>VWZX01003680.1:0-424274 GCA_013399015.1 Galbula dea | reverse complement strand
CACGCCGTAGCGGGTACAGGGAAGCGAGCGGCCAGTCCCCTTCCCCGTCGGCACACAGTCCTGCCCAGAGCTCGGCGTGCCGGAGCAGTGGCCGGCGCTGCACCCGGAGCGGAGGGCGAGGGGGCGGGCACCCGGGGCCCCGACCCGCTGCTCCGACGGAGGAGGGGGGGTTTTCTACGCTCCCAGCCCCGGTGGATGAGCAGCCTCGAGGGCGGCGGCGGCGACTTTTGCGGCCTCTCCATGGCTGGGCCCCGGCGCTGAAAGCAGCGGGTGCTGCCTGTGACCGCGCCGCGCCGGGAGGCAGCGCAGCCACCAGGGGGCGGGTAGGGGGATGAGCGCCGCAGCCGCCGCCTCTGCAGGAGCTGCCGTCGCCGGCTGCACCGGGGCCGAGGGCGGCTTCTTCTTCTTTTCCAGCGGCTCTGGTCCGGCAGGGCCCATGGGGCCCGAAGACGGCTCAGCTGGCGGGCTAGGAGCCCTGCCCGGCGCCCTGGCGCCGCCGTCGCTGGGGTGCCGGAGCCGCTACCAGCTGCTACTCTCCGGGAAGGCCCTGGCCGACAGATACCGGAAGATTTACACGGCGGCGCTAAGCGATCGGGAGCTGGGAAGCCACTCGGGCAGGTAAAGCGCGTCAAGCTCCCTCCCGGGCCAGATGGGTAGCCCCGCGGCCGCCACCCTCTCCCATCGCCAGCTGGGAGCGGCCATTCCCCCGGCGGCCGCCCCCCCCCACTCCCCGGGCCCCGTGCGCGCACCTTCCTCCCAGCAGCGGCACGCCTCTCCCTGCCGCCACCCTCCTCATCCTCCCTTCTTGACCCCTTGTCAAGCGGCGTGGCTGTCCCCATAGCATGCCTCTGCCGTGTGGGCATTGCCGGGCCTCGGGGGACAGTGGGGACAGTGATGTAACCCGGCGGCCGCCCAGGTGCCACCCTCTCCCCACTCTCCGGGCCCTGCCGCTAGCTTGGCCGGCGTTACCGTGCAGATGGCGCTGCACCCCCCACCCGCCTTTCCCGGGGCCTGGCGAGGGGCGTGGAGGGTAGTTACCTGTGCTCCCCTCCCCCAGCGCGGGGCTCCGGGGTTCTGTCACGCCCTTATGTCGGAGGGTGACCGATGTAAAGCGCCGCTCGGCCCGGCCTTGCACTGCCGCCTGGGAATGGAGCGTTTTCTCACGGTGTCCATGTTGAGCCCTCGGGCAGAGCTCGCTCCGGCCGGGGCCTGTCATGCCGCTGGAGCGGGCTGAACGCTGTGGTCTTTACCGAGACATGCTGCTGCCTGCTCTGCAGGGCGCCCGCAGGTCCCGCTGGCGAGGTCGGCCGAGCAGAGGGATCTCCCTGCTTTTCTGTATGTTAGTGCAGCCTTTAGTAGCCTTGCTTTATTTTTGCTGCTTTTTCGGTAATTTCTTTCTCTGCCGCCTTGTAGGCGGCCTCGGTATCTGGAGGCAGATTGCCTCCCAGGCAGCGTTTTCCAGGGGGAGCTGGGGGGTTGGGAGGGGCACAGCCGTCCCTCCACTGGCGGATGGTGCTCCTCGGAGCTTCCTTTCCCGCGGGCAGCTGCCGGTCCTGCCAGTCGGTTCCTGGGTTCCGTCCCCGGCCCGCAGCAGGGTGCCTGTTGCTCCTGCCGCCTTTTCGCCCGGGGTGCCTCGCCGCCGTTCCCGCANGTGCCGGGAGACTGTGGGCTGAGGCAATGAGGGACTGCGGGGCAAGGAGTGGCCTCCAGCCGTTACCCTGCAGCCATGGCCCGGGCGGCTGAGGCGAGGGAGGGGCGCCCGGCCGGAGCCCCAGCCTGGCGGCGGGACTTTCTGCTGGGGGAGAGAGGTGGGCGCTCCCCATTGTTTTCCTCCGGAGGTCGCTGAGGATGTGGATGATACGAAATCGGCACCTTCCTATGTTCTCAGCTTTTGCTGGTCTTAAGCTGTGGTGTGGGTGGCCTAGGTCGTAAAGAGAGCTTTGAGTCACCGTTGTTTCAAGTTTGTAAACTACCTAAAGCACTAGGTGGTTGTCGTCTTCGGTTCTGGTAGGGGTTTTTTTAGTCTGACTGGAACAGCAAGGCTTATTTCCCCCTCCCCCAAAAGGCTGTGTCTAGGAGTGGAATTAACATAAGCAACCAAAAGAATTAACAACTTTCCCAGTTTGCTTATAGCGAGTGCTGGAAATGTGGACTGTTCACATAGGCATTTGACATCATTGCAGTTACAGAGTCCTTTTCAGAGTCGAAGACAGAAAAATCATAGTTTTTTTTTTTTCCCCCTATGTAGACCTGTGAGTGCTTTCTTACCAGATATATTCCTTAGTTCAGTGCTCATGGTTTTTCCTTTAAGTCTTCACTTCCCACTTTTGGGCTTTGTATCATTTAATCCTGAGATTGCAAGTGTCAAGTATAAGTGTCAAGTGCAAGTGTAACGACTAAATTTTAAGAAAACAGCTGTGTATTTGCCCTGTGGTGTCCAGATATTTGTCTGAATTTCTCCTTCATGTGTCTTTGTTTTTTAAACCTGTGATTCTGGCATTGTTGTGTCCTCCATGTTTTTTGTTTTCAGGATATTTTAACTGGTATCTCTTAATGTTACAGTTGTAAAAAATACTAGCTTTAGGTGCATGTAAATGTTAATATTTCTTTTAATTGACACTTAAAAATAATTACTTTTAACTCCACAATATCACAGATTGCATTCTTTTGGATTCTGTTTCTTACTAGAAGATTCTTAAGAGAATGCCAATTAAAAGAAGCTGTGACATCTGAGGCTACTTTATTTTTGAAGGCTGGATTTAGTCAAATATCTTGGCTAGATTGTGTCATCTTGGAGCAAATAAAAACCTAAACTTGTACAGGGGAAACGGGTTATATTAAGCTGTTGGCAAGTAAATGGCAGCTAATGATTAGTGGTAAATACAGCTAGTGTGCATTGTAGGACTTTTGAGAGGAGGAATATTTGATAATCAGCTAGTTCCTGCTATCTCTTGGGACTCGCCCTCAACCTCGTGTATCAGTGTGATGGCACCCAAGGTACTGCTCCTGATCCTCTGTCTTTTCTCCAGATTAGTCTCAAAATACTGCAGTTTTTGAGAATTTCAGCCACCTGGTAGTCTTAAGCAAAAGGAGTCAAAAATGCTTTTTTAACAAAAATGGTAAAAAGTCCCAGACATTTTCTAAAGAGATGCTTTAAAGTGATTTGTGACTGCATCAACTTGCTAGAGTAGGTATCAGTGCTAGATAAATTAATTGGCAGTTAATGCAATATAGTTTATAACAAGTCTTGATTTTTTTTTTACATGGAAAATATGAAGCCTCTTAATCCGTCACTAAGACAAATTGTTGGTTTAGAATTTTTGCTTTGAGTCTGCATAACTGTACTCTGTTTCATGTGGTGCGATCAGTACCTGCCTTAGTGAGTGCTTTTATTCTGAACCTCACTTCAGTGTTTATGCAGAACTAGAAAGTGGTGTGAAAAAACTTGTGTAGGCAAGGAAATTAAACATTGTGCAGATATCTGAAAGTCACAAGTAAGATTGATATCACATTTGCAAGGTGTTTGTGCTGGCTGTCATCTGAAAGTGATTAATATCATGTGTTGAGTAGGATGTGGTAATTGGCTTTGAAACCAAACTAGCAGTGCTTTGCATTTCCTCATATGATACTGGCTGCGGTGTCATGAACACTCCAAAGGAGACAGTTTGGTCAGTGTACTTGTTCCCTCTGCCACGTTGACATAATTATTTATATAGTCTCTTGCAGTAACAGATTAGAGACTCAATCTAGGTTAAAATTAACATGGCAAAAAATGGTTTGTTGTAATCCAGACTAATTCCCTGATCAGGTTCACCTTGTGATCATACTTGTGACAGTGTGAGGTGAAGATTTGCACAGAGTTCTATGTACAGAGAGGCCAGAGCAGAGAGCCTGCTGGTTTTGTCAGTAGTGCCAGCCTAGTAGTTTTATGAAAGGAAACACAGAATCACAGAATCATTATGGTTGGAAAGGACCCTCAAGATCATCTAGTCCAACCGATAGCCCTACACTACTCTTACCCCTAAATCATCCCCTGAAGAAACACATCTATCCTCTTCTTAAAAACCTCCAGGGATGGTGACTCCACCACCTCCCTGGGCAGCCTATTCCAATATCTGACCACTCTTTCAGTAAAGAAATTCTTCCTAATATCCAATCTAAACCTACCTTGGGTCAGCGTAAGCCCATTCCCTCTAGTCCTGTCACTAGTCACAAGGGAGAAGAGGCCAACACCCGCGTCCCTAGAATGGCCTTTCAAGTAGCTGAAGAGAGCAATAAGGTCTCCCCTCAGCCTCCTCTTCTCCAGGCTAAACAAGCCCAGCTCCCTAAGCCTCTCCTTATAAGGCCTGTTTTCCAGACCCCTGACTAGCTTAGTTGCCCTTCTCTGCACCCTCTCTAGTAGCTCAATGTCCTTCCTAAACTGCTGTGCCCAAAACCTCACGGAAGTGTCTAATTCTGCAGGTTAACATATACCTGTTTTTTCTCAGGTGACAGTGTTACTTTGTTACACTACTGCTAGCAGTGGGAAATGTACTTGTCAAGATTGGTTTGAAAGATAAAACTTACTTTGTGTGCCTGGCTTGTAGTCATTGTTTGTGACAACTGAAATATGTGAAAATGACTACTAATGATATAATGGCTAGTGTAGCCATGAAAGTCTGTGAAACACTAGTAGAAAGTATGAGCCTCTTCAGAGGGCAAGTAAAAACTTCGTGTTCTTGAAGTGTTGCCTCATACACTAGATTCTGAGTGGGCGAAATGGGAAGTCTGCTCTCTGTTACTGGAGTAATGCAAGTTAACTGCTGTCAGTCGTGAAGCTTTGTATTGGCAAAGTAAGGTGTTTCTGATTTTCACATTTTTGCTGTCTTCAAATATCCAAGTTCTTTTTCTGTTTTTATAACCCTGTCCAGTTGAATTACTGCTATTATCTCTTATGCATCTCAGGGTTTTCCTGAGCTGTCAGTCTCTTTATTCTTCTTTTACCTATGAATGTACTACCAGAAGTATCAGTTAGGCTCAGTATGTTCATTGAGACTTTTTGTCAAATATGGATAGTTAAACAATTTTTTAACAGCTGTAGTGTGACCTGTTTTGTAATGAAAATGTTCACTACATAATTTTGGCTAGCTTGAAGTTCTAATACTACAATGACAATATACTCTAAAAAGACAGTATTTTCATACTCAAGTCAAAGTTTTTGATCTTTTTCAGCTTATCAGGTGATCTTTACTAATCTATTTATTTACTTTTGTCTGTAGGCCATCAGCTCATCACCAACAAAAGTAGTTTAATTATTTAAATAATGACATCTGAATCCTCACCTGAGGAGAAGATTGACATGTTCTACACACAATCAATTTGTTACGGAGACATTTGTATTGGATACATAAGTATTTAATATTTCAGTCGTTACTGTTTTAGCCTTTTTAGTGTTCATGTGGTGATTGTATTAGAAAGTGTCTTTTTAGTAAGGTAAATAAGAATGATAGCAGATTATGACCTCTTTTTCAATTTCCATTACCCACTCATGGGTTTCAACATTCTTGTAGATGTTTCCAAGCATAGGTGAGGCCTTACATAATTTTCCTTTATTGCTAGATTAATCCTTGATGTTTGATGATCTATTCATATTGTTGCCAACTTTGAGGATCTTGGCTGCTTAGTGTTATTCCAAAATAGCATATTTAATAGGTTTTAAACTTTTAAAATAATTTTATCCTTTCTGAGTGTCAGGTTGACAGTATTTGACTGTTGTCAATGTTGACAATATTTGTGGGAGTTTGATTGTAGGTGTTGGTATCTGTACAATGGCAAAGTTTTTAACAGCAGCAACACATCTGGCTCAAGTATTAGCATTGTACTTTTAGGAATTAAATCCATGTGAGGTTATTGCATGATTTTTTTTTTTTTCACCCTGTGGATAATGAAGTCTCTTCTACTCTAAACCAGCAAACATTGCCTGAATATTCTGCTGAAGTTCACAAGAATTTGGAGTTTTAATATGTCAAAATAAGTAAATACAGCTAGGTGGTGCAGGAGAGGAATCAGCATATGAAACTTGCAATTGCAGTTAATTCTACTTGGTATTTTAACCACTGACTTTTTTTTCTAATATATTTCAAAACGGCTACAACTGACAGTTTGAGAAATAAGCAAAGTTATTCTTACTTAACTGAAACTGGACTTCACTTCCATTTTTAAAGACCTATGAATTCTGGTGGCAGTTTCCATATAAAGTCTGATTTGCTGTTCTTTGTAATCTTCTGTCTTACTAATCTCTGTGTCCTGGGATTCTTACACTTAGTACTTTGAAATCATTTGTATGTTCTATCTTTTTTTGTTTTATGTTGTTGTTTTCTGATGGAGTTTTTAGGTGTTTGGTTTGTTTTTAAACTGAGAGGAAACAACTGTTAAAGTTTCAGTTATGCTATCTGCTCTGGCATGCTGATGGTCTTTAGGTGGCAAATATAAGCAGTTAAAGTTAAGCTGGAGCAATTTAAGAAATCACCATTCCTATCTGCCAGTTGGATTAAATGTACAAAATAGGCTTCTTGCATATTTGAATTAATGTTGAATTTGTTTCTATGTTTACCATCACTTGTAGTCTTCAGTTTTGTTTTTCCTCCCATATTAGCATCTTCCTCCAGCCAAAATATTTTGAAGATGTTTCTTTAGTAAATTCTTCTCCTGACATATGACTACATAAGTTTCACCAAACCATAATTAAAAGACTATTTCTGTCTTTATAGAAAGCACATGCAGTATATCAGTAATACAGTTTTTTGTACTGAGGTACTTTATGCCAACTATTTTCCACATCCTTAGTTTCCAAAGTAAACTTGATCCCTTGCAGCATCTCTTAAATACACGGTTACATTTTTTATCTTTCTTTTTTGCCTTGTTTGCCATAAATGCTGCTTCACAGTGACTTCACAATGGTTGGAATAGTAACTTTACAATTAAAATTTTATACTGTAAATACTTTCCAGCAGCTAATCTTTCCCAATGGTCTTTCATGGCCTATTCCTAGCATTGTAGCCCTCCAAAGGATGAGTATTAGAAACTGGAGCAGGTGCCTCAACTGGCTCCATTAAGGTGTACTTTCTGTACATTTAGATTTAATATTTCCTATGTTTTGAAGCCTATTAATATGCTAAATATGCTTTCTTCTTAGTAGCAAGTATTTCACAGTAAATAGTATGTTAAAGCTCGCTGCCTTCCTCCAGACTGGTGAATGTGTTGATGGACTTAATTGATTGTTATATCTGAATAATACTTCTTTCCTTGCATCTGGTATATCTATGACTATTTTGGCCTGAGAAGACTGTGAGGATTTTTGTTTTCCTACTAATTTGAGAAATCTAAATCTATACCAGTTGAACACCTTAGAAAAGAGAAAATCAGCTTCCTTGTGCCCACATAAAACTGTAGTTAGATTAATGCCATTCCTTTTTTTGTTTTCTTCCCTTAACTTTCCTTGGTTTGTGTTCCAAAACATAGTTGTATAAGGTAGTGGTTTTTAAACAAAGATTTCTGAACTGTAGGAAAATACTTTATAGATTCTATGAAAGGGTGTTTTGGTTAACCCTAGTAGTAGACAGCTAAGCACCACACAGCTGCTCAGTCACTCCTCTCTGCAGTGTGGTGGAGGAGAGAGTAGGAGGGATAAAGTGTAAAAACTTGAGTTACATAAAGACAGTTTAATAGGTCATTCAGAAGCTTTGTTCACAAGTAGAGCAAAATAAGGAATTAATTCTCTGCTTCCCATTGACAGACAGGTAGGTGTTCAGCTATCTTCAGGAAAGCAGGACTCCATCACATCTAATGGTTACCTGGGGAGAGAAGCCCCATAACTGTGAACATTCCTCCCCCTTACTCCTTCTTCCCTCTGGCTTTTATTGTTGAGTGTGGCATCGCATGGTTTGGAATATCCCTTTGGTCAGTTGGGGTCAGCTGTCCTGGCTGTCTCCCCTCCCAACTTCCCATGCACCCTCAGCCTATGGCTGGTGGGACAGTGTGAGAAGCAGAATTGTCTGTGTAAGCACTGCTCAGCAACAGCTAAAGAATAATTGTGTTAGCAGCGCTGTTTCCATCACAAATCCAAAACATGCAAGCAACTCTGAAGAAAATTAACTCTATCCTAGCCAAAGCCAATATAAAGAGAAAATAAGATCAAAAAGTATGTCAAAAAAGTTGTGTGTATTTAAAATACATTCAAATGATGCAAACTGCTACTGAAAAATTTTACAGGTTTGCTAATGAAAATACTTGGAAGCCTCCTTTCTAACTTATGCTGTGGTGCCATAATGTTTAGCTTATTTTGGTCATGGTCTCTGTCTATCTGGAAAAATATCTAGCTAAGTGTTTCTAACCTTAACAGTCAAACCCAAACTCTTTACTTTGCTTTTTCAGTGTTCTCCTTATTGCAGTTAACATCGCTCATCTTTTCTATTGCTGAGCCTTTAAGCCAATGCCTGTCTTTATATAGATCTGTGGCCAGTCATTTACATTACATTGAGATGAGCTTGTTCTTAAATACATTATTCTCCTGCTTCTTATTTCAGTCTCTTCTTTGATTGTTTCCCAATGAGTTATTTCTGTTCTTACTTAGGACTCACCTCTTACCTGGTTTTGCTTTTTTTCTCTCCCACTAGCCAATGCATTCTTTCTAACAGATATGCTCCTACATCTTCATTATGCTTTTATGTTTTCGGAGTAGTCATATCTCTATTCCATTTATCTGCAATCAATTCTCTATCCCATTTTACTTCTAAAATCTGTTACACAAGGTAGACCATTGACATCTGAGTTTTCAGTTGTTTGCACTAGGTGGTTGTATCTTCTGCTATTCAGTGCAGGTAGTGTCAAATTGATGTGGTTTGTTTGTGATAGTAATCACTCTAAGGGTGTTACAATGTCACTAACCACTGGTAATGTGCTTTTTCTTTTCTTAGTTAGTATAGTTCTTCCTAAATTTCATGGAGTGTCTTCCCTAAATGAAAATTCTACTGATATGATTCTGTGTTAGATAGGTTTGTATGCACTTCGGTTTTGGTGGTTGTGTTTAGATAGGAAAGTGGCCAAAGATGGACTTACTACAAAAACTCCCCAAAACAACAATACCCAAACAAAAACCAACCAACCAAAACCAACTACCAACCCAAAACAAAATAAACAAACCCACCCCCAAAAAACTACACAACCCAAAACCAGAGTCCTAAAACTGTTTAAGGGTAAAAGATACAGAAATACTTTCGTCTATAATTACAGAAAAGAAACTGCAACTGTCAGTGGTTGTAGTGAGAGACCATTCTCTGTGTGGAGAGCACTTTGTACAGGTGCTTTATTGTGTGGTTTGTGTTCTGTTTGTTTATATGAGATTTATGCTTTTTCCAGAAACCTCTCAGTTCTAGAAGGCATCCAGATACTATTTTGTACTCTTGCACTTTTGTCATGGTTAAATGAAAATCGGATCCATTTACTTGTGTAGTTGGGGTCTAACTTAATTAACAGAACCTGCAGTATTTACTTTTCAGACTATAATGGAGAGGTGTTAGAAAAGTTATTTCAGCAGGTGGAATAACCTTTCTTAAGCCACTACAGTTTTGATTGTCACAAAAAAATGTAGTTGCTTAAGAAGTTATGTGATAATAAAGATAATGCAGATGTCATAGGCTTGAAAAATAGTTCTGAGTTACAAAACTAAAGCAATGGTTAAAAAGATGTGCAATTTCATCTGTGCAATCTCGCAGACAGTAGCATGTTAAAGTTGTAAGTGAACAATCAGGTAGTAAGATAGCCTTTTTCTTCTGAATGAGTGTGCCAAAGAGGTTCTAGACCATAGTAATGTGGCTGTTAGTCTTGCCACCTTCCAGGTGTTTGATATCTCTAGGTAACTATTCCTCCCCAGATGGTGTTCTATCAAATCCATCAGTATTGTTTGAAGTTTTCTTGACCTTTTATTTTGGATGCTTTCGATACCCAATATAACTTGTCCTACTAGTCTGCTTCTTTTTTCCCCCTAATCCTGTCTTAATTGGATTGCAGTTGATTTTCCTTACCCTGATTTATGGATTTAGGTGACAGGCTTTGGTGATTTTTCCATTTGTAGATATACTGCTTAAGCCCTGGTTTTGCTTTTATGTTGGCAAGACGAAAATTCACATCAGAATGCTTGTTTAATTCAAAGATAGTGGATAAGCTGGCAGTGGTTTGGAAGGTATATATGTGGTTATTAGAATGACAGTTGAGCTGTTGCCCTCTTCGGTAAAAATTGAGTTTGTCAAGCATTAGATCTTAGGCTTACTAAATTAAGAATGTATTGTTTTTAAATATTTGAAGTCCAGACTTGCTGAGGGTGTGCTCAACCCCCTTGTCCAGATCATTGATAACGATATTAAGCAAAACTAGCTACAATACTGTTCCCTGGGGAACAGCACTTTTGACCTGCTGCCAACTAGATTTGACTCCATTCACCACAACTCCCTGGGTTTACCTATCCAGACAGATTTTTACCTGGCAAAGAGTATGCCTGTCCAGCCATTTTCTCCAGGAGAATGATGTGGGAAATGGTCAAAGGCTTTACTAAAGTCCAAGTAGACAACATCCATAGCCTCTCTCTTGTCTGTTGAGTGGGTCACCTTGTCATAGGAGGAGGTCAGGTTGATAAAGCAGCATTTCATAAGCCAGTGCAAACTGGGCCTCATTGCAATGGTTATCCTGTACATGCCATGTGGTTGCACTCAAGATGATCTGCTCCATATCTTTCCACAGCACCAAGGTCAGACTGACAGGCCTCCATTTCCCCAGACGCTCCTGGTCCTTTTTCTAGATGGATGCCACATTTGTTAACTTCCAGTCAACTGGGGCCTCTCTGGTTAACCAGGGCTGCTGATGAATAATGGAAGGTGGCTTAGTGAGCAACTTCTACCACCTCCTTCAGTACCTTTGGGTGGGTTTCATCTGACTCCATAGACTTGCGTGTATCTAAATGTGTAGCAGGTTGCTAACCCTTTCCCCTTGGATTATGGGAGCTTCATTCTGCTCTTTGTCTTCCAGCTCAGGGAGCCCAGTATTCTAAGAACAGCTGGTCTTGGTATTAAAGACTGAGGCAAAGAAGGCATATTAAGTACCTCAGCCTTGGTCACTGTTTCCCCCTGCAGCCAGTAAGTGATAAGTGATTCTCCTTAGCCCTCCTTTTGTTGTTAACTTATTTCTAGAAACATGCATTGGACCTCTGTGCTATAGCTCAATAGAAGGGAGTTTGAGGGGAACTGAGGAAGTAGCACCAGTTGCAGTTTTCAGTTAAAGCTACGTGCTTGTCCTAACATTCTTGTAGAAATAGCTGTATGGTAACACGATCCAAATGTAAGTAATTTGTTACTTAAGATATTTTTTTACACCGTTTTAAGGTCTTTGTGTATTAGACTCTTGCTAGGGTAGTGGGTGAATGTATATTGGCAATTAGTCCCTAGTTTGGAAATACTACTCCAAAAATCCTAGCTTTCCTCTTTTTCAGTCTGACTTCCATGTTTTGGTTGGTTTGATTTGTTTTGGTAGCAAGTATCATATTCAAACATAATGTATCACAACAGGAAAAAACAAGGTCTGTGAGCCAGCTGCCATGCAACTGAGTTACTTTAGTTGTGATTTTGGCCAAAGCAGTAACTGTTATTTTTCTGAGGGAAGGTCAAGCAACAGTTTCATGGAGGTACTTTTCATGAAGTACTTCACAGAGCAAGTGTTCCTTTGTCAGAGATACTTTAAACCCAAGGGATACTATACAGTGTTAGCAAAAGTGGGGTTTTTTTTCTGAAGAGCTCTGTAGATTTTGTTGCAAGGTTACAGTGAAAGGAGTTAGATGTGTATTTATTTCTTCATGAATGTACATTTTTTTTTTTTAATTCCTTCCTATTTCATAAGGTAAAACTTTGGGTCAGTTTGTGATGGGAGTATATGGTTGTGGCATTATAGCCTACTTTCCTGTGTGGCTTAATATATACTCTGCATGCATGTTTATCTTATAAATCTTTCTATACTCCATTTTGTGTTAAACTGAGAGAGTTTATTTATATTTGTATGAAACATATTTGTGCACAAGGTTTGAGTTTGTGTGTTTTGTTCCCTATCACCTATATTATGGCAAGTTCTTTTGGAAACTTGACAGGTATTATTGTAGGTGATATGAAAACAGAAGCACTAAAAAGCTTTTGGGCATATTGTCTGTAAGCAGACCTTTTGTTTATCAAGACAAGAACAGATTTATTTTTTTGAATGATACTTATTTTCCTTCTTTGTTCTTGCAGTCTACTGACACTGTCCCCATGGTTGAAAGTATGTTGGGTATTTCAGTAGCAGAAAGAATAGATGAGTAGCTGTGGCTACTTAGTCATCAGAGGGAGGTATCTACAAAGGCAAAACGTAAAGCAAGGAAAGACTCAGGAAATATCAATTTTGATACTTCAGGGCAATCCCTAAACAGGGTGAAACATTTGCTGTGTCCAGTTGACTTGAACTGCTTCCACAGTAACTGGAATTAATTTGGAATTAAACTGGATTTGTATTGGAGGTAGGTAGATGGAGTAACCCACAAGTGAGCTAAGTACAGGACTATTTGAGCTATTGTCTGAGCATCTTTCATTTTACAGTTACAGGTGTAATCTTAAAGCACCTACCTTTGATTGACATATTCTGCCTGCTAACTTTCTAGAAGGTATACAGTGTTTGATTACACAAGTTGTTTACTTTGAATTGCTTTATGAGGTGTGTTGTAAGGCAGTTTCTCATTGTAGATACTTAGGATTCCTGGCAGCTGAAATAACAGTAGTGCAGAGATCACATTGAGGTTGGAGAAATCAAAGGAGAATTTCACTGGAGGAACACTTAATGCATCGCTCCCGTAAATATGGGTGATTGTGTACATGGAGGCTCTTAAGAGTAGATGCTTTCAAGAAGTGTTCCTCCAATTTGTAGAAGTAAGGCTGCTGAACTTCTGTAAATGCTTCTGTAAATGTGGAGAGGTATCAAAATAGGCACTGTGCAAGACAAGCAGCAACTCTTATACAACAATATTTAGTGTTTGCATTTTGTTGCTGGTACCTCTTCATCTCCTTGCCAGCATCCTGACTTCACATGTTTTTCTTACCATTTAGTTCTGATACTAAAACCTCTTCTCCACCTATTGATTAGGGCATTAAAGCTCGGCCCACTTCCTTTTTGTTTCTTATTGTCAGCTCCCTCATGTAAACCATTGCTTGTTTGCCCAAAACTTTTTGAACTTTCTTGTTCCCTCATTTTTCCTTTGGCTTTGTTTGCCAGATGTTTTTCAGTTGTTAACATGTCTGGGTGCTCTGTAAAATAATAATAAAAAGTAACTCATTATTTGCAATAAGAGAGAAATATGATCCCACAGTTTTGAGATCTGTTCAGATCTTCTGATCAACCTTGATAACCCTTTCTTCTTCAGTGTTGCTATATTTTGAAACCCTTATAGTTGAACTTCTGTAGCAATGAGACAGTGAATAGTAAGTTTCTTGCTGACAAGTGCACTGGTATTTATCGGCTGTGGTTCTCTGTTATTGTATTTGATATTAAAATGCCTTGAAGCTAGATTACAAATTTACAACTGTTTTGGAGCACTCCGGAGGATGGAGTAAATGGCATGGGAGATAAGCCCAGGAGAGTCTGTGATTGCTTTAGTGTGTCTCTCCATAATGGCTCTGCCATTCATCTGTGTGATCATGTGTCAGATTATATGCTTAGAGAATTTAAGGAAGGAGAAAAAAGCAAACCCTGAAAATGCACATTGTTGCAGTTCATCAGGAGAGTACCTCCTGGTTTTCTGCATGGCAGACAACTCTGTTGCAGATCCGATAGGAAGCAGTTTTGCCTTACAATAAGTTAGAACAATTGCAATAATGATGAAGGCAAGAATGGGGGAAGAGCAGGCTATTACTTATTTTCACAAGTATGTTGAAACTCACTTGTAAGAGTGGCTGGAAAAATTGGCTGAGACAATTTCAGAGCTATTGGGAATTACCTTGGAGAATTCTTGGAAGATATATAAGGTTCTAGAAGACTGGTAACAAGCAAATTGGTAAACAGTCCCTGACTAAGGAAGGGATAAAAAAGAACTCTAGGTACTGTAGTACAGTTTCTGTTGTCTGCGTTTCTATTTTATCTAAATAAAGGTGACAAATTGGATACAGAGTGGGTTTATGATGAGCCCTGTCTGGGAGATGTAATACTTAGACACTACTAACACTTCTCTAAAACTCATTTTTTTAAAACTTAGAGAATATAGTTAACATGTCACCAAAAGAAATGTCAATTTTAAGTGTTAAGCTTGTTTTAAAACTAGATGGTGGAGTTTGGACCCAGCACCACAATCTGCACTTCAGTTCAGAGCAAGTTCTGAACTGAACCAAACCTTAGCATATCTTGTTACAGGAGATCAGCTAAGAGAACACCAGAGCTCTGCTTCTAGCCTCGAGCCTATGGTGTGAAACACGGGCTCATCTTCAAGCAGATGCAAGTGAGAAAAGCAGATGTTAACCCCTGTCGTCTTATTGGCAGGAGTGGGATTTTTGGGTGTGTTGCCTTCCACCTGTCAGTTTGGGTATGCATGTTCTAGACTGAAGTACTGTAAGGTGGATTTAAAACTGCACAGAGGACCACCCTGGAAAGGTGTTGTGGAATGGTTAGCTGTCAAGGGGGAAGCCTGCTACCTCTTCTTGCATCTCTTGTTCTGCTTTTGGATCTGTCCTAGGTCCTGAACTGTTCAGTTTCTTAATTGACAATTTCAGTGTTGAACTGGGATTGTAGATTAAAAAATTTGTAAAGTATGCAAAACTGGAAAAGGTTGCAGATTTACTGAAGACAATAACCTCAGCAAATGCTTAGCTTAAAAACAAAAATCACAAAACAAAACAAAACCAAACAACTGAAAAAACCCCACCCACAACAGTAAGCACAAATGTAGAAGCAACAATGAATAAAAGGTAAAATAGTTCCTCCTGACAGGTTCTACACATTGCATAGAATTATGAAGTGATTGTGATTCAGCAGTGTCATGCTATTAGTGTTTCAGATTTTTTTCAAAATGCATGAGAGATTCTTTTGTGTAGGGCACATCAAGTAATTCTTGACCTTTTTTTGCACTACACGATTGTAGGGCTTATTTTGTCTGTTTCTCTTGTTTGTTTGTGTGTGTTCGGAGTGTTTTGTTTGTTTGGGGTTTTGTTTTTTTTTTCTCTCAACAAGAACTAGTTACAAGAGAATAGTGTAATTACATGTCAGTGATCTAAATGACTTATGGTTTAGTCTGAAGGAGTTGAGACTGCTTAATTGATAGAAGACTTATTTCTCCTGAGACTTGAAATAAATTCAAACTAGTTATGGAAACAGAAAAATAAGCTAGTTATTCTACAAGAAAGATGTAAAAAAAAAAATAAATTGCCTTTAATTGCCATAAGGGTGATTTATAAGTGACCTCACAAAGAACTTTCTGGTAGAATTACTTAAGACATGGTGGAAGTGTAATCATTAGCAGTGTTTACAAGGAAAACTTCTGTCAGGAATGGAAGTGGAATTTGGCTCATCCTGTGCCAAACCAGGGAATGGAAAGACTGACCTTTTGGGGTCCTTTCCAGAAACTGTTTTTCAGTTATTCTACAGTAGTTGCCAGATTTTTAGATTGCCTGGGGACATGCACAGGTTTTCTGTACCACTGAAGTTTGAAAAGTCTTGTTAAAGATCCTGTACACAGTGTCCTCCTTGATCCATCTGTACAGAGAAACTCCTGATTGTTGCATATATATGTATTCTTTGTCATGCACTTCTTAGTATACCCTTGGACATCTGTTATATCCAAGAAAGCAAGGATTGATTCAAGGGACTGGCTTTTCTTAATACAGGCATATATTTTAAGTGTGGCAGAGTGGTTTTTTTATCCCTTGTTCTCTTGTTAGCTTTGCATAGTATTGTAAGTTTGATTATGCTGACTAATTCCGGTAGAAGTCTGCTCTTATGCCTGAATTTGCTATGTGCTTGTTGATCCAGATGGTGAACAGATGAAAAGCTCAGTATGTCTCTACTTGGAAGCATAATCAGAAACATGGCATGGCACCAGGAAAAATGCTATACTTGGAATGAGGAAAAAATGTACTCTTTCCACAATGTACAGGCACATTTATTATGCAGTCAAGTGAACATCACAGCATAGATGAGATTAGAAGGCACCTCTTGTGACTGTCTAGTCACACCTTCCTGTTCAAAGTAGGATCAACCAGTGTAGGTTGCTCTGCATATTGTCCAGTTGGATTTTGAATATCTTCAAGGATGGAGAATCTATAGCCTCTCAGGGCAACCTGTTCCAGTGTTTGACCAGTCTTCCAGTTCTTATGTTTAAATGGAACTGTCTGTATTTCATTTCTTTTTTTTTTCCCCATAGTCGCTTGACCTGTCACTGAATATTGCTTAGAAGAGTCTGGCTTCATCATCTTTATTCTCTCCTGCCAGGTATATATCCACATTGAGAAAATACCTCCTCCCCCCATTTTTGTCTATTCACAGCTAAACAATGTCAGTTTAATTGTGTTTTTCCTCATATGACAGATGTTCTGGTCCCTTAAGTATCTTAGTGGCTCTTCTCAGGACTTGCTCCAGTAAGCAAGCCTCTAGTGATGGTACTGCAGATGAGGTGGTGTCAGTGCTGTGTAGAGCTTAAGAGCCAAGTCCTGCAACCTCCTGGGAATACTTTTCCTAATCCAACCTAGGAGGTTGTGTGCATTCTTTGCTTCAGGGGCAGTGTTACCTGCTCATGTTCAGTGTCCACCATAAGGACCAATAGGTCTTTTGCTGTAAAGCTGTTTTCCAGTTAGTTGGCTGGCAGTCTGTACAGGTGCCTGGGATTGTTCCCTGATGCAGGACTTTGAATTCCCCATTGTTAAAATTGGTGACATTACTAGTGACCTATTTTTTCAGTCTGAGTTGCCTCTGAATGGCAACACAGGCCTCTGATTTATCAACCACTCCTCCAAGTTTTGTACTGTCTGCAAACTGGCTTCAAGGTGTACCCTGTCTTATCATTCACAAACCTTTGACTCCTATTTTTCAATTTTTCAGTCCTTGTTTATCTAGCTTATTTTTCATCAGTTTGTGTATGGGGATGTTATGACTGACAGTGTCATATTTTAGGTCTTTGCCTTTATTCTCAACAGATATTTTGTGAAGGCTGTAATAGCACCATTCACTCTTTCTTTAGGTCCTTTTGCCACAAGTTTTTTCTCATGAAGGTATCTTCTTGTTCTGCACTCCTATCTGACTTGCACTTCCTTTGTGGTCCAATTCAAAACTGCTAGCAGTCTCAGATGTTCCAATGGCTTGAAGCATATTGCAGAAACCCTGCCTAAGATTTGCTGATAATCAGTGTTTGGTTTGTGTGAACTAAACGGTATTAACTGTTGAGTTGCAAGTAAAAGACTAAAAGCCTTCTGCTGCTGGAAGCAAGTTGTCAGCAGAGTTTCAGGACCTTTGCAAATGACAGCTTACAGCAATTTACAATTATTAACCAAAACCATAATTAATAATTTAGCTAAAAAAAATCCAACTGATCCATATCAGATTTTGTTAATATTCAGGCAGTAGAAGAGTCAGGCTTATAATTAACACATGCAGTTTCCAACAGGAAATGGCTAACTGTGCTTAACGTTTTTCATGAATATACTTGCCCATATTTTATCTCTAAGTTATATGCAGGTGTATTATAAACATAATACTAGGATTAAGCTTAGTAATGATAGATTGCTCAGAAGTGTTTATCAAATTAGTGTTGCTGAGGTTTTTGTAATTTCTTACTTAATCGCTCACTGGTTCTGACGTTTTGTTTGCATGCATCAGGAAAGTATCCTTCCCAACAAAATCATGGGCATTTCAGTATCCTTGAGGTTTTGTTTTAAGAAAAAAAATAGAGCTAAATTTGGATTCTTAATGTGACATTTCTATACCCAAGTTGTTTCCATGTAAAAAATTGTTCAAGCTTAAAACTTGCTGAAGATAATGGCTGCTACAGGGCAGTGACTAGGAAAAGTTTACACTTGCAGTGTCCTTAATGGCTGATAGATGAATGGGGAGTGTCATAGCACCACCACTTGGAATTTGAAAGAGGAATTAAGCCCATTGCTGATCTTTCCTGTTTGATGATTGGAGATAATATTGTCTAGGTATCACTGATAAATGAAGTTACTCTGCAGCATGGTGGGCGTTTGTCCCTTTGGAAATGAGCCCAGTCTTGGTGGAGGGAGGAAAAGTCTTAATTTGGAGGGTTTCTGGATATATACACAGAGGAACGGGTATGAAAATATGGGAACTGGTTCTATGAAGTTTACGCAGGATGAAAGTGCTTGTAGAGTTTGCAGGCTATAATAAATTTGGAGAGTTTGCAAGGATTTTGGCAGGCAGGATTAAATTTGAAATGTCTTGGCAACTTGAATTGGTGTCCTTTTTCAAAAGAAGACAAAAGCAATGCTTATCAAGTTGTCTCTGTTAAGTTCACATTGTTCAGTTTTTAAGAGGCATAATTAGCAGCACAGTTAGGTAAAGGATATTGGAAACTCAGTTTGGAGTTTGCAGGAAAATATTTTTAAGTTACTTTAGGTGACACAGGTCTACCACACCATATTGCTGTGGAGTGCAGTTAAAAGTGTGACCTTGGAGGCAGATGAGGCAATCTCAACAGCAAATAATAAATACTGGTTTTAGTTTTGATCATCACAGTTTACTTGTGATAAGGAATGAGAGAGCCCAAGAATAAAAAATAAATCAGGACTTTTACACTTTCAGTTAGGGTGAAAGTTTCATAAAGTTATTTGGTCCAGAGAAGATTGAATGGCTACAGGTTGGAAGGGACTTTGCTGTTGCTCATGAGGGACAGCAGAGTAGGAGTTAAATACATTAAGGAGGAAAAAAACCCTTGTCTAATCTATGTATGACTACGTAAAGAAACGGAGTTTGATTTTTAGAATTTTTGATATTAAAGGTTGTATGTGTGACATTTCTTCCCCCAACTGCTTCTGTTACATATTGAAGCTTTACTGTGGAAGGAATGTTAGGAGGTCATCTAAGTTCTCTTTCTAAGCCTTAATTTACTAGGGAGGGTGGGGGGTTCCCCCTCTTTGAATCACTTCTCTTAACTCCATTCTTAAAGTGCTGGTTCCCTTTAAGATAAGTGGTGAGCTGATTTGTTTCTGCAGGAAGCATCTTGATGAGGAATGTAGCTCCCTCTTTGTTAGAAGGTGAAGATGAGAAAGGTGGTGAAATTTCTCAAAGGCTGCTTTCTTGGGATACTGTCCAGGGGTTCTTTGTTACAGCCAGTTTAAAATACAGGGATTTTTTGCGTGTCCTAGCATATATTATGCTTAAATTGATGAGAATAAATATTCTTAATTTAGTGGATCTATGGGTTGTTTTTTTTTCTTTATACTATGAAATTCTGCCTGTGTTGATTCCCTTTGCTTAAGAGAAAAAATTGTGGAGGACTTCTGACATTCTTGCTCCTCTGCTGGTGCTGCTGTTTATCATGGGGTACAGAAGGGAGTTTAATCTTCTGTTCTCATGGCTTTTCTGCTCTTTTTTAGAAGTAAGAAACTTTTCAGCAAGAAAAAATTGAAAAGGAAACAGAAGACTAAATTGAAAGTAAAAACACGCAGCAAGGTGAGTCTTTCTAACTTGACAAAGTTCTGACACTTCGAATTGAGAGAAATGTAAAGAAAAAGGTGTAATTAGAAATTGATTTGTTTACCAAGTTAGTAGGCCAGTACTGTATCTTTGCTGTATTGTACGTGACTATGATACCAGTGTTAACCTTATTCAACTGTTTTCACTACTGATGTTCAGCATGAAATAATACAAATACAAATAATACAAATAGCATGGTTCTCGAGTTCCTAAATGGTAAATGTACTAAAATGTGTAGGTTTTAGTTAAATTTTAAGAGGTGCATGTCTAGCCAACAGTTAGAGACAGCTACTGCAATGAGTTCTGTCCATATTGGCTAAAGGTCAAAGGAAGCATTCAATGTCTAAGGACTCCAAAGCTACCTCTGGAAATTCCTCTCTAATGGAATAGATGATACTTACCTGTTTTAAGATTTTCTCCCTGTGTAACACCTACCCACATCACTTTAAATGCCTGGGGAGCTGTACAATGATATTCATAAAAATATTTTCATGTTTACTTCTTGCAGAGAAGAGCTCTGGTGGAAGCAACAAGATTTAAAAACACTGCTCTCCTGCGTTCTTCATTAGAGAGCTGCTATTTCTCTATTTGAGCTGGAGTCTTGAAGGGATATTAGAGAAGGCTCAATGCAGGCACAAACTTCTTCCTAGGTAGTCAATAAAGAGAAGGTAGCTTATTTCTGGAACGCTTCTGAAGGACAGAACCACTGAAATATGCAGTGAAAACACTTTCTAGTCAGCTGAATGTCCTTATGATACAAGTACACTGTAGATCAAATTGGCCATCTTAATCCATATTTGCTGAACCTCGTGTATTTACTCTATCTCAAGACAGATGGCTTTGGGATGGTGCAGCAAGCCCTATATCTCTTCAGTAGGTACTGCCTTTTTGGATACTTGCCAGATTCTTCTACTTATCTCAAGTAGTGCAGCTCCAGACTATGGTATAGAAGGGGATTGTCTTCATGTCTGTTCTCAGTACTGTACAGTGAAATATTTCTGGTCCAAACTGAATTTTTCAGCACTTTCCTCAGTTGCCATGATAATAGAAGTTCTAGCTCTGTTCCATTCATGATTTTATCATGGCCACTGTCAAAACAGAAGACCAAGTTAGGAATTTGAAGACAGTTTGCAGGATGTAGTTTTTGTACATTCTGTCTGGTGACAGAAACTCATGCTTTTAAAATAAGGTAACTCTTCAGCTTTGATCATTATTATATAATAAGGAACCTTGTCTTTCTGGGTAATGGTGCCCTAGTTGAACTGCCAAGTAGAAAGCTAAATCCAGAACTTGGCATCTTCCTAAGCTTGACAGTCAGATGTACTTCTTAGCTTTAGTTGCATTGTATAAATGGATTGGAAGGTTACCTTCTGAATGGCCAAAGACAACGTAAGCATATTAAAGGCTGATTCTTGTCAGGAGTTATGGATTTGGCAGCTCATGTTGGTGGAGGGTTGTTTTCGGGATTTTTCTTTGACTTAAAACAGCTTCTACTTGAAACATTGAGATTTGTCTGCCTCTGGAAGGCATAATGGCTTTTTGCATGTCTTTTAATCATGCCTCTCTTCTAGAGAGAATTTGAGGCAGGCAATGATTGACCAGCACAGCATTGGTATTCATTCCAAGTCACTGATTTACAGAAAGGCATTCCAGCTTATTCCTACAAGGTAGCAGGAAATTGTGTATTTCCTGAAAAATGTAGCTAAAAAGGGAAAGATAAAATCAGCTTCATATCTCTAGGCTATCAAAGCAGGGTTTTGTTTTTTGCTTTTGGTTGTTTCCTTGCTTTTTGTTGTTGTTTTGGTTTCTGTTTTTTTTTTTCCCCCATGTGCTTTTCAGTACATCCCAATGCAGGATAAGCACAATGATCGTTTTTGCACTGGAATGTCTGAAAACAGATGTATTGTCAGGAAAATGTGAGTTTTCATTTGAAGACTTCTTGCTCTGCCAGGGTGGTTGGACTAGATGATCTCCAGAGATTCCTTCCAACCCCTAACATTCTGTGACTTATAATAGGGAAGATTGAAAAGCCCATCACTGTTGGACATTCTGAGCAGGAGAGCTTGTGTGCATTGGTTTATTTTTTAAGAAGGGTCTTTTAGCCTAAACAGAGGTGGGAGCTTTCTCTTAATATGCTAGGCAAAGGCAAGGAGGACCTTAAATTAAGAATAAGCTGAAGAAACACAAATTTGTTATTTATACCCTGCACTTACTAAAAATGCTAATTGACTAATGGAAGAGGAGAGAACAAAAAGAAATTGTTGAGCAACTAGAAGAAAATTAAAGCATTAAATGTTTTAACATTTTAAGTATAAAACATTATTTGGTATTTAATACATCCCGGTAGTCTGAGCCTTACTCTGTTTCTAGGCAGGGGTCATGTTAATAATCATAATCATAGTACTGATTCCCCTCCTTCCCCCCTTTTCACCTCCTGGAGTTTTCTTGATGTACTGTTAACACAAATGTGCTACTTAGGAGATTTAGCTGAGAGACTGGATGGAAGTATACTGAAAAATACTGTCTGCCAGAGACAATGTTATTTCAAATGTTTGGCATCTATCTTTTAAGTTTATGGAGAGGTTTTGAACTAGGGCTTGTTTTGCTGTAGACAAACGGCAGGAATAAAACCTTGGGAAAGAACAGTTCATGTAGCACACAAATTCGTTGTAAGCTAATGATTAGATGTGGATCAACTAGGTTAAATAGGTCTTATTTAAAAAAAGTATATAGCTTTTCAAATAATTTGGCAGTGATTTCAATGGCTTTTCTATTTTCTGATGGCCTAACCTCAAGAAGGCATCCCTTTTTAAGATATTTGAGCTATTCAGAGGAGAATCTGGTGAGGTTCAATGCTCTGTTATGCAGAGGTTAGATCATATGGTAATTATAACCATATGTATCTTTGACAACAGATGAACTTTCCTATTCCATCACATCTGAGAATAAACCATTACTGCAGTCATCTTCTTCAAGAGGAAGGAAGGAAATTGGTCAGAAAATAAGCTATGTATGGATTTCATCTTTTGGGAAAACAGTTAGGTGCGAGATGTGTAAAGGAGACCAGAGGGTTTTGGTTTTTGCACCTTTCCTTGAGTGTGAGCACTTGTGAGTCTGGCTGCTTTGTATTACAAACCAAACTTGTGCTGTTTAACCTCCCTTACATAATGAGGACATGTAGATTGTTGTGATTGTTGCTCTTCACCTTATCCATCCACAGTGCCACAGAAGACATTGCATACTTCTGTGGATCTCAATACACTTAATAGGAAGAAAATGAGCTCTTGGGCAGGGAGTGTGTGTGTTTTGGGGTTTTTGTTTGCTTGTTTTTTCCTCTGGGAATAATGTATCCCATAGTTCAAGTCTGATTGGATTATTAATAATTCCAGATCTGTACAAAATTAGTAAATTGCTTCACTGAGTTCTTAAGCCAAAATGTTAATCAACTTTTAATGTTCCACTGTTTTCCTTGTCAATGTGGAAGTATTGTTAAGAGAATTGAGGTAACTTAAATTAGACTGTTAGTTTTAGGTGGTGAATTTCACAATTACTCTTAAGGGACATTGTTAGCATTGCTTCTGTATTTGTCAAGTGTGTAACAGAACAGAGTATAAGACACTTCTAGTTTCAAAGAATTTACAGTTCTCAGAGATAAGGTATTGTGGAAGTAAGGTGGAGATAGGAACTAAGAAATGTAAACAGTGAGTTAAGATCACAGCTAGGAATTAAACTCTCGTTCTATGTTCTACTGCTACACTGTTTTGGGGAATGCTGTACTGAAGTCTGGGTAGGAGATCATTGTATATAACTACAGTTTGCGCAATGCTGTAGAAGAGTGACGCTAAACAGAATGCTTAAAGTGCTTACCGTATAAAAGCTAAAGCATGATAAGGGACTTTCTTAAAGTATTGAGAATAGGGAAGGAGTTTACTTCTGAAAACTAGTCAGTTTATTATTAATAGGCAAGAAAACATACATGGATATTCTGTATAGCATTGTAAAGTCTAAAATTATCTGTGCTGATTAAACAAGCTGGCCAACCTGTATTTCAGGAGGCTACCTAAACTACAGAACTTAAGCTGTTCTGTAGCAAAGATTAAGCCGAATTCATCATGAGAGAAAACTGGAATGGAAATTCTTCACAGAAGTTATTAATTGCAATACATTATACTAATTAGATAAGTGAAGTTCATATAGAGATACTTCAGAAGATCCAGATGTTGTTCTCTTCCTGTAACTGTCAGTAAACTAGGAAATAATGTAGTAAACTTACTAAATAATTCTTCTAATCCATGCAGTTCAACTGAGTTAACTTGAAAGCTGAAAGCTGATATTGTGTGTTTGCCTTAACAGCAGCTGCAGAAACTCTTGGGGTGTGTGTATGGATATTTGACATAGAGAAGAGTCATATGTTATAACCATTTAGTTTTCTGTTGCCAAATGAATTTCAGTGTAGTAGCTGATTATCATTGGTATCAATCCAAACCTATTTTAATGCAGTTTGATACTAGAATAACATGAGGTTGTATCTTGAGTTCCTATACTGATTGATATTGTAGATTTTTAACAGCAGCTTTATTATTTCAAAGATACTTATGATGAACTAGAATTAAACTTATTTTGTCTTTCAATCCCTAATGGTAGAAGTTATGTTTTACTTAAAAAAACAAGCAAAAGCCCCAAACTTTCAATACTGTCTGTAGGGAAATTTTTCCACCTTTTTTTATATTTCCTGCTAACACTGACAGGGTAAGAAAAATTAACAGGCTGTCTGCATTGGATAAAATGAGCTACAGAGTAAACTATCACTGCTTAACATTTTAGCTTGCAATAATTTTGTAGTAATAATAGAAAGGAAGAATATACAAACATTTACCAGTACAGTTAGAATAATACCATAGTCAAGAATAAAAGGAAATATGTAAACTATTACATGTTTTGAAGTTATTTTGATTTTTTTAAAACTTTTGTAGCATATGTTGTTAAATGGTCTGATTTAGATGCCTGTGTTATTTCTGATAATAATAAATAAGTCCAGATAAAAATGTGTTGTGAACCATTGCTGTGTTTTGATGTACAATTTTGTGGCTACCACTTTGTAGAAAAATACATTGCCCCTTTTAAACGTCCTGTTCACTTGTTATCAAAGTCTTTTCCCCTTTTCTATCTTAGCTAAAAGTCCTCCTTCCCATCACTGCTCTCACAGATGTGCGTTTCCACTCTGATCTGTTCCAAATCACTGTAATGTAAATCACTGTGTACTCTATTGCCAAATGAACATGGTCATTCATAGTATTTATTGCCCTTAAATAAAAAGACAAAAAGCCTCCACCCTCTCCAGCCATGAAGAACACAAAAACCAAAACAAAATAACCTTATGAAGTTAGTCATGACCCTGACTCTGTCTAGCCTAACACTCCTCCAAATTGTCTTGCCTGTTCAAGCACATTTGTCCTGTGCTTTTAACCTAGGCCTTCTGTCTCTACATATTCTCTGTGCCCTCTGTCTACACTGAGGTATTATAGGGAATTGCTTCATATCATATGCTTGAAGTCCAGTTTTTCCTAGCCTGTGCTCAAAATGGCCTAGGCTTCAGTAGCATGCAACCAAAGAGAAAGTATAGCCCTGCCTGATGATTTTATTCATTGATTTTGGGGGTGGTGGTTGGTTGTGGGGTTTTGTTTTGTGTGGGTTTAAGTCTGTCATTCCTCCTGTCCTGTGTTACTTCTGAAGAAAGGGAAACTATGGGACAGAATTTAAAATGTTTTTCAAAAAATGTTTTTCATAATATTTTTCCAAGTCTAATGACAGCCTCATGAAGTCTCTTCTTTGTCTTGGCATCAACTGACAGTAATAAAATAATAGTAGATACCACAGAAGGGGTGGAGCAAGGTAGTGGTAGGATAAGTGCATGGGTAGTGGCAGTTTCTCAGAACAGTTTCCCAACTCATATGTTGGGGCTCAGGGCTTGTGAAAACAGGATGGTGTCCTATTACTGCATAGGCTTGGATAGAGGGATTTTTTGCATTCTGCAGGGAGAGATTTTGAACTTGCCATCTGTTTTTATTTAATGACAAAACAACTAATGGCATTTTTAATTTCTAATGCACGTTTAGCAAACAGCTTAATTTTTTTTGTTATTTACCCATAGATTAAAATTCTAAAATAACAAATACTGCATTTTTGATATTCAGTAAGAATAATTAAAAAAAAAAAAAACCAAACAAATAAGAAACAAAAACCAAAACCAAGCCAACTGATCTTTAAGAAGATAAATCCTGAATTCTACTGGTCTTTTGAGTGAGATGGGTTTGGACTATTCTGTAGCCTGAGCTGCTTTCATTTTTTTTCCAGGAGTCTTCATCAAGTTATAAGAGGGAGAGACCAAAGCCAGATAGAATATATTGACATTTCTTCCTCCTTTCTTCCCTGCCTGAAATATAATTGGCACTTAACAGGAAAGTTCAGTCTCCATTTTGAGAATAATTTGGTTGGCCAAAAGTATTGAGACCGAGATTACTTGTGTTTAGCAGAGCTTGAAACTTCTAATAAAACAAATCTTGTTTTTCAGGCTGAAAACATAGAGAGTACAATAACCATACCAGATATCAGATTGCATAGCAACCCTTCAGCTTTTAATGTTTACTGCAATGTCCGCCATTGTGTGTTGGAGTGGCAGAAAAAGGAAGCATCTGTATCTTTGGCTTCAAAAAATAGTGTACAAAGTGGGGATTCGGACAGCGATGAAGAAGAGGAATCCAAAGAGCCTCCTATTAAACTTCCAAAGGCAAGTAACTGAATACAGTTTGAAGTGTGCCATGTATGTGATCTAAAGTTGGTATATTCTTCATGAGGAATAAAGAACAACAGAATTGTTTGATTTGGTAAATTAGGAAGCTCTGTGTTCCTGCCCAATAATAAACTTTAACATCAATTAAATGTCAGGTAAACATTCGACTTGCACTCCGTTGTAAGTACTCGCACTTGAAAATAACCTACAGCCTCAAAAGACTACACAATGCAGCTCTTATGTCTGTCAGAGGCTATTTGTTGATAGTGATAAAGGATGCCTTCTCTTTCTTTACCCCAAAAAAGAATATATCTTTTTGCTATGAGAATTTAGTTGGTGGAGTGTTTTCTAAGATTGTTCACCAGATAGACATGTAATTGCAGTAACTGGCAATTTTTCTTACTACCATAGTTTTTTGATCTCTCCCTTTTTTGGCTTTAGAGCCTTTTGGCACTGATAACTGTAGACAGTTAATAATGCACATTAACATTTTGGACACTATAGTTTATCAGTTTGGGTGGGGTTTTTACTTTTTCTTCAACGGTTACAGTAGGATTAATGGAAAGTCACAAATAATCTATATATGACTTAATAATGCCTTAATTTTTTAATTTTCTAATTCACTTCTTTTGCACTATGTAGCTTCTATGCATCCAGTATTGTTCATTGCTACTTACTAATGCTGTGAATCTTGTGTTGTCTCGTTATTCTTCTGAGTCTGAATAGTATGTTCAGAGCAATGATTGTTTATATTTGCTCTCAAAACAATACAAATACTGAATTAAAAAGGTTGTTGAAGGAGAGATTATGTAGAATGTTATAGTTGCATGGAAAATTAGACTTTTATAGATGATTAAGTAGCATTATCTGAAGGGCAAAGTTGCTGCTCTGGAAAATAGTAGTGGAGAATTGCAAAGGAACATAACCAAGTTGGGTAACTGCAACTTGGTAATTGAAATTTCACAGTTGGTTGGCACAAAATAAATAATGTGCAGCCAGTTGAAATAAAGTTAGCATTGTTAATGAACTGCATGTGACTTCTTGTCAAATACTCCTTGGGAGTATATTTAATGAATGAACAAGTGCTTGTAGATTCTTAATTTGAAACTTTAAGTAACAATTCAAGATTTTTTAGTGATTCAACAATGGCTTAGATGTTTGGTACAACCTCCAGTATTTTTAATAACTGCCTAGCTAATATTGGGTTGTTTAGGTTACTCTGAGATAAGACACTTTTTATTTTTAATTTCACTTGCTTCCATACATTTGAAGAAGTCATCCACTTAGACTTGCCTCATGGGTCATAAAGCTTTTAGCGACTATGTAAATATCTTTGCTTCCTGAGTATTGATGTCTGTCTCATGTTTTGAGAATATGATGATCTGATTCTTATGTGTAATTAACGGTATTGAGTAGGACTTTGTTAATGTAAAGAATAAAGTTATTGGAAGTTTAAGGTTTTCAACATTTACTAGACCAGTTTCTGAAGGTAATTGTAAGCTTACTAAAAAGAATACTGATATACTTTGAGATTGACAGTGAAGTGAGCCAGGTTCTCCAGAGTTACACTGATAAAGTTAGTCCTTGCCGTGTTTTTGTAGTGGTTTTTTTGTCCTCCATAATTTTTGTTTGAGAATAAGTTGAAAACATTCTACTTTTTACACAGCATTAGGTTGATCCAAGTTCTATTGAAGTATGTAATTTTTTTACGTTAAACTTGATGAAGTCAGATTTGTTAGAGCATTTGTTTAGAATATGTTTTGGAATTAAAAGCTGTTCTATGCAGTTTCTGTAATGAGATTAAGAACAAGTGCTTTTAACAATTGTTAAGAGACACAGACACAATTTGCTGGTCTTCAGATATTAGCACAATAGAGTTTGTGTTTTGGTTGTGTTTGGACAGTTAGTAACTTGCTTTGATTGCCCAACTTATTTTAATATGCTAGCTAATGAGGCAGAATTCTCTCTCCTTGAAATAGTACAGTTCTACTGATTTATTAGTTAAAAAGAGATGCTTCGCCCCACCAATATCAAGCTTAACACTGGGTTATACATGACCCACAAAAGCCCTGTACTAAAAGGAACAAATACTGGATTAAGGTGATTAAGATGGAATTAACTGCCTTAAATATTTTTTCCTACAGTGGCATATATTTTGCTGGTTAGCTAATAAGCTTAAGCAAAAATAAAAATTTTTAAGTTGTAACAACAAAAAAAGAATAATTGCTCTGTAGAGACTGACTTAAGTCTTTTAAAATTCATTAGGAGAATGTTACCTGTGTCATGTATTTTTCTGCATCTATATAACATACATATAAATGCAGAGTATTAAATATATAGATATTATGTATTCTTAAATAAACATAAAAATATTAACAGATACTCTGAAACGTCTGTACTTCTTTAGATCATTGAAGTTGGAC
Organism: Galbula dea; assembly: GCA_013399015.1. Classification (NCBI taxonomy): domain Eukaryota; kingdom Metazoa; phylum Chordata; class Aves; order Piciformes; family Galbulidae; genus Galbula; species Galbula dea. The sequence goes on along the minus strand of VWZX01003680.1, from coordinate 395,327 downwards.
TATGTGAAGTCTTCGAACTGATAAAAGAGACAAGATTTTCTCATCCATCCTTGTGTCTCAGGAGCCTGCAAGCCCTACTTAATGTGCTTCAGGGCCAGCAACCAGAAGGCCTGCAATCAGAGCCTCCTGAAGTCCTAGGTAATGCCTCATCTGTTACTGCATTTGTAATAACATGCATCTGTTAATTGATTTGGACAGAATAAAATGATTCCTAGGAAGTTTTTGTGAGATAGTAACTTATTTGTTCCCAACTGATGAACTGTATTCTGGAATGTAAACTCCATATGCTGTATGTAACCAGTACTTCATCAGCGTTAATAATTTGTAGAACAGGAATGTTGCATGTAAAGGTATGTATGTATGTATATATATATGTGTGTGTGTATATAAAGTTGTATTTTGTTGCTGTGTAATGCAGAGTTTCACTGAAACATAGTAAGCCTTACAGCTTTACAAACTGATTATTTTGTCTTACTGAAGCTATAAAATACTTGGTCTTACTGGAAAGGAGAGGGTTCTACGCTGAACTGAACATGTGATCTGCTGTTGTAGTCTATAGCTGAGCTATTTAATGTTGTAATTAATATAGAGCTTCTAAAAAAGTGTCAGAGTTCTTACCTTGATTTCCTCTGGCCATCCAAAAGCTTCCCTGAAAATTCATTTTGCTTTTAATGATATTGAAAATAAAATTTGAACTCCTGAGGGCTTTCAGTCTCTGATTAATTATGTCCTTTAAGTTAAAATCCAATCCTCTTTTGTTAATTCATGGTTTTTACTGTTTATAGAACTGCAAAGAAGGCTAGGCTGTAGAAACTGTTGTTTAAAATTAAGGAAAATAAAACATGTCTTGGGACTTTCTATATGTTTTCCTATGTTAAGGCTCAACAGTATTCCATTTCCAAAGATTATATTAATTTGCTATGGAAAGTTATTTTGTATTCATGCACAGAGTATTAAAAAGCTACAAAGAAGGCTTTGTTTTGGTAGTACCTTAGTGATTATTTGTACATACTATCAGAAAAATTGAGGTGGATTTCTGTTCACCCTTGATTGTTACAGATGTTCAGCTGCTAAACAGTGTTTGAAAAGAGGCATACAATCAAAATAATTTTCAAGCTTTGATTTGAAATGCTCGTTTCTGAGAAATGGGATGTGCTTCAGCATGGGTAATGGTCTTAAAGATTAGACAAGTTTGGTCAAGACCTACACATCTCAGTGGTGAGGTAGACTGAATAGGCAGGTAAAGTAACTCCTTCTGGCCCATTTCTTATTAATGTGTTCCACTGTAACAGAAAGACTTAGTTTTTTGTGTTCTGCGGTCTCTATAATTATCAAGACGTCATTTTCTAGCTGAAAAAGAATGAAAAGTTAAGGATGCTTTAGGTCTACTTAAATGCAATGCTTTCTTTTCTGTCTGGAAATAGGACTAAACTTGGTGACTGAGGAAAGATATATGATGTATTTTGTAAGTTTAATTTCCCATTGACTGGCAAATGACTTGGTATGATTTTGTGACTTCTATATTTAATTACTGTGTTTTGTCTGCAGAATCGCTGTTCCAGCTTCTTCTGGAAATAACTGTCCGTAGCACGGGGATGAATGACAGTACAGGACAGTCCTTAACAGCACTTTCCTGCGCTTGCCTCTTCAGTTTGGTAGCTGCATGGGGAGAGACAGGAAGAACGTTGCAAGCAATCTCTGCTATCCTCACCAATAATGGCAGCCATGCTTGTCAGACTATTCAGGTCTTGCATTAAAACTTCTCTGTATGTGGGAATTTATGTAAATGATGCGTACATTAGTTCTGAGAAGATCTGTCCTGTAAATTCAGTTTGTTCCTTAATTTTTTGAGATGAGTAGGTGTTTCTTTCACTCTCTTGAGTTGGAGATAGAACAGATTGTGTTTTTCACTCACTATTTCTTTCACTGTTTAGGTGCCAACCATTTTAAACTCTCTTCAGCGGAGTGTACAAGCAGTTTTGGTGGGCAAAATCCAAATCCAGGACTGGTTCAGTAATGGGATAAAGAAGGCAGCCTTGATGCACAAATGGCCATTGAAAGAAATATCCGTAGATGAAGATGACCAGTGCCTGCTTCAGAGTGATGGTTTTTTCCTCTATCTCCTATGTAAAGATGGACTTTACAAAATTGGCTCTGGATATAGTGGGACAGTGAGGGTAATGTGATTTTTTTTTTTTTTTTTTTTTTCTTGTCTGATAAAAGATAGTTAATATTTTAACTTTTATGATGTCCTGTTTCCATTCATAATCTTTAACTTACTAACAATCAGTTTTTACAATTTGTCTACATTTTTCTGATGATTTCATTTTCTTAATTTTCATTTCTCAATGTAGTTGAAGACATTGTTATTTAGAGGGCAAATGATTATATAAAACTGTCACTCTGGTATTTGGCAGATGATTAGAGGGTTTTTTGTTTGTTTTTGGGTTCTTTTGCTTTTCAGGGCCATATATACAATTCTACATCCCGCATCAAAAACAGAAAGGAAAAGAAGTCTTGGTTAGGCTATGCTCAGGTAGGTGAATACTTAATATGCACCTTACCTCCCATCCCTCATGAGTAATTTAAGTAGACTTTGGCTTGGAGTAGGCTTACAAGGATATTGTGTTCTTCCTTTGGTATTCTACATGTGGATAAACTGAAAGAGGAAATCATTAGTACTTAATATCTCCCTTCCTCTAGGTCTGGTTAGGAGTTGGGAGGTGAGCAATATATAAACTCATTGTACGTAACCTTGTGTCATGGCTGCTGTCATGAAAATCACCACATACTTTATGGTAATGTCTTTGAAGAGCTCAGAATAAATACATGGAATCTTTTGTTAGTGTGGGAGTCAATATAGTTAACACTTTTGAAAAACTCTCTAGTTTTTAATGCACATGCTAATATTAATTAATAATCACACTTCTACATAGGGTAATATATATCTGCTTCCTGGATTTCCTATGAATCCTTTGACTTGGAAAGTGGGGACAGGAACATTGCATTTTATTGTGACTGTGGCTTTTAACTGTAGTTGTATACACACATGAAGAACAGAGTTATACATGTGGCTTCAAAAGCTGTATATACAAGCTTCAGCATGCTGAACTACAGCATGTAGTGTGGAGAAAGAGGGTAAAATTTCTGGATATTATGCAGAATTTGATTAGTGGAAAAAAGTTGATTATCTGAAAGAAGTAAATTTGATGTAAGAGTAAATGGTTTCCAAAATTTTTAAACACTACCTAAGATAATGATTGCTTTTTTTTTACTTTTGGGAATATCCTTTGGTGTATTTAAGACTATTTTCATACCAGTATATATACACACACCAATATATATTCTTACTGTCACCAGGGTTACTTATTATATAGAGATGCAAATAATCACAGTATGACAGCCATAAGAATAAACCCTGAAACTTTGGAACAAGACGGTACAGTTGCCTTGCCAGGTAAGAACCTCCAGATTTTAGATGATGGTCATAGTTTACTGTTTACACACTATACATTTCCATGTTAGCAGAAGGTAAACTGAGACAGATTTTGAGGTCACAAAGACTGCTCTTTTGGTTTGCTGCATTAGACCATCTCCAGTATTTCGTTCAAAGTTCCTGTCTTGCCTCTTACTCCAACTACTGGAAGAACATTGCAGCACTTCATAATGTATGGTCATCTTAATTTAGTTCTCTGAGAACTTAACTTGGGATCTCAGTTTTTATTTCTTCCTTTTCTGAACTTAGAGTTTGGCTCAGATATGAGTTGTTTCCAGTATCTCTTACATGTAAGTAGTTAAACTATGACCAAAACCATTTGTCGTTTTTAGCCACTGACATAAACAGTAGAAGGGTACAAGAACATTTTCTGATGAAAAAATGGCAGTTGTTCTACAGATTAAAGATACTGTGTTGCATCCTAACACAAATAAGAAGGCAGTGACTGAAACAAGTCAGAAAAAAATTTCTAGGCTTTTTGTAGTCTTTGTAACTTTCTACAGGTCCTTGTAATGTGTATTTGTGCTTAAGCTGCTTGGTCTTTGTGGGACTACATGAGAAATTCAAACGAAAGCATGTTCAAGGACCTGACATGTTGCCTTGTAGGATTGTTCTTTCTTCACCTGAAGGCAGCTTCTTCAACAAAGAGTCCTCTGAAGTCCTTAATTGTGTTATAATTGGTAAACAAATAAGTGCTCTTCATGCAGGTTTTGAGAGACACTTGAGGACATTCAAAGTCTACACCTCTGAGCCCTTAGGTTTCTTTTGCAGTGATAGGTGCCATTCTGCAAGGTAACCTTTTGTTTGTGCCATAAAATGGCACAAATTAAACAAAGCATTAATCTTCCAGTGCAAAGTCAAATCTTGTAACTGTGAGAATACCCATTCAGAAATCCTCAAACTATTTCACACAACAGCATTTTGTATGTTTTGTGATGGTGTCAAAACAGACACTAGATGTTCTTCATAACTCTTAGCCTTTGTAGGTAGCCCATGACATTTGCTGGTTTACTTTTTGCACTTCTACACATTTATCTCTGTTATATTGTGAGCAGATGTGGCCTTGTTCTTTTGGGGTGGAGAAATTCAAAGAGGTCTACTTCTGCTTATTTCTCTTTACCATTAGAAAGGAAGAAATTAAGGTGAGGTTAGGGTATGTGACCTATTCTGAGGAAACCTGAGTAGCTAGCACTTTAAATAGTAGTGGCTGCCCCACTGTAATCTGAATAGTGACTTGCAGTATGTTGTAGTTTTGAGAAACCACACTGGATAGAACTCGAGGGCAGTAACCTTGCTACCAGCTGAACACTGATGTGACTTGCAGCTATTTCCTCCTGGTTGATAAGGTGTTCAGACGTGGCTCTATCTGGAGTTTTTCTCTTTCAAATGCCTGGGTTGGTGACAGTGCATTTAAATAAGGTGTTCGTATTTGTTCATACAGGGTTGTTTAGGAGATTAGGAGATGTGATTAGGAGTTGATCCTAGCTAGGATACTAAACGCTTTCGCAGTTAAATGTTTGTGTAACATCTTACATTTCCTACAATGAGAAGCGCTTTATGAACTCTTAAAGTGACAAAAAGAGTGTTCTGTGCTTTTGGTGAGGGAGGAGATCCTACCATAAAAAATATATTATCAGAGCAGTATGATCTCTCCTTAGACAAAGTAGAACTCTCTTAGTCTAATTGTGGTGAGAATGAATTAGACAGAAGCAGAGAACAGGGTGTGTATGTGTTAACATAAACTGATGCAGTGCACTTCATCTTTCTGTCACAGATTGTCATACTGAAGGGCAGAATATCCTTTTCACCGATGGAGAATATATTAATCAAATAGCAGCATCTAGAGATGTAAGTCACATATCAGCAAACTATTTTTTCTCTCAACTGAATTTTTATTTTACAATATTTATAGCTTCCTTTTTGCTTTATCATAGAATGTTGGGCTTTTCCCTTGCTAATGCAACTAAGGAAGAAATCCATGTAACTGAAGATAATGAGAAACTGCCATACTTGTGCATAGAAAGGAGTAGCATTTTTATTTATGCACAATTGTGATGGATTTTTCAGATTTTTTTGGAGAACTTTTAAGACAAACTGTTACTTTCTGTGGAGAGAAATCTTCTGCAAGGAACAATGGCTTTTTATCATGTTATTCTGCAAGGTCTCTGTAGGAAAAGCTTCTTGAACATTAATTATTGTTTTTCCTAATTTCCTGTAATTGCTTCTGTACTTGTTGGGGAATTTCAGGCAGATTTAATAGACGTGTGAAATACTACATTCAGTAGCTTTTCATGTGAAAATTGCCTATTGGGCTAAAGCTGTGGAAACCCAGATAAGTGCTTCTCTTAAGGGTAAAACAGTTCTAGCTAGTCAATATTTTGTTCAGCACACAGTTACTACGTTCTTTGTTCTGGCCTGGTCAGTTTTTTTGACAGCAAGAAAACTGTTAAACAGGGACAGGCCAAGGGTGGTGTGAGACAGGGTTGGCAAGAGTCTCTAGTCATGCAAATACAAGAAATCCTGGTTTAATCCATTTCCTTGCTAATGGAACTTTTTAATATGGGCTAATGAAGGTGCTTCATCTGCACATGTAAACAGAAACCTGTTTTAGCTGTTCTTTAAAGCAGTCACTCTTAAACTGCATGCAGAATTTTGGGTTCTGAATGAGAAGTTTAGGGCTTAAAAGATAGATGTAAATAGTTATAAAAGCAAGAGTTCTTTGAGATTCAGAGTTAATTTCTTCTATAGCAGTTCACAGTTTTCGTACTGTTTTTAGTGTTTTCATAGAACTAAGGTGTTTAAGGTCCATCAGAAGCTTATCTTCAGCTCATACTGCTCGATGCTTTCTTTTCTCCTCTATAACAAATGTTACTTATCTGTACTCTGAAATAGTATTATACAGATGCACTTAGGCCATGAAAAGTGAATGCATTTATTACACAGTATGAAGTAGATTTTTATTTATTGCAGGATGGCTTTGTAGTGCGAATATTTGCAACAAGTACTGAGCCAGTACTACAACAAGAGCTGCAGCTTAAGCTTGCAAGAAAATGCTTACATGCCTGTGGCATCTCATTGTTTGATCTGGAGAAAGACTTGCACATTATCAGTAAGTTCCCTTCCTTGAAGGTTAATAACAAGCCTTAGTAATTACAATAATAAAATGGAAAAACTGCACTTCCCTTTGTTTGCCTTTATTATGTGCAGGAAGGTGTAGCTCCACTACAAACATGTGGAGAAGTATAAGGGGTTTGAAACTGCTTAAGTGTTATTTGACTCAGTAATCTATACACTCATTTCCAACTACCTTTTTGTCTACAGCACTATCCCTAGTTTTCCAGTAGTTTCCACTAGTTGTCTAATAAATATGTAATTGTTTGAATTTTGGACTTCATAGTAGTGCTCATATAACAGAGATAAGCTGTAGAACTCCTTGCTGTGGTCAAAGTTAATAAAAGTTAAAAGGACTGATGACTGGATTTATGGAAAAGAAATGCATTTAAAAACACTAAATAGGTGGGAACCACCTTTGCATAAGGATTTGAGATGCAAAATTGTTGGTGTCTACAAAGGTATTTTGGAGAAATGTCACGACCTTTTGCTTTGGGTGTTTTTGCTCTGTTAGGTGTCTGCTTTTGACACTATCAGAACAAAAGCCTATTTGATTACATGGACCTTTTGTTTGACAAAGTGCAGTTGCTCCTATGCTAGTGCTTTTTTCCTCTTTGAACACCTCTTCCAGTTCTAGCCCAGTACATCTTATTGTGGCAGCAAATCTTTTTCGTTTGTGACTTTCTTAGAACCTGTGTTATGACAAACTCTCCCTCGCAGAGTTAGGTCCATAAACTCGTCTGTGAAACTGCCTGGTTAAGCTCTCTGGTTAACATAGTCTTACTTGTACAGGTACAGGCTTTGATGAGGAATCAGCTGTCCTTGGTGCTGGAAGAGAGTTTGCACTGATGAAAACTGCTAGTGGAAAGGTACTGAAAATGTTCTGTAGCAAACAGAAAGTTGCATCAATGTATTTCTACATTGTTAAAATCTAATTATTTTCCATAGTTCTTTTTTTGCCTTTTTAGTATGCTAGAATGACTATATTGAAATGCATTTTCAGAGGCCACTTTAAAGGGAAAAAGGTAAATGGTTATTTGAAAACAAGAATAAATGGTGTTGGAACCACTGAGGAATCTGTAGCTTTTGTGCATTTGCAAAATTGTTTACCTCGTAAGTTTCCACAAAATGACTATAGTGATTTATTTAAATCTCAACCTCATTTTCCCAGTCCTTCAGAGGACTCCCTGTATGCAAAGTTTTCAGTTGATTTCCTTAAACCTATTCTTAATGATCTGATGTGTTGGTTCTGCTCAGTGGAGATTTTTTCAGAGGCATTTGCATATTCTTTGATATTTTGGAATAATTTAGCTTACTGTCACTATGACTTTTACATTATTTACTGTGTTCCTATTTCAGCTGGGGAAACTAATTTTACTTGTAGAAGCATAGTTGTTTGTTTTCCTGCCTTCACAATTGCATTGCTTTATTGGAATGAAGGCCTTGCTCTGCTGCTGTCAAACCAGTCAGATTGGTGAAAATTTTCCTAAGTGAACTTTACTGGTTTTTTCCTAATAAAATAGAATAATATGAAACAGAATTTGATTAAGCAGAACTCTTCAGTCATGAGAAGAGACATTAATTTGATCGTCAGACTAACAAATGCCTCTTCAATATAAGATGAACAATTTCCTCTTTTTGATCTCTACAGTTCTGCATTTTTAAGAATTAAATGCACTTTGTAAAACAATGAAAGTTGGCTTTAGGTGCCCACATAGGTGAGCACACCCATTTTATAGTACTGTTGATTGGCATGATTCTAGAGGAAGATTTTTAGTCTGTATCAGTAGTTTTGTATTTGTTCATGTGAAATATTTCATTGTTACTGTTTAGGTACTCAGTGGCCACTATGTGTTTACTGAGAATAACTTATTTTAAAATGTGTTGAAGTATGTTATGATTTGTAGTAATTTGGTATTTTTGATTATTTTTGTTGTTGCAACACAATCTTGTTTTTGCACAGACCAGGCATTTTTCTTAAGGGTTTTAAATACTGTGACCTTTGAATAGTTTTTTTAACAGTCCTTTGTGAGTTGAACTCACCTAGCCAAACAATTACGTATGTAAACTAACTCTGTATTATAGTACTAACCACATCTCAAAACAAGTAGAATTTAATCAGAATGTTTCCCCCATTAAGTCAAAATTCATGGATTTAGGATAGAGATCTTGAAAAATGTCAGGAGATATTCTGTATAGTTTGAAATGACAGGATTTAAAAACAGTGCAACTCTAATAATGATCCAAGTTTAAAGTGCTGTGGCATAACTGAAAAGTATAAACTGTTTGATCCTAGATTTACTATACTGGCAAATATCAGAGCCTTGGAATCAAACAAGGTGGTCCTTCAGCAGGAAAATGGGTTGAACTTCCAATCACAAAGTCTCCAAAGATCATTCAGTTCTCTGTTGGTCATGATGGGTCACATGCCTTACTTGTTGCTGAGGATGGAAGCATATTCTTCACAGGTTCTGCTAGTAAAGGAGAGGATGGTGAATCAAGTACGTATTATGTTTGTTGACCAATGATTGATAAAAGCCTTTTAGCCACCTTTTAATTTGAAAAATGAGTTTTAACATTTTCCAAGAATATATAAGCATGCTATTGGGTTTGAATTTTATGCCATCTACAGGTCCTGACAACCAATGCCAGCACCCCTCCCAGCTAGAGACGTTGATCTCAGTTTTACCACAGTATGGATTGTGTGGTGGGAGTACTATTTTTAGAGTTGTCCTAAGAAAAGGCAGTCATAATTTGGGTCAAGAGGCCAAAGAGCCAAACTTTATCCAAAATTAAATTAAACATTGTTTTTGCTGTATATTTAATTAATCTACAATTTAAGATGGAAAGGAAGCTTAGCACTTTGAGGTAAGCTACTGTCACTGCTTTTGTTTAAATTAGCAAAATTTAGATTAGAAGTTTTAGTGCTTACTAGAACTCTTTTACTGAAGAATCTGCTCAAGGACCTGATAAAGGTCTTTCTGAACTATTTTAAAAGTTGAGCTATGTTCTGACTCATCTGGTTGGTTGTCATTCTAATTTTGCTATGAATGCATAAGCACAAGATTTTGGGTTTGTTTTTTCCATTAATTGCTTTTAAACCTGGGTGGGGAGACTGGGTTTCTGTCAGCAGTGTGTGTATGTTCTTTGTAGAAAGTCAGTAATTGTCAGCAAGTGAAAGTAGCTGGTAGTTCTCTGGCTTGGGTGAGAATTCATATGCTGTAATGATAGCTGTTAGTTGTTTAATCTGTAACTATGTTGTTACTGTCTCATTTGAGGGCAGATTGCAAAAAATTATTTTGGGATGGGATACTTTGTAGTACTTTCTCTTCCCTTTTTCCTCCTGTGCAAATATGTTGTGACTCATAGGTTTTATAAACATGATTTTAATAAATAGAGAATTTAATTTTTTTCTTAAAAGAATGTGTGTAACATTTTCCATATGAACTTATTGTGAATGTATTTTCATGTACTTCTCAGATGGTAGTGTGGACTTTTTTTAATATGTGTTATTTTGTAAAATTCATGAAGTTAGTTCAATATTTGTGTAAAATTAAAAATTGAAGAATCATTCCTAAAAGATACATGTCTAATCATGACATTGCTTACTATTGAATTTTTTGAGAGAAACTAGTGTAATCCAATAAAAATTAGAAGATAATACAGATGGATTTTTTTCAGTAGCAGTCTGAAAACTAACCCCTAATTATAAAACAAACGTTACCATGCCTTTGAAGGTTTTTTTTGTAGAATGACTTGCATTTTTTTATTTAAAGCTAAAAGCAGACGACAGTCAAAACCATATAAGCCTAAAAAAATCATTAAAATGGAAGGAAAGGTTGTTGTATCTACAGCATGCAATAATGGAAGCAGTTCTGTAATTTCGAAAGATGGAGAACTCTACATGTTTGGAAAAGATGCCATTTACTCTGATAGTACAAGTAAGTTAATATATTTATCTTAAGTGATTTCTCCACCAGAGTAGCTAGAATTAGTCTGGAAGTTTTTAGCCTGTGGAAGATGCTTGTGTGTTTTTTACTTTCCTATTAGATTTCCGAATTTCTTCTGATTCGGCTAAATATGACGGGACGATAAAAAGAGAAGTTTCCTTAAGTTCTGTAAAAAACACATATATCTAGCAGGACCTGAATGAATGTTTCCACTAAGGAAGAAAAAATTTTAATAATATATTGTATTAATCTAACACTAGAAGGCTACAGAGGGAAAGGCCACAGAAGTGAGATGGCTTTTTTTTATGAGCGAAGGCTTCAGGAAACCAGGCCTTGTACATTACTCTGCTTGCAAGACAGCCTGTTTTGAATTTGCAGGTGCTAGTATGTCTTAATTTAAAATATTCAAGAAATATGATTCCTTTTGAGCTGTTTTTCAGAATAAGTGATTTGCAGCAGAGTTTGGTTTAGTTTTGGCTTTCCTTTCTTTGCGAGAGAAAAGGCCTAGGCCTAGTTCCACTTTCACTTCTTTTCTAGCTCTTTTATATCTGCTGGTTTTCTCCCTTGCCATGAATTTAAAAATTGTCAGTATCTGTTAGCAGTTTTGTTTTATCACTGGAGTTTCTTTCACAGGTAGAAAGTGCAATGTACCACTCAACTGTTTTATGTTACAGGTTTAGTAACAGATTTGAAAGGCCACTTTGCGACTCAAGTAGCCATGGGCAAAGCTCATACCTGTGTGTTAATGAAGAACGGAGAAGTTTGGACATTTGGTGTAAATAATAAAGGACAGTGTGGACGAGACACAGGCTCCATGAGCCAAGGAGGAAAAGGTGAGAGACTTAGATTGAATATCATAAGTGAAAACACAGCTAAGCATTTTATTAAAAACTATAATTTTGATACCAAAGCCTAAGTACATGCAATGTGCTCAAAAAAAAAAACAACAACAAAACAAAACAAAACAAAAACCCAAACCAAACCAAAACAAAAAAAAGCCCTCAGGTATGGATGCTTTCAACTTCAGCTGTCAGATATTTGGTGTTTTGCACGTAGTAATAACTTAATGTTTTAAAAAAAAACCCTTAATTTCTTTTCTTTTGTCATTGGAAAAGCTTTACTTTAAAACAAATTAATAAAACCAAACCTCACCACTCCTTGTCTTATTAGGTGATATTGTCCTAGTAAGAAAAAATTTTCTATTTTTTCTTGTTTGCATTCGGTCTTGAGGCTGTTCTTTGCCTAAAGAGAGCATGAATGCAAGTCTACATTTTACTCCACACAACTGAACATTTCCTAAATATATTGCTCCTCAATATGTGTATGAAAAATTGTCTGTTCACTTTTGCCGGATTGGAATATTTTATAAGGGACAATTAAATGACCTGTTACTTGCATACTGAATGTAAATGTTCCTATTCCCTTTTGATTGTGAAACCTAGCTATATACCCCAGCCCATCCACAGAGAGGTTGCAAAAGTGCCATTGTGGTGACTGAGCATGCAAATCAGTTATACCTAGTCATTCATTTTAAAATCCAATCTGAGTGTGTTCTTCAGAATTTCCTGCATAGCCATTGTTGGTCTCAGAAAACAGCTGTTTCTTCTTTCAATATCTTAATTAGGTTTTGGAGTTGAGAACATGGCAACAGCAATGGATGAAGACCTAGAAGAGGAATTGGATGAAAAAGATGAGAAGTCCATGATGTGTCCTCCAGGCATGCACAAGTGGAAGCTAGAGCAATGTATGGTGTGCACTGTATGTGGAGATTGCACAGGCTATGGAGCTAGCTGTGTTAGTAGTGGGCGTCCTGACCGGGTACCTGGAGGGTAAGCGAACATATAGAAGTACGCTTGCTGTAGTGTGTTGAATGGATAAAGGATGTGTTAGAGGTAAACTGAGTTGATGATTTGTTGAAATTCAGTCAATGGTACCATTATATCTAAAAAGAGTGTGTGCTTTTAAAATCATTATAGGCTAAATTTTTTGTAAATAGCTTGTGATAATGCAGGTGATTTAGTTTTAAATGCATTTTTTACATTTCTTTAGTGTACAGTTCTTCACTAGAAGCTGTTGAGTATGAACAGTAACATAATCTGTCTCTTGACAGCTGCAGGCTTTGGGATAACCTTTCTTTGTCATATGATGGAAGTTTTTCTTATCTTGCTGTTCCAATTGCTTTTATCTGTTACTTCAGGGTTCAGCTACATAAAAGGCCACTGCTTTACATACTACCGTAATTATTTCTCCAGCATTGCATGTACTCATTCTTTCCTTATTCAAGTTTCCATATGATGTGTGTTTAATTAAATGAAGAAAAGTTAACACTTGGATGTCAATTTAGTCATTGTATGCCCCCTGGCACCATGCAACAGCAGCTAAGATATAAACTAGCTATACTTTATTTCAGGAAAAATTGTATGTCCACAGATAGAATAAACTAATGTATGTTTTAATTATAAAATCATCAGTAATGCAGAAAAATAAAAGATTGTGATAAAGCAACTCTATTTGCTGCAGAATCTGTGGCTGTGGCTCAGGTGAGTCGGGCTGTGCTGTGTGTGGCTGCTGCAAGGCATGTGCTAGAGAACTGGATGGCCAGGAAGCAAGGCAAAGAGGAATCCTTGATGCTGTAAAAGAGATGATACCTTTAGATCTCTTGCTGGGTAAGTGATATGAAATAAGCAAGGTGACTTAATTTTCTTACTGCACTTTTTTTTTTCTCAGCTCATCTGTTTATACTCATTAGTAAACTCACTCACATTGCTGACTTTTGAAACTTAAATGGGAATAACGGGTTAGTTTAGAAATTGGTTTGTTCTTTTCAGTTAATATTTCAGTTAGTATTTTGATTCTTCTGTATGATAAAACTTTATATCTTAAATAGTACGGTTCATTCTTTTCAGTCAAATAACTGAACTTTTACACTTACAGGACAGTTTTAGTATACTACTGTTAAAATAGATAGTGTTCCTTATCAGGCAGATGTATTTATTGATGATTATAGCAAAGTGAAATTATTCTGGTAAGTGAAATATTTTGAACTTGACCTTACTACACACATCTGTGCTCATTTGACTTGTGCAGTTATAATACTAATGCTGAGACTGCAAAATTGTCCTTGTCCTTTCTTGGTAATCTTTTTATCAGGGTTTTTTGCAGTTACATGAAAGATAAGGAATATTGTTTCTTCAAAGCTTTTTGCTTTTTTCTCTTAGAATTTTTTAGAGTGAAACTGCTGCCAGGAATGTGGAAATTATTAGTTTTTGTTTTTTAAAGAAGAACAAAACACTTCCCAGCCCCACTACCACCCAAAAAAAAGTGGGGAAAAAACTATCAACTGGTATGATTACAGGAAAATTTGGGACCTTGCCTTGTGAGATCTGTCACACGTCTCTGTATTTACACCCAGACAATCACAGGTTTTTGAACTATCCTTCTGTATTTTTTTAATATTTAGGTTTACACAGAACTCCTAATTCTGTGTGGCTGCATGGATATAATATCTAGTATAGAGAAGGACATTAAAATAATCAGATGCATGACTTGAAATATTTATACATCTCCCTAACTTACCTGTAGGGAAGGGAGTAGTAATTATACAAAATTATATGGTATCCTTTGGGTGGTTTTTCCCCCAGGCAAAAGCTAAATAGAAACTAGAAGTGGCTCTCTTGGGAAGGTAATGCTAACTTCCCAAAAAACCTCGCTATGGAGTCCTGATAATTGCATGATACTCCATCCAGATATTTCTAACTGTAGTTTGCTCGTATATGGCTCTAACAGAAGTAGGTTTATACTGATGGTGAATGTGGCAATAGCAACTCTGCTTCACAGCTCTATTCTCATGCATGACCAGGGAAGAGCTACAGTTTTTGTGTTAACCGCCGCTTGGCTCATTCCTGTCCTGGCAGATAGAAAACAGTTCTTGGTCCTCTGTTGGGCTTGGTATAGTTTGACATTGGGGCATTGACCATGTTTTTCTGGAGAAAGTGCTTCCAGGTGGAGTTTTTGTTTGATACTGGGGGCAAGGCATATTTTTTTTTTTCAGGTTGTTGCAATTTGCTGAAAAAAAGCTTAAAAAAGTGGAAAAAAGGAGTGCTTATAGTATTTTTACTGTTGCATTCATTCAAGACATGTTTTCTCTTTAAAAAATGTGCTTATTACTTTGTTTCAAATTGCTATTAAATTAGCTAGTTTAAGTGTCAGATCTAAATATAGATGTTTACATTTGTTAAAGTATTTAAATGCTTCTTAGTAAGCACAGAACATAGTGGTAAAGCATTCTTAAACTGTCCTTAAAATATCTAATATATTTCAAACATTTTTTAAAATATAAACAACTTTGTGTGTTTTATAATACATGTTTAATAATAGCTATAAAATGTTTGTTTAATAATAATCCTTTCTGAAACTTTCTGGGGAAAATTTGACATAACCATGACAGCACATAATTAAATATATATGTATATACCTAATAGAAGGAAAGAACTACATACTATTTGGTGTTTTTGGAATTGTGGCAGATTCATTAAAACCAGGAAATTCAGAAATAAGGCCTAAAACTCTTCTCCAAATGTACTCAACACCTTTCTTTATTTCTAAATACTGTGTCAGAACCATGTAAAGAGCAGGGTTGTACCTCGGCTTCAGTTTTCATTTACTTCTAGGATTTATTACCATCATAACAATTTTTAAAGAGAGTTTTACATATTTTTTCTTAATCTGTGTAGCTGTCCCTGTTCCTGGAGTTAACATTGAAGAACACCTTCAGTTACGGCAAGAAGAAAAGCGGCAACGTGTAAATAGGAGACATAGATTGGAAGAAGGAAGAGGTAAGTGATGTTCTTGTTGATGAGGGGCTTGGGTAGTTTAGGCAGACTTCTTGGTCTGTATTCAAAGAATGGAAGTGAATTTGTTTTGCTCCAGTGAGCCAATACAGTAACCAAACAAAAACTGGAATCTAAATACCTAGCTCATGTTGTTTTGCATGTTTTTGGAAAACTGAAAAATCTGTATGTTTACAAATTCTGCTTCTGAGAATCTGAATTGTAATGGAGATGAGTTGCATTTTATATCGCTCTCATGTAGTTAGTTTTCATTTTTGCTGTTTCCTAGTTGAATGCTTTTTAAAATGTAGATGCTAAAACTTTATCTGAAGAGTTGAAACAGCTGCAAGCCTTTCCAGTGCTAGTTACCTATAATATGAATGCTTTAATTATTGTGTTACAAAGTATTGATTTTTGGTTGCAAAATATAAAACAATAAAATCAGCTTATTAGAATGAACTATTCTATATATTTGAATAGCATGAAAAAATTGACAAACTGATTAAATTAAAAAAAAAAAACACAAAACCAAACAAACAAACCCCAACAAAACAAACCACAAACAAAAACTGAAAACACCACTGCATCATTTAAAATTTTCTTGCCTCAGGCGTTACTGTTTATTTTCCTTGCAAACAATATGTACCTTAACAGGTTCTTACTACTCTTCTTGTTTTAAAATACCCATTGTCTTAATTCAGTAAATAATTAAAGTTGAGAGATGCAAACTGATGTAAATCATCATATTTTAGTGAAGCATGATAATGTGGTTAGTAAGATCACTGTTTTGAGAAGAGTAACAACTTTATTGGAATGTTGTGTTCTCCAAGTTCCTGCTGTGTTGGCAAATACATTTTGATTCTCCTTACATGAATTAGGTACTGTTTTTACTTGGATATAAAATGTGCGTTGTGATCAATCTTAGTTTCTACAATTCATGTCAGTGAAATTTGCAGGGCAAGTTGTGGCTTTATATCACTTGCATGTAAGAAATTACTGGTCTTACCACAAATAAGGGGCAACAGGAAAGAGAAATCTTATCATTTGCTATGCACATGGAAAGAATGGAATTTTTATTTTTCTTTGAATCTTTGTGGTTAACTTTAGCTGTGAGGGGGAATGGGGAAGCCTTTTTTCTTCCTTTGTCTAGGTCATGTTGGAGCTGCATTGCATAGTGCTGGCAAATACTAGGTACAGCTAACTATCATTTTCCTCATATCTGGGCATTCAGTATTGAAAGGTGCTGCTGTTCAACCCAGAAAGATATGGATGATGTAGCTAGGAGGTAAATTTCAGTTTTAAAAAACAGCCAAAAAAAAAACCCCAAACCAAAAAGCAAATCCAAAAACCCCAAAAATCAAAAGAAAAGAGCAGCATAGAAACATTTCCCTTTGCTTCCATTTCTGTTATTAGAAGTAGAACCAGAGCAGCTTATTCCTTTTGCATACCATCTGTCTCTTAAAAAAAAAAAAAAAAAAAAGTCTGGGAAAAATCCCCACCACACCAATTTGGATCTAACAGAGTCTCAGGTGATCACTATCAAGAATGTGTTTTCTTGTTTGATAGGTGTATAGGGACTGTAGCTGAAAAGATTGCTAAAATTGCTGGCTAGCTTTTTGCACACATTCATATTACATTCTCTACCAAAAGAACATTAAAGAACATTGAACTTCCATACCTCTGTGTCCACTGGAGGTAGTGGGTATGGGTAGCTGGAAAAGTTGAATGTTAATCTGTTTCAGTTCAGAATGATTTATGTGATAAAGCTGGGAATTGTTTCACAAGTACTTAGAGATCTTGGTTTATATAGTCAGGTATGCAAATTTGATTTGATAATCTTGATTTACATAATCAGATAAAGTTGAGGTTTTGTTGCTTTTCCATCTCCAAGTGCTGCAGTTTTCTGTGAGATAGTGGAAAGAATAGTGCCATTCTTGAAACTCTTATGATGCTGCTCTTTTCATGAGAGAGACAAAGAACATGTAAATTATCTATTAGATTTTCATTTTGATGAGCAAAAGGTTTTGCAACCTGAAAAAAATTAGTTATACTAGTGTTAGAATAGGCAGACTGCTTACTTCTTCCAGAAAGTTCTAATACCTACGCGTATGCAATTGAACAAATCCTTGCTCGAGAAATAGCTATTCAGAGATACTAAAAAAGGTTTTGATACTGATTTTTTCTTTGCTCTTTTTGGTCAACAAGAACTTACAGTGTATTCAGGTGACCAGTTTCGCTGCTTTTTTTGTGACAGTGGTAGAGCTATTTCACTCAGCTGCTTCTTTCTGCTAGCTTTGACTCTTTAACAAGAGCAATGAGGAGCTCAAAATCAGTTCCAGGTTTTTGTGTATGACTTCTTGCAAGTAAAGCCAATTTGTATTCATCACAGCTTCTATGCTAAACCACAATATTTCCACATAATTATTGATGGATGTTTCTTAGCTTTTCATTTTGTCTGTTCTGATAAGTGAAGGAGGTGATGTACCATATGAAGAAATTTGTTGTTTTTCAAGCTGCTTCATGACTTGATGGGAGTAGTGGGAGGTGAGCGAAGTAGTTGCACTGTTTTCTGCAGTAATGAGGAAGTTTTGTATGTTTGAATGTTCAGGAGATATTAGATTAATTTCCTTTCCTATGAAACTCCACTTATTCCAGTCGTGGAGGCATGAAATGCTACCTGAATGGATTACTGAAATCCCTGGGCCGGAGTATACAATTCATTAATCCAAGATCATCATTTAGTGAGTGAGCTGATCTTGAAAGCTGTTCCTGCAACTTTTTCAGATTGATATTGGAAGTAAAAGAATTTAGAAGGTGTCAGAGATTTCAATTTATTGCTTAAAGATTGTCAGCAGTTACGGCTGGGCTGGACACTGAGTGACAGTCTCCCTATTAAACCTTCTCTCTCTTCATGAGGAAGAGAAGGGGAATAAGAGTGAGACTTACAGATTGAAAAAGAAACTTGAAACTACTTTAATGAAAATAATAACAGTAAAATGAAATATATACAAATCTGTACAAAACCAATATCAAACCCAACCCCCCTGATGGCAACTACATCACTGTCATCGCTGATGCTGTCACAGAAGTCCCAGCCTAGGCTTGGCAGAAGATGGGAATCAGATTGGATTCAGGAACACATAGACTGGGATTCAAGGCAGAATGGGCAGAGTTATCCTTGGATGCCAGCTGTTGAGGAAAAGCAAGAGCTAGAGGTGAACCACTTGACCCTTGTAATCCCTGAGCTTTATATTGAATAGGATGTATATGGAGTGGAATACCTCGTTGGTCAGTTCAGGGTCACCTGTTAGGTCCGCTCATCTCCACAGGTGTACAGCCTTAAACTCTGCACCTCCCAGTGTAGTACACAGGATTTAGCAGTGGCTTTGGTCTGCATGCCAATCCTTGGTACTCATTTGGGCATTATCTACTACAAGCAGACACTGTAAGGAAAAACATGCTGTTAGTTTCAGAAAGTGTAGTTAGTTAGCTAAAGAGTAGAATTACTGAAGAGAATTAGTTCCATTCTAACTTAAACCAGGACAAGGATAATTCTGGTTTGGTTTTTTTTCCAGAAGCTGTGAGAATGTGAAAATAGCTTTTTAAACAAACTATGTTTAACAAGATAAAAGACTTAGAAATAGTTCTTAATATGGTGACAAATGGTCTCATGCTTCACTGATATTTCGCTAATCTTTCTCGGCCTATGATGTTAAAAACCTTTAGATGGTCATTACTGATCAGAGGTCAATACTGAGATACCACTTGAAGGTTTAGCTTTTGTTCTCATATCACCCCCAAATTGTCCTGCATGCTTGCATTGGGTAGCCTGCATCTATCTCTTATAAAAAGCCCTTAATTTTTCTTCACATCTGATTTGTACAACTTTTAAGTGTCAGTGGAAAAGAGCTTTAAGAACACAGGAAGGGTTGTGTATGTTAGTTTTATTTTCAACGTTTTGAACAGAAGAAGCTAACTACAATTAACTTTTGTGCCTGTACAGCATGGTGACATTCTCTTTGAACTTTTCTGCCATAATAATGAACTGCTACTCATAGTCTGAAAACAATATTTTACAGAACATGCACCTTAACTATTATCCCTGCCTCATAGGAATAGTAGGTTTTGTTTCCCTCAGAGCTATAGAGGTGAGCTGTTATTTCAGGATAATGTTTTCTACTTCTGGTGGAACTGAGACAAAACATTTTTCCCTGGTTTCATTTTCTGAACTATTTTTCTTTTAAAATTTAACACCTATTAAATAATTATTTTACTATACTTGGAGTTTGCATCCCTATTTTAACAAGAAACAAACAAACTAACAAACCAACAAGTATTCAAGAAGCCAAAACCAGGAAAATGCTATCCAGCCTAGGACTTTCTTATGCAACCTTGCTTTATACTGTTTGTGTATATTCCTCATGATACAGTCTTCAATTGTGTGGTTGTCTGTTGTTTTTTCAGGTAGAAATATTAAATACAAACATCGTTTTCTTCAAACACAAATCTTCTCTTGAAGATCTTTACATAGATGGGAAATATTATAAAATAAATAGAGTTCAAAATTAGTAAGTGGATAAGAAAAAAAGGTATATGATTTGAATAATTTTCTTCATGAAACAGGTGGTTTTGTGTAGCTATTTGCTTTCTAAGTTATAACCCTGCATTTTAAATATGGTAATTTTGAACAGTTGTATAGTTATGTTTTCTAATTTAGCATTGATATGATATTTCAAATTAGTGTTTTGAATGTAATATTGTAGGTTTTAAGGTATGGTAATTAAACTTTTTAACCATTATAGACAGTAATGGATGTTTGCTATTAAATTCTACTCCAGTGTGAGTCTGTTGCATTTCCATTGCTTCGAGTACAGTTGCATACATATAAGTTGAGCTAAAACTATGGTATATTTTTTGGACTTTTGCACAGTATTTCGGTCTTATCAAGAAATGGCAAATTTCTGTTATTTAGGGCCTATTGAATTCAGGAAAACAAAATTATATTTTTTCATTGCTTTGAATTTGCATTTTGTTTAACATACTGTTTCCGTTTTGTGAGCTTTCCCATGCATGTGCAAAATGTTTCTCCTCAGGCCCCCTTGTATTTCCTGGTCCTATTTTTATGAACCATCGAGAACAGGCTCTAGCCAGAATCAGACCCCATCCAGCACAGCTAAAGCATAAACGGGACAAGCACAAAGGTATTTGGTCTTCCTTATTGGCTAGGGTGGAAATAAGTCCATCCTCCCAGTCACTGCTTCCATGCACTGATCTGTCTTTCCAAAGAACTGCACAAAATGGGTTCTGCCTTTCTTCTTGTTACCTTGTTACCTGAGGAGAAAGAAAATGCATTTAAATGTTGACCTTTTTTAAGTGTAAATGTTTAGTAGTCTGCATCACCTTTGCTTTTCTTTCCCTTTTTTTGAATGAAATGCACATTGTCTCTCTTTGTGTCTTTTCTCATTTCTAATGATGTCTCATTCCTAAAGTTCTTAAATTTTACTGTAGGACACTTCTGCACCTTTCAGTGACTTGTACTGCCGCATTGAATTTGCGTTGTTTTATGTATTGTTGTGTTGTATATTTGGGGAGATTGCTTTAACATACAAATTCCAAAATTATTAATTATACCATAGAATTTTTTGTGGATATGTTATCTTTTAACAAGCCTTTTTTGGGGAGGAATAAACCAACTTTCTTTTTGCTGTATTTGAATGGGAAGGTTAAGCATTCTTTTGCAGAATGTAAGGAGATGTCTTTGATATTTCTGAAGTTTTTGTATCTCTGTAAAGCAAATTAGTGATACCTTGAATTTCTAAATGTGTAATTTGTTCAGGTAGAAATGATTTTTATTCTTTTTTTTATTTAGAAAGAGGTAGTGTATTGCTAAAAATTTCAGCTGAATTTATTAAAGTTGAACGGTATCCAATCTGACTGTAGTTTGTATATATCTGTATATAGATATGTTTGTACATATATACATATATATGAAAATAATATAAAATGTAGATTACACACACAGTAAGGAGAAGGCTCCTAAAGTGGCTTCAACTATTTTTAAAGAACAGCTAAATATGAAAAGCATAGTTATACTGAGTAGCATTTTAGTTGAATTAGTGGACATTAGTGGTAGTATTAGTCTTGTATGCAAACACTGTGTGACAGTTTGAAGCCTTTGGGGATATGATTTTGGTATGTGTGGATGATAGGCCTACCTACTTATGAACAATACTGATCATCAAATCTTATTTTATGGAAATGAAAACAGACTCTAGTCCTTTGTGTACGCATAACACATCATCTGAGCTTAAAGTCTTAATAGTTTAAATAATCTGTCATAGTCTTCCTGGGAGCGATTGGATGCTGACAGACAAAACATACAGAAGCTAAATGCTGTTATTTGAGTGACAGTTTGCTCATGACCAGTATTCTTGAGCCAGTTGTACTGCTTGCAAGTCCCTTGACCTCATAGACAAGTGCATAAAGGAGTGTGCTTATCCTGCCTGAATCTGTACTCTTTCAGTGTATGTTAGCAGTCAGACCTCACTTCAGCTCAAGTATGTCCTTACAAAAGTAAATTCACTAGTGTCAATTTGAGGTTTACATTGCTTCTTGGAGTTGTAAGAACAAAGGTCTATCTATATTGTGCTGAAAGATTTTGTAAGATCTGCTCTGTAGCACTGAATGTTTTCCTTGAGGAAGGCTATATGCAAAGAAACATTCAGGGTTTTTTAGTCCTTTGTGTCTCATGCTAAACAGAAAAGGAAGATTGTGACTTTTTACAAGTAAACTTTGAGACCCTTCTCTGCCTCAGAAGATTGCTTCTTAAAAGACAATCATAAATTCCTGTAGAAATTAGAAATATCCATTAATTTCTGGAAGAGCTTCCAAGGGAAAAGGAAAACTGGTGAAGTAGGTCATTACAAAAGTAACAAGGAAGTCAGGAATTGTGAAAAAGATTAAACATAGAATGGTTTGGCTTGGAAGGGCACTTAAAGATCTTCTAGTTACAACCCCTCTGCCATGGGTGGGGATACCATCAATTAGATCAGGTTGCTTAAAGTCCCCTCCAGCCTGGCCGTGAACACTTCCAGGGATGAGGCATACCTCATCTTAAAAGGCATGCCTCTTTTACAGTACATAGAATATAAAAGCAATAACCAAGTAATTTGGGACAGGGACATTGACTTCAGTGAAAAGACACAATTCTTAATGACAAAATGGACTGTAACATGCCTTTTTTGCGATTGCAGGTTCTATCTCTCTGTTCAGACTTTATTATAATCTTTCATGCCAGCTCCTCTCTCCTCATCATTCAGTACTTCTTTGTGGAGAGTTGAATTTCTTTAGATGTAGTTGCCCAGGATTTTGAGGAAGTTGGGAATAACTCTTCATACCATAGTACTGAAAATGAAGACTTAAACCTTTGACCATTGCAAATTATAAAGCAAGAACCAGCAGTTGCTAATAGAGAAAGAATAAGAAGTTTTTCCTCTATTGAATAGCTGAAGTGTAGCATTGATATGAGCAGATACGAGCTTTGATTATTCTCTAGAGATTAGAAATTGTTGCTGCTTCCTTGTCTCTCAAAGAAGTACAACTTAAATTACTTACTCCAGAAGTTAACACTTGTTAAATGATTTGTAAAGTTATTCTTATCGTTTTGTAAGGTCCTTTGGGTGTCTGTGGAGAGTAAGGTAACTAATGGATCTACACCTTTTTGCCCACCTGTGAAGTAAAGCTGAATACCTAATTCAAGAAGACAACATTGAAAATAGCTTTCCTGGTTTTTGTCCTCTGTTGGAAAGAGGTTAGAGTTGGACCACTACTTCTCCTAAAGAAAAGTTTCTATTTGGCAAGTGAGCCATGTCACAGAAACTACCTAAGAGTTCATGCTCTCAAACACACTTCTTTTGGTTTGTATTCATTTTTATTTCAATTCATATGTATTTGTTTTGGCTTCACTTCCCTTTAGGACTCAATGAATGCTTTCATTCCTTGAAAGCAGTTGTTTTTTTGTGGTAGCAATATCAGCCGAGAGAACTTTTGAGCATGTTTTACAGAGGGGAAAATTGTCTTCAGGAGTTAAGAATTTCCTAGGGTAAATGGTGGTGGTAGGATGAGGGAGTTGTGTTGTTTGGCTTTATTTCCAGTTATCTTGCTGTATAAGATGATGACCAAAGTGAAAACCTGTCATTGTAAAGTTTTCCATGGAACTCGCTGCTTAGTGTTGATGGTAGGAAGCACTTTGGAGCTTTTCCTTGGTGTTTTCTTCCCTCTGAGACATGAAAGAACCAAAGTTTCTGCTCAGTGGTAGTCCAGTTGGATAACTGAAGCACTAACTTGCTCTCCTTAGGAGTTCCTGTTCATTCAACCAGAAAAATCTTTTCTTCAGTGGTCTGTGTCCCCCTTTTAGGAGCACTTATTTTGATATTACTTCTAATGAATGAATTTGTATAAAACTAATTGAAGAAAAGCAAGCATGCATGTCCATAGTTACAGTTGTTCCTTAAGACACATGCAAATAAGCTTTCTGTATCCACCTTTCACTCTCACAGCAAAAAAAAATTTGGCTCTGAGTTATCCTCTTTCAGTACTTTTGACAGTTTATTTGCAGGCTTATCTCTTAAGACCTGGTAGAATTTGGTTCTCCCAATCAGTCCTGCTAGAAAAGTATGATACTGTTACATGGGCCATGTAATGGAGTATGTAGATAAACAGTATAGAACAGAAGTATTGCTCTAAAATTAAGTAGTGATACTCTGTTTAGCTTTGTATATTGTAGTCAAAAAACACTTTTTTCCCCTTAAACAAGACTAGCTGAATCTAACCCTAGTCACAAGGGCTCTGTGCTTATTGCATATAAATTATTTGAGTGCTTATTGATTCTGAAGATCCAGGTGATTCAAAACTCAAGAGACAGTAACTAACCATACAAAGACTGAGAGGAGTTCCATTTTCAGTTTGCAGATTTCACACTTAAGCAAAGTATGGTATATATGGAAGACAGTTGCTTCCATTCCTGCATTCTTAAAGGCTCTGAGAACTTAACTCTGGAGTTTGAAAATGCCAACTCTGTAAAACTTCTATCCAAGAAATAAGATTATTTTTAAAGGAAAGAAACTGCAAAATTTATTTCATGTTAATGTTCTTGTTTCCACATCTTGCACAACAGTATTTAATGTTTCCTTAAGGATAATATGGCATTCTGCTTTCAATTGCAACTTCAGGAAAAAAAAGGGAATATATCTATGATAATCTCTTATTTAAAGGCAGTGTCACATATTTATAATTTGAGACAACAACTGTTTTTGAGACAACTACTATTTACTAGTAGTTTTTGAAGCACTTAAGTGCACTGTGTTTTTCTTAGGAAGGGTCAGGAGATGCACAAGTACCTGTTCAGGTGTCTGTAGATCACTTGGTATGCCACAGTTACAAGTTCTGCTGGATTTTGTTAATATGACTGTGCATAGGTGACATAGTTGCAGTGTGTCCAGTTCATTTCATTGTAGTGTGTGTGGCCGTGATGCATAATTACTGGACATGTCATGTCTGCTCATCTCCACAGGTGTAACAGCCTTTTACTCTGCACCCCCGAATATAGTACACAAGATTTAGCAGTGACATTGATCTGCATGCCAATCCTTGGTACTAACTCTAAACATCAAGTGTTACCACTGCTAAAAGTACACACTATCTGCAATAACATGCTGCACTCAGAAAGTGCAGTTACTTAGAAGAGCTTTAGCTAGAAAGTAAAATATTGATTTGAACAGAATTAGTTTTGTTCTAACTCCAGCCAGGACACACACAGTGAAAAGGAAAGAAAGTTCAAGAAAGAACAAAACTAATTCTGTTCAATTATTCAATTATCAGAGGAAACTAAGGGATGACCTCATCTATGCTTTTAAGTATGTGAAGGGTGGGTGTCAGGAGGATGGGGTCAGGCTCTTCTCAGCAATGCCCAGTGACAGGACAAGGGGCAATGGCTGCAAGTTGAAGCATAGGAAGTTCCATGTAAACATGAGGAAAAATTTTTCAGTGTAAGGGTTCCAAAGCACTGGCACAGGCTGCCCAGAGAGGTTGTGGAGTCTCCTTCTGTAAGGAAACTCAAACCCCATCTGGCTGCATTCCTGTGTGACGTACTCTATGGAATTCTCCTCTGGCAGGGAGGTTGGGCTAGAGGGTCTTTTGAGGTCCCTTCCAGTTCCTAACATTCAGAAACAGTTCTGAAGTTGTTTTGAATTTGCTGGTCATTTTTGTGTGCTCTTTGGAAGTTTCTACTTTAGAGGATGTGGGATTTTCCAGTGTGTAATTTTGTACTAGGCTGTTTAGAGTTTGTCATCTTTTGTGTCTACAAATGTGGTGCTATATTTTGAGCTATCTGTCTTACTATTCTGTGAGTTCTTTCTCCCACCTTACAAATGGCTTTTACTATTCTTGTTCTAGTCATTCTTCTAATTAAGTGTTTTAGAAGACATGGGGTATAATTATAAGCTTTGTTTATAGATGGAAGTGGAGAAAGAGGTGAGAAGGATGCCAGCAAAATCACAACCTATCCACCGGGGGCTGTCCGCTTTGACTGTGAACTGCGAGCCGTACAAGTCAGCTGTGGATTTCACCATTCAGGTAAAAACAAATAAACCAATGTTAATTTTATTGTATTTTGTTTATTATTTTAATACTGTCATGTATTTTCACTAGTTTGTGTTTCATTTTCAATAAGAACGTACACGTTAGTGGTAAACGCTGCAAAGGTTGTAGTGTCCTTTTGTAGCCTACTGCACTGTCCTTCAACAGTGGAAAGGACTAGAAGTATCATATATTGAGTTACATCAGAGCTTTTAAGCAATTTTTGAGTCACTTGAAACCATCTGCATAGCACAGCTCTAGCCCTGCATAGAGATGTTAGCTGTGATTGTGCTGCTCAGAAATGGGTGCAGTACATGTTAACGTGTGCATAAGTCAGAAAAATATAATTGTTTTTTGTTTGGTTTTCAGTGGTTTTGATGGAGAACGGTGACGTTTACACATTTGGATATGGGCAGCATGGGCAACTTGGACATGGCGATGTTAATTCCAGGTGAGCTGGTAATTAAAGGATGTGCTTTGTGTATTGCTGTACTGCTGCATAAAAAGTATCTACATTTCTTTATCTCTGTAGCTAGCAAAAGTCAAATAATGTCCAAATAAAGTTGATAAGCTCACTTGGCACTTACTTCCCATAATGCCCTGGATATAGACACAGTAACAGCACTGTTGTAGTACATGAGTAATTTAATACGTGAAGGCTTCTGTGAGTAGTTATTAGCATAGCTGTATGATTGAGTTTGAAATGCCTGTCTTATCAATTCTCTCTGCATAT
Organism: Galbula dea; assembly: GCA_013399015.1. NCBI lineage: Eukaryota > Metazoa > Chordata > Aves > Piciformes > Galbulidae > Galbula > Galbula dea. The sequence goes on along the minus strand of VWZX01003680.1, from coordinate 368,573 downwards.
GTGAGAATGACATTGAAATACCATTAAGATTTCATTATTTCTGTAAAATACTACATATGCAATAATTTAACTATTACGATGTTGTAAACTAAATTCACCTGTTTGTTACACCATTGGCAGTAGTTCAGTTATGATCAAATCTCTGGGGTTTTTTATTATTAATCTACAAAATGAAGTCACTAAGCTTGGGTCTCAGATGTGTTTTGTAGACACTGTGTCAGCATGAGAGTGATGTGTGCTTTTTTGTGGTCAATGGCAATAGAGAGGTCAACAGTGTGGAGAGCTAGTTGATTAACCACCTGCTAATATCTACTTTAGGAATGCTTAGTAGCCCTATAAACTTTAGTGGGCCTGATCTCCATTGACTATTGGGAGAGCACAGATAATTAAAAATCGGTGTCTTTAATGGGAAGTTCAATCTCACTCTTAGTACCTCATGCTTAGTATCTTACCTGCTCACTAAACTAAAATATCAGTGTCCTGTCATCAAAGGAAATGTAATAATGTACTTTGGGCACGTAAATATACCACGTACACATAAGACAGGAGATTTTTTTGAATAGGAATTGTTGAACCTTTATATATGTCCAGCAGTGCTCAGTATCCTTATGTAAAAGGTATACAGAGTGGAGCATCCATGACCTCTCTTCGGTTCTGTCATTTCTCTTGTTGCAGTAAGATAAAAAGTACTGAACATCTATCCTCCTAATCTCTTTGGAGACCTCCAAATCATTTCTTTTGTCACGTTTCTGAAGAAATCTTCATCATCTTAAGACTTTCATTGGATTCACTAAACAAAAGGGGGAAAGGGAAGGAAGAAAGAAAGTTTACTGGAAGTTTTGCTTTGTATTGGCTACTATGCCTAATGATACTGTAAACTGTCACCGCTTCTCAGTTTGCATTGAACTGGTGAATGCAATGTGTTTCTACCTATGGTAGAGCCATATCACAGATGAGTACTGATTTTCATTCCTGGAAATTATTGGATACTTGTTCCAAGCTACAACTGCTTTAGCTGTCAATTCAAGTCACTACTAGAATAAGGCCAGTTTCTGTCTTAAAGACTGAAGAGGTACAAAAACAGCAGTGACACTTATACTGGTAACTTTCTCCTATTTCCAACTTTGAGGAAATCGTTTGACTTTTTTGAAGGCATCGGAGCTATTTGTTGTATCTGTCAGAATTTCAGGCAGTGAACTCCACATCAATTGATAATTTAGACACAAGCTGGATGGAGATCAAGTATAGTTCTGAGTGAGATCCTAGAAGAGAACGTGAAACATCCTGTGCCAAAGGATAGTGCTTGACCAGACCTAGAAGCTGAGGAGGTACAAGCAGCTTGGCACTGGCCTTTGTATCGTTCAACAACAAACTCTAGAGTGTCTGAAAAAAAGCCTTGAAGAAATTTGGAATATGTCCTGTGCATGAGAACTGGCTGTAGTACTATATTGCTGTTTAGCACCATCATTCAAATGATAATTTCCTCATTGATGTACTTCTTTTTCCAGCTTTAAGTAGAGAATCTCCCCTCTGTCCTCACAGTAAGGGATTCAGAGAAGGAAAGGGAATCCTTATGCAGAGTTCCTCCTCAGTTGGGATGCAGTGGTGCTCAGATGGCCAACTCCAGCCAGGTCAGTGGTATGTCAGTCATGCAGTGTGTCACATTGCCTGTATTGACCTCAGGAAGACCATCTTCTGAATCCAGGAACTAATACTTTACTGTGTTTCTGGGAGAGAGAGAAAGAGAGAGCAAGCAGAGGAGAAAAAAAAAAAAAGTAGTAATATTTAAGCAGCCTAGCTAGTATATCTAACAATAGGGGCCCCCTGGAAGAACTGTCAGGAAAAAGCAGAAACTTCCCTTTTCACCTGAGGGAGCCATCCTTGTTGCCAGATGAAGCAACAAGCAACGATGGAAGTTTTTGGGCAGCAATTAATGATTTATTATTTCAGAGACTCCTATCTTGCAGTGTGAAGATTTAGTAGTGAGACAATATTTTTAAAAGTCCGAAATGCTTAACAATTTGAAATTCTACACAGCTGTCCTTAACTAAGGGGATTCTGGACTCCTCTATTAGAATGTGGTAAACACCACAAATTCTAATTCAGTAGGAATGAAGCATGAATGCCCTAGAAGAACTTCAGACTATTTTTTGTGTACACATGCAAGCAAAACAGGAGATGAACACAACAATATAATTCTCAGTAAACCATTAATAGAACTGGAATGGTGTGTAGGAATGATATGCACAAGGAGGTGATGTTTTTTTGTTTCTCCAGAAAAAACTCGAGCCATTCACAATTGGACTAATTAAAAAGGCAAGTGATCTGGTTTCTAGGAAGCCATTTTTTCTGTATCAGTATGCTGGAGCCATTACTCTAGTCTGCCTAGGCTTTCTGCTGTAAAATCCACAGTGGCAGATATTGAGCATGAAGGATTTGTCAGTCGGTGCTTATATGCTCCTCAGATTAGATGCTGGTGGATGAGAAACTCAGTGGAAGCAAGAATATGCTTTTGCAGTATGTAGTCTTGGTGAAAAATAACTTATCTTTTACTCATATAAGCAAAGGCCTGTTTGTTGCCAATGCTTCTCTCAAGAAGCTAGGACTTAAACCTCCAGGATTGTTGTTGAAAATTTGTCTGCATTTCCTATACAAACTGTTGACTTCAGCGCTACGTTAGCAAGCATGGGATCTGGCAGTCAAGCCCCAGGAACGGAGTGACTGAATAAAGAGAATCCTGATGTGATTTTGCTTCCAAAGGATCAATAATAACATGGAAGATAACTGAGCAGACCTTCAATGATTGGACAGTCAGCTCTGTTCTATTTGAAGACAAAGTGTAGACACTCTATTGTATGAGTATCTCTAGAAGAGAAATGATCCTATCAGAGATGATGGAACACAAGTTTCTAGGTGCGTTGTCTGATGATTTTACTTCAGCAGCGGAGTGCAGGTGGTCTTTACATCTTCTTTTGGACAAACTGCCTGCAACTGACCAAAGTTACTGCTGGTTTCCTTTTCACTGCTACACAGAAGCAGTCTATTGTGAACCTGAATTTACAGCACCACAGTAGTCAGCCATCTCAATTGACATCTTACTGGACCTGCCAGCCAGCTGTTGACTAGAGAAGTACCACGGACAGCGATTGTTCAAACAGCAGATGCAGGATGAGTTTTCAAAGACCACATCTGTTCCCAGAAAAGCTTACCTGTCAGGTGTGGAGAGCCAAAATTCATTTGGACCTTCTGAAGTATCCTGAGTTAGCTGATGCATGTATATCTACTGCTGCTTTTCATTCAGCAACCTTTTCTTTTCACCAGGGATTTCAGGTTACTTTCTTTATAGTTGAAGTTGGTCTTTTGTGATTGACCTTTGTCAAGTACCTGTGTCATATTCAGAAACCAGAGAAATTGTGAGCTTGACACCAGTGTGTCCTTCAACTCCATCCCAGAAGAATGCTTCATGCTTTCTCCCATTCAAATGGAGAAACTTTGGTTATTAAAACTTTATCCAAAGAGTCTCTCAGACTCTTTGTCTGTGCTGAGGTTTTCTGTGTTCAGTTTCAGAGACTCAGGGAAATCCTCAGTAGTATCACAGATTTTAAATTCTGTATACATCAGTCAACTGGCTTACTGTATTTTTCCAAATAGCTCCTCCTTTTATGAAGTGAAAACTATTTTTCTGTAATTTTACTTTATATTTTTGTGTAGTTAAGTGTCCTAAGCTTTTTCCTGTTAATTCTGTTAGTTGATATACTGTATAACAGTTGATATACTGTTGGCCATTTGAAAAGCTGGGTGATCTTAATAAAAGAGCTACTTAAGAAGACAACATTACATCTCTCTACATTAGTTACTTGTCCGATTTTGCACTGCTGCTGGCAAGGGACTATAATACACAGCAATCAAAGCAAATATTGCTGATAGATTCAATTGACAAAACAGAAACATAAATAGTTTTGGTGATAATAACTTTTATGCATCAGAGATGAAACATTCACTTTCAAGCAGAGGATTTAGAATTTTGTGCCTATTATAATTTTGAGGGAGAGAAACTGTAACACAAATATTTCATTCTAAGACTACTACTTTTGGATTAGTTGTTTACTATGTTTTGTTTCTGCTTCAGTGCCTTTTTCAGCTTTCTTAAAGCTAATGGGTGGCAAATGTAATGTTTCTTCTGTTTTTAAAATGGATCATCATTGCTACTGCTAGACTGTGCTCTGTGTCTCTGTTTAATCTTACTTACATGTCCAAACGTCTGTGCCTATGGATCAACAAAGGCTTCTAAATTTATGAATGTCATATTGTGCATCCTCTACCAAATTTTATGCTGCCCTTCAGTCTCTCCATCTCCACTAGAATCAACCCCTGGAAGCTACACTCACCAGGAAGGAAAAATTTATTTAAGTATACCTGTGTTTCCCCCTCAATCTATCTTCATTCTGCATTCCTCTGATCCACATTTCCCTATGTTCACATTTTCCCATTTACCCTTTCCCTACTGAACACATGATGCCTCTCTTTCCTCTTACTTTCTTCATTTCTGTTTTATCTGCAATTCAGCCAAAATCAGAACATGGAGATAATCCATCTGTTTTTGCACATCAGCTGCTAAACAGTTGCTAGGTAACTGTAGGCTGACACTTTCTTTACTCCAGCATAAGATAACCAGTTCTTATTTTAGATTAACCTACTTTATAAAGTGCGTGCTTCAAAGTAAGTTTAAATAGTGCTACTGTTCATTGGGGTCTGTTCCCAAATATAGAGTTATTTTTTTAATAACTTACTCTTTAAACTCAGTCTTCATAAGTCCACAATAGATTTGAAGTCTAGGCAAACATTCATTATGCTATTAAAAGTCTGGTACAGTTCTCCTAGGCTCCTGCTTGCTTTATTGGGATTGAGATACAAATTTTAGTTTTACTATCTTATACTTCTTTATTTTTATATTTTCTGCTATTTCTAAGTCATCATTTCATGTTTTGTTTCCTGATCATCCTGTTGGCTGCTTTTTTTCCTTAATTTTACTGGTACAACTGTCCATACTGGGGGTACATGGATTAGACTTTTTCCAGTATTTCTGGAAGAGAGTTTGGAGAGGTTTGTTCGTTCTTGACTTTTGAATTTGATGGAGAGCAGGTTTTTTAATGCCCTATTATCCAGCAGGTTTTTTTAATGCCCTATTATCCATTAGAAAGCTGATGGAGGTGGGTAGACCATCTCTTTCATAATTCCCTACATAGTGATCTCAGGAGGGCCATATCACTATTGCTTGTGGTAATTTTACTGGAGTGCCAACCACATAAGGCCTTGATTGCTTCAAAATGCAAACAGGTTTCTTAAGTGCTTAACTAGCATCCTTACAACAGAGGTTTTTTCCTGCTACAGTTGATCACAATATATTTTATATATACACATACATAGACACACAGATTAGTGTAACTAAAATAACATGGAATCCTAACATTTTATATATAATTAACCATTTTTGTTCTGTGCTAGTATCTGAGTTTAACTGAAGAGAGGATACTTGATCTGGATCCCGGTAACAAGAGGGCATAAACTTAAACTTTCAGTACAGTCTTCCAAACCTCTGTCCTTACAATATGTAAGGTGTTGCTTCACTCTGATTCCTTATGGTCTGTGAATGAAGTGAATATATTGCAAAGTAATTGAAATCCTTGTAATACTAATGTATGTGTTAAATATTGTGTAAGCAAGTATTGACACAGGATTAATTTATTTTGATATAGGGGATGTCCCACTTTGGTGCAAGCATTACCAGGTCCTAGTACACAAGTTACTGCTGGGAGCAATCATACAGCTGTTCTCTTAATGGATGGCCAGGTCTTCACATTTGGAAGTTTCTCAGTAAGGAAATATTTACTTATGGAAATAAGCTAGTAGTTGATGTATTGTTCAGAGACCTTTCAAAAGTGCCTATACTTGCTGTTCTAGAACTAGTAGTGACTTTTGCATGTCTTGTGTGTTCATTATGTCTAAAAATGTGACCTCTAATATTGTTGTAATTAGTAAAGCATGATGCCAGAAATTCTTGGGGTTTGTATTTTTATGAAGATGGTGGCTTAAAACTGTGTTATTTTATAAGGTGTATAAGTTTTCTTCAGCTCTTATTGTTGCAAGCTTGGTTCCAAAGAAGTATCTGCTGTGTATTGTTACCTGTCTGTCTGCATTCATTAGAAAAAATGTGTCCTATTTTCTTTCATAGAAATGACAGTGAGTTGCAGAAGTTATGCTTACACTTGAGGGGAGATTATTGCTTAGCATTTTGCTTAGCATTATTGCTTAGCATATTGCACAGCATAACTTTAGTACTCTTCTTTCATATCCACATGTTGTATATTCTCCTATGTCCATGTGGAATCCATTCTTACATTCACTGAATAAGCACTTGGACATTGTTTAGTTCCACTTCATCCTGATTTTAGGCCTTTGTGCCTTGTTATTGCAAATACTCCCCTCACTGCAATCTCTCCAGAGTCATCTGTTGTTTATGCTTTCCCATTAATATCCTTTGGGCAAAAGCTAGGTTACATGTCCTTTAAAACCTGCACTGCCAAACACAACAGAAGAGAAATGTATATCTTTACAAAAAGTAGAAAAAGGTGAAGACATGAAGACAGACATTTTAGAAGTTGAAAATCATCTTTTGAATTGTGTACAGTTCTGGGCTCCTCAGCATAAAAAAGATGTGGACCTCTTGGAGTGGGTCCAGAGGAGGGCCACAGAGATGATCAAAGGACTGGAGAACCTTCCCTATGAGGACAGGCTGAAGGAATTGGGGTTGTTCAGCCTGGAGAAGAGAAGGCTTAGAGGGGACCTTATAGCGGCCTTTCAGTACCTGAAAGGGGATTATAGGGCAGAAGGAGAGAGACTTTTCTCCTGGTCTGGTTGCAACAGGACACGGGGGAATGGCTACAAGCTGAAGGAGGGGAAATTTAGGCTGGAGATTAGAAGGGGGTTCTTTAACCAAAGGGTGGTGAGGCACTGGAACAGGTTGCCCAGAGAGGTTGTGGAGGCCCCATCCCTGGCAGTGTTTAAGGCCAGGCTGGCTGTGGCCCTGGATGACCTGGTCTAGTGCATGTGGCGTCCCAGCCCATGGCAGGGGGTTGGAACTAGAAGATCTTTAAGGTCCCTTCCAACCTGAGCCGTTCTATGATTCTGTGATTCTATGAATTAAGTGTGCCACAAGATGGCTCTTCAATTAGGAACTATTTTGTTGTTTTTCTGAATTCCAAGTAGGAGCTTTGGTGTCCATGTTTTAGTCAAAATTACTTGGATGCGTAAAAGTTTAAGCTTTGTTGACTTACAGTGAAACTTAGTACCTGAAAAACCAATTCACACTAAACCAACCACTCTCAGAAAAAGGTTTTAAAAGCCTGTTAACTGGGTTTTTTTTCCCTTAAAGAAAAAATAAATTTAGACCATATTTAGACCACCTGTTGTACATGTCTGGCTTTAGTATTATAATACTTGAGTTTGTTGAAAGCTTCAAAAGGCAAAGACAAGACCTAAAGCAAGCGTGTTTCTTGAAAATGTCTTCACTAAATTTGCTTACAGTGTAACATAGAAAAAGAGATGAGTAACATGCTGGACAGAGGGTATTTTCTGTACAAGCATGTTTCTTCTCCCTTACCATCTGAAACAAAACATAACCTTGATTTCATAAGCTTGTAGTGAATTTCCTTTGCTTGAGTGAGGTAGGTGGGGTCTGAACAGGTGTATCGCAGCAGTTCTCACTACAGCAGTATAAGAACTCTTGGTCCATCTCACAGTAACTAGTTGTACATAAGAGGTAAGGCCCTGGATCTCCAGGTCAGGACATTAATGGGCATATACAGAGGTGATTGCTTAGGTACTTAATGCTCTTTTTAGCTGAAGTTTCATGTACTAATGAAGTTGTAGACACTTTTAAGGCATTTTTGCACTTTAAGACTTACAGTCCATGTGAGTTCAGAATTGAGTGGAATTTAGGCTGTCTGAATGTTAATGTAGATTTATTTTTTTTCCCCCCTGTTAATTCATCCCTTGTTTAACTCTGTAGCATTTGGATATTGAGTACTGAAGGAGAATAATGCTTTTATATTTGATTCTGAAGATGGAAAGGAGGATTATCCATCATGGAGAGTTTTGAGTTACATTAAAAAAAAACAAACCAACAAACAACGAAAAACCTCAAAAACCTAACTGATGAGAGAGGACAATATCTGTCAATAATTTGTTCCTTCTATTTAAATGCATAGCGTTTCATTTAGAGTAGCTGTTGCTTTTTCAAGGTAATTTGTGGTATGATATCTTTTCCAGATTACAAGCTTATTAATTTTCTATGTTGAAACTACTGAAGTAACTTATTCATCTTTGAGACTTACTATTACTGTTACTTAAAAATTCTTGCATTCTCTCTGTAGAAAGGTCAGCTTGGTAGACCAATTCTGGATATGCCCTACTGGAATGCAAAACCAGCACCTATGCCTAATATAGGCTCTAAATATGGACGCAAAGCAACGTGGATTGGAGCAAGTGGAGACCAGACTTTTCTCCGGATTGATGAAGCTCTTATTAATTCTCATGTGCTTGCCACATCAGAGATATTTGCAAGCAGGCACATAATAGGCAAGAACTTTTCTGTAATGTTTTAAATGCTTATAGAAGTATTGGAGAAAAAATAGCTGTGGTCATGCAAATAATAGAGGAGTGACAAAAAATGTTTTAATTGACTTCATTCACATTTTTATTTTCTGTTTATGCTGCACATGGTGATCCTGGCTCCTTTAGAAAATAATTTTATTAAAAATACCAATATAAAAGTCTAAACTTTTCTTGCACTTAAATCTTACTGCTACAGCAAAAAGCAAACAATAGTATATCTGTTCTTCCTTGCTATGTTAATGTTTCATCCATCTTTCTGCTCCCTCATCTAGGTTTGGTACCAGCTTCAATATCAGAACCACCTCCTTTTAAATGTCTTCTGATAAACAAAGTAGATGGCAGTTGTAAAACATTTAATGATTCTGAGCAGGAAGACCTTCAAGGTTCTGGTGTGTGTCTGGATCCTGTCTATGATGTTATTTGGAGGCAAGTGTGGATTATAGCTATTAAAGTCATAGTATAGAAATCCTTCTTAAAGTATTTTGAGAGGCTAGAGATTTGATTGTACTCATTTCCCTAGTAAACAAAAGTCAGTTTTTAGTCTTCTGTATATCTTTTTTTCACATTTTTTTAGGTCACTTGTTCAAGTAAGCCCAAAACAAACATCTTCTCTTGACCAATTTTTTTTTTTTTTATTATTCTTACTCTGGTCTCAAGATATTCTGCTTATTTGGTCTTTTTATTCTTCCCTTTCTTTCACTTACTTAAAATTTCACACAATAATTTTCTTGCTATACCCACCTTCCACAACCCTGTGTCTTAAATCTTCATCTTTCTCTCAGGCTTTAGCAGTTAAGAGTTGCACAGGAGAAGGGGTGGAGAAACTATTTTCTTCAATTCTGATATTTGAAATAAGGAAGAGTAACAGCCACATCCCTTAAAGCTCTTGGTCTGCAGTTTGGGAAAAATGCAGCTGACAGTGGCTGTAGGAAGGCAGCGAGTTTCAGGGGAGAAAAGATGATGACACTCAACTTGATGTAGCACAGCAAAATGGTTTTTCAGCTTGAGGAAGTTTGAAGTCACATATTAAAGTTGTTATTGGTAAACGTGGGTTGAGGTGCTTTACTCTTGCTTTTGTGGACTGTAGAACTAAATCTAGAGCTTAAATATGTAGCTGAAGAATGCATTCTTGGAGTCTATGCAGATTTACTTCTATGTTACATACCATTCTTGTTTAATAGATAATAAAACTGTCTAAAGAGATATGTTAATGAATATGCTTATTGGTAGTGAAATATTTGGCTTATTAATTATTGTTCCTGGGCATTTTTATTCATGCCTATTTAAATGAAGGGAGCAGTTTCTCTGTGCAGAGAGACAGCATTCTTGATAAGTTTTTTTTAAGATCTTTTTCACAGCTTTGTGACTTTTTCAGATAGTGGAGAAATAAAATGGTTAAATAATTTTTTTTGTGTGTTGACTTACTGAAATTCTTAATACATACAGGAATTTGTAGTAGTTACAATTTTTTCTTTCTCCATTATTTAGACCATCCTAGCCCCAGCTGGATTTTTAGAACAGCTTACCAATTGAAAATTCCTTTTGTGCTTATTCAGAACACTTGCTTTCATTTACATAGTTGAATAAAAAAATGTTCTCTTTTTTTATTGTCTTTTTCTCCATGTTAATCTGTAGTATAGAAGTTTTTTGTGTTCCTTTGCTTATGCTGCCCTTTCCCATAAAATCTTTAAAAACTCATAAGGTGATGTTACCCATGTTAAAAAGCCCAAACAAAATATGTTGGGTTTCTCTTACTTGAAGGTGAGTAACCCTTTTACCTTCACTTGGCACCTTTATCGGGTTTGAGTACATCTGCCATTATATCTAGTACTTTGCTAGTCCCTTCATGCTTCTTAATAGATCATGCCACTTTAATACTTTGAAAAGTGTATAATTTTCTGAAATTTGTAAACCCATAATATAACTGGTTGACTTGATGTACAATAAGAATGTTGTTGTGTCTTTCCATTTGCTAGTGTGTTAAGCTAGTAAGCTTTCTATGTATTTGGTATAATGTTCAGTTTTTAAGAGTTGGCAATAGCAGATCTACATTTTACATTAAATAGCTTATAAAATTTAATTATTGGTTAGATTTTTTGTGGGTTTTTTAGTAGGTGAAAGGTGTGGTTTTTTTACTCTTGTTTTGTCTTGCTCTAGGTTTCGACAAAACGCTAGGGAACTGTGGAGTTACAATGCAGTGGTTGCCGATTCCAGACTTCCCTCAGCTCCAGACATGCAATCTCGGTGTAGTATTTTGAGTCCAGAACTTGCTCTACCAACAGGTTCCAAAGCTCTAACCACCAGATCTCATGCAGCCTTGCACATTCTAGGTATACATTTATAGTTGATGGGTCAGAAGCTTAGATGAAATTACTTAATGTAGAAATGAATTGTAAAATAACAGCTTTCTGACTTTCAGTTAAAATTTTACTTCGTAATCTTTCACCAGTGCTGTTAACATGTTCTGGATGATATACATTAATTTTAATCAAAATAATTATCTTCTGTCATCTTAATGATGTGGGAGGATTTTAGAGTTCTGATGGAGCCTGCTACTAGAGGTCAGCATAATTAAGGTATGGGATGTTCCTAGATCTTTTTTGGACAGTCTGCAGAATAAAGTCAGTGCTGTTAAGTTAACCTGGAGTCTCAAAAGACAGGAAAAAGGTGCTCTTAAATAAGCTATTTTTATTTTAAAATAAATACAGTATTTAAAGTTACATTTTACTCTTTGCAGTTTTGTATAATGGAGCACTAACAGTAATATGATTTCCTTTTGTAGTCTGAAAAGTCTACCAAACCAAAAATAATCCCACTGTGTTCATGTATAAACAGGCAGCATGCAACATAACGCTTCGAAGTGCAGCTTTGGAAGTTACTTTAGCTCGCTTACTCACTGATAGCGATGAGTGATCAGTTTCTTGTCCTGCTCCCTTCAGTGAGAGATGTGATAAATTTTAACTTGAACAGTATTTGCTGTCTAAGTCAGGGTAAGGCATGCTAGGTACCCATGTATGTGAAACAAGATGCCTTTTATGAAGGCATTTCTCAAATCTGCTTGGAATCTAGTTACAATAGTAAAAGGAAAAGTTGCAAAGCAGAGTTCATCACATTTCTTTGTTATTCATAAATTAAATTGGTCTCTAGTAGCAAACCTTGAGATTCTACAGCAGTGACCCCAACCTAATCAAAGATATGATATTTGGTGCCTTTTGTGTGATATGGGGACAAAACAGTTAGGTTGCTTTGATCTTTTTAACTAACATTCATTTCCATTTGACTTTATAATAATAAACAATAAGAAATGTGGAATTTTTTTATTTTTCTTCTAGGTTGTCTTGATACTTTAGCTGCTATGCAGGACTTAAAAATGGGTGTAGCTAATACTGAAGAAGAGACTCAAGCAGTAATGAAAGTTTATTCTAAAGAAGACTACAGTGTTGTTAACAGATTTGAAAGTATGTACACAGTAAAATTTTATAGCACAAGCTGAGCAGGCTTGTAGAGTAAAACACTAAGGTAAATTAACTGTATTTTTGTTGTGTTGGGTTTTTTTCCTGCAGGTCATGGAGGAGGCTGGGGTTATTCAGCCCACTCAGTAGAAGCTATCCGTTTCTGTGCTGATACAGATATTTTGTTAGGTGGTCTTGGTCTTTTTGGAGGTAGAGGTGAATACACTGCTAAAATAAAGGTAAGTTTTTTTGGTCTTGTTTTAACCAATAATGTCTCAAAATCAGAACTTTAGAAATGCCACCTAAAACCATGATTAATTTTATTTATTGATGAATGAGTGGTTTACTGTATATATTAAAAGCAATAGTAATAAAACTCGAAGAAGGCTTCTTGGTGAAAAGTAATGAATCTTATACAGGTGTCGAGGGTCAGGGCTGGGCTGACTACCAACCCAGTGACAGACACTCCCTGTTACCCCCTCTTCCCCACCCTGGGTAGGGAAAGGGAATAAGAAAGACTTGTGGTTTGGAAAACAAAACTAAAACTACTTTAATATAATAACAATAATAACAAAAAGTGCCATTTTACAGTTTTCTTGAGCAGATATGGTAGAAGGTAAAATGGTTTTGTAATCTATTTAGATGAAGCTCAGAGGTCCAGCTGCAGAAAATCGGTGTTGTGGGCTTCAAGTTAAAATCATGTCCTATGTCAAGATACACGGAAGACTGCTTCTCTAAACCAGAATGAGAGTGCTTGTCAATAGCTGGAATTCCTTTGGTACCTGCTGAACCATTGCTTCCCACTCTCTTTGACACTTTTTTCTCAGACTGCTCTATGGAGAGCTTCTCAGACTGGATTATTCAACTGAGAGTGCATGACACTTAAACACACTAAACTCTGGTTTGTGCCAAGTGTAAGGATAATTAGTGCTGGAGCATGTCTGCTGATTTTAAAAAAAAAAAAATAAATGAGCCTAGCTTTGGTAGAAAAGTTCACATAAACACACAGGATGATAACAGAGCTCTGCTTTCTGATGAGTAGTGTCTGTTCCTGCATTTAATAAGGATTTTGGAAGATCCTCAAAAGACATTGTAAAGGAAGCATCTAATATCTGAGATTTACATTAGATGCATATATTCAGAATATATTATAATTTTTCATTTAGTAGTTTACTGATCATTCTTTTTATGTTTTTAGATGAATATGTATTTAAGGTTTATCTTAAGGAAATGGTTGGCATATGGTTGGCAGTAACATTTACACAAGAAAACTAGAGATCCAAAATAAGAAGTTGTACTTTATTCTAATTTAACAGAATGACTGAATTGCAAATGACTAAGGAAAGCCAAGAAACTTTAAAAAAAATAACAAAACCAAAAAAAGGATGACTAATGTTTAAATACTAAAGGTGGTAATCCTGTGAAAGCACTCTAGTATTATTTTTCATTTTTTCTGGTTGTCAGGGATTAGCTTATAGCCAAGATGACATTTGCCAGTCTTACCATAGAATGAACTGTTTGCAAGTTGTTTGCAAGCTAAGTTGTAGACATGTATTGCAGTCCTTTTTCAAACTCCTCAAACTGAAGAAATTATTTTTAACTGAAATAGAAACCTGAGTTTGTTTGAAAAAGGTATCATCTTTTGTCCTCATCACTAATTGTGACACTGTTTGCTGGCTCTGCTAAACAGTCAGGTTGTCCCTTTCTAGAGAAGCTGAGTGTATCTGCAGCACGTTTCTATCTAGGATGGAAAGCCTACACCTTCTGCCTTATCTTCTCTTTTTTAGGTACTCTAAATTTGATTTACCTACAAGATTTAGGAGTTTCCCCACTTAAGATTGTATCTGAGCATAAGGCTAGAAGGGCAGTGTCAGCTGGTAGTTTTTGACAGTTAATCCTGACTTCCAGATGGGAATTTGTCTGCTAGTGATAATAAGTAGCAATTACTTTTGGGAATAGGAAAGAAATAGTAGTAGATAGTTTCCAGAATACAAGAAAGGAAAGTGCTGTTACAAGGTTCCTAACATCCAAGATGTATTTTTACCTTTTTTCTTACTCCACCAGTTGTTTGAATTGGGTCCAGATGGGGGAGATCATGAGACTGATGGAGACCTTCTTGCTGAAACAGATGTCTTAGCATATGATTGTGCTGCTAGGTAAGATGTTTTCCTTACCTACTTCTTGATCTGTATTTATGCTATCTTCATACACATTTAAAAAATCACTTTGAATGACAACACAGATGATTTAGATCATTAGAATTTTGCAGCAAGTGATGTAAAACTTTAACTCAAAGTGTGTTGAGTAAAGTAGTAAAACACCAAGTACCTCACCAAGCCATTATGGTACAAATTAAAAGAAGGAAAAATAATCTCACACTTGCTCTTGTATATATCAAAGTCAAATCCCATATTTCTGTGATGAGAATACAAAACAAAATATTGCAGCTTTTGAATACTTATAGCAAAAAGCAATTGCTTCTATTAAAAAGAGGCTTTCAAGCACAAATAAGAATTTGCATTAAACAATTCATCATTAAACTTCCTATAATATGAAATTATCACAACCAAAAGAAGGGTTATTGTACTTCAGTTCATTAGAATACAAGCAGTTATTGCCTGTTTGTGCATTTGGATGGGGTTAGCCATGATTTAGCTGCTTTTTCATTCCCTGTTATGAAATAATTTAACATTCAGATCATCGATGGCAAATTCTTTTGAGTTTAATTCTTTTGTTCCAATACCCCTAGATATATATAATCTTCAACTACGTTCTTAAATATTCACATGTAATTCCTAAGAATTTATGTATAAACTCTAGTAATTTACAAAATTTTTTAGAAATTAAAAGAATATAATTTTTTACTTCAATTATGTATTAAATGCAATTGGCTTTGTGTGTTAATTTAACTTAATCTTGCCTTACTCTATTTGATATTTGACACCTAATTGTTTCAAAATGCAAGATCAAGCTGGACTTAAGCATTTCTAGGTCTTTCTGAATTATTTTTTTTAATTACTGCAGTATCTTTAAACAAAATAATTGAAATTTTGAGTATAAATGGATACCTAAGTTTAATAACTTAATTTCATTAATTTTCAATTTTCTTTTATAAGCAGGGTGTAATTTGTTAAAGATTAATCTAAAAATGTATTTTTTTCCCCAAAAAATTTCCTTCTCCCAGAGAGAAGTATGCAATGATGTTTGATGAGCCAGTACTCCTGCAAGCTGGCTGGTGGTACGTAGCCTGGGCAAGAGTGTCAGGACCTAGCAGTGATTGTGGATCTCATGGACAGGCCTCAATTACTACAGATGATGGGTATATATTTTTGTCTATATTTTCTAATGCAAAAGAAGAGATCACATGTTGCTTGAATAATAATTGGATTATTTCTCTTTCAGTGTTGTATTTCAGTTTAAAAGTTCCAAGAAATCAAATAATGGCACAGATGTCAATGCAGGGCAGATTCCACAGTTACTGTACAGGTAATATTTTTACCTCTATTTAGAACAACTTATTGATATCTTTGTTACACAGAAGCCCTATTAAAATAAGCATATGCTTCATGAAATTATTGGTAATAAGGATATCAGTATGTGAAAAATTTAGAGAAAACTTTGTGTCTTTGAGAAAAGTAGTAAGTCTGTCATATTAATAGCTCTTTCTTAGAAGTTTTTCTTGAAGTTATTCTTTGTATTATGTTCTGAGACTTTCATTTAGTTCTATAAAGCCTCATGATTTAATCTAACACTTCATTTTTTTTAATTAGTTGGGAAGTACTCTATTTAGCAGGCCTTAGTTTAGGAACAGCATACTATCAAATGGATTATTTTAATGAGCAAACAAACAACAACAAAGAAAACACAAACAAAACAAAACCCATGCAAGCAAACAAAAAAAAAACCAAAACCCCAACAAAGTGCTTTACAGTAAGTTACCATGAATTTATTATTCCCATGATAAGTCTTATGTAGCAAGAACTTTCACTTTAATAGTAATAGATTTTTCAGATTTCCTCAGATACATACAATTCTGATATTTTCTGTGTGGATGTGTGTATATATGTGTATTTTCCCTGTCCCACACATCAACTCTGAAACTTGGAATTTCTTCATGCCAGTTCTCTTGCTATGTTTTTTAAGGGTCCCTTATCAGAACAGCTTAGTTTTGCCAATAAGCTTTATCACAGAATGTTAAGGGGCCACCAGAGGTCATCTAACCTAACCTCCCTGCTCTAGCAAAGTCCCTTGGAGCACATTATTCAGGCTTGCGTCCAGATGTTGTTTTTAATATCTCTAGAGAAGGAGATCCGTAATCTCTCTGGGAAACCTGTTCCAGTGCTTAGTCACCCCTGCAATAAAGAAAGCTCTTCCTCATGTTTAGGTGGAACCTCCTGTGTTCCAGTATTGCTTGACACCACTGAGAAGAGCCTGGCTCCATCTTCTTGACACACTCCCATCAGATACTTATATAACATTTGTAAGGTCCCCTCTCAGCCTCCTCTTCTCCAGGACAAGCTCCAGGCACTCTAGGATATCCATTGACAACTGTCTCTCCAGAAGGTGGTTTCATTTTCTGCTGCTTTTATTCCACTTGAATAATACAAACAGTAAAAACTGCTACAAGTAAAACATGCAGATTTCAAGTGACTTCTTAAATTTTTCTTCCAGGTTGCCAACAAGTGATGGCAGTGCATCCAAAGGAAAACAGCAAACCAGTGAACCTGTGCATATTTTAAAGAGATCTTTTGCCAGAACTGTCTCAGTGGTGAGTATTACCAAAAAGCTTGTTCCCAGCAAGTTTCATTCATACTTAGAAAACTGAAAGAAGTACATGTGGAAATAACTAATGCTTTTTTTTCCTGTCTGCTTTATCAAACAGAAGTTAGGTACACTGATATATAGAACATTGTATTTTGTTACTTTTTTCTAAATATTTCAGATGTAAACTTAAATTAAGCTAAGCTTGGTATTGACCTAAGGATGAAAGCCTAGAAACGTATTTGTTTACAAGGTTCAGCTACTTACTTTTGTGGTAAGGAGTACTTAGTCTGAGGTAAGGAATATTAATAGACACAGTGAACTGTAAGTATTAATAGAAAATAGTCTGCAGTTCTTCACATAAAAGAATGTTAGTCAAATCTTGAGGAATACTGCATTAAGTTGAAATGCAACATTATGTGTAGGATAAGGCCAATTCTGTCTTCATGGTTTTAAAGTACAGCCCGTTCCTTATCTGTTACAAGCAATGATTATTTTATTTTCAGTTCCTTTCAGTTTATATCTTATACAACATTACATGTACTGTAAGTATTCTCCACTCATAGTTACACTGAAGTTACTGCCTTCATGTTGAAACTTAGTCCAGTTTTCTTCTAGAAATGTATGATCTGTATGGTTTGCATTTTTGGTAATCATATTATTGATATAATCTGTTTACTTAAAAATAGTAGCACTAAGCTATGAACACCCATGACACTCAATACTTAACTTTGTATTCTTCATCTTCATTATCTTGCTGCTGGTATCTCTCACCATAGATCTGAACTGGGATAATAGCAGAGTTTTGACTTTCTGGAGCATTAGCGTTTTATAACTAACTTCGAACAATCAGCTTGATTGTTGCAGCTTCAGAGTATACCTGCAGCTTGAAGGTATTCAATACCAAATACTTGTAGTTTGCCTTCAGAGGTATAACATTATGAAACTCACAACCGTATTTGATAGTAGTAGAAACAATAGTTGAACAAACAGAACTTTTTAAATCTTCAGATTTCTTTTGCACTGCCATGTGCTTCTGTTGGACTTTCAAGTACTGTAGATGTGATATAGTTCCCATGATCCTGCAGGTCATCCATTTTTAAAAACAAAGCGAGGACAGTCTTTAAGTCTATACTGTGATGACAAGAATGTATTTGGTTAAAAGTATTACACTATTCATATGCAGCTGAAACAAGTAAAATTTACTGAAAAATCTGTATCACAGCTGAATACAAACAGTTGTTAGCTCTTAAATAAGTGAGAGACACATATTATAACCTATGCTAAAAGCTATTTATAACTTGGGATTACAGTGAAGTGTTCCTTGCATTATCAATGCTGTTTTTTATTCTCAAGCAAGTAGGATGTGTGTTTTATGGTAGATGTGTTACAGGCATAAATATATTTTTACAAAAAGCTTAGGTATAGATGCTATTTGCTTTACAACTTACACCAATGCTGAAAGTTCACTTTTTGTTTTTAATAAGAAATCTGTCTTCTGTATCCTTCATACTCTGAAATAGGAATGCTTTGAATCTTTATTGAGCATTCTTCACTGGAGCTGGACAACACTGGTGCTGGGAGTTGAAGAACTTCGTGGACTTAAAGGATTCCAATACACTGCTACTCTTTTGGATTTAGAAAGGTTGCGTTTTGTGGGCACTTGCTGCCTGAGGTTGCTGAGGGTCTACACCTGTGAAATATATCCAATATCAGGTATTCCTCTTAATTCACTTGTTTCCTATTCATCAACAGACAATAACATACAGGACATTCAACATTTGATCTAAGTATTAATGTAGGTTATACTGTAAGACGAAGTTGCTTATACAGATGGCTTTATTGGAGCAATTAACAGACTTGCTGTCAGAAATTAGATATTTTGCAGTTATCTGCATAGCCTCACGGCCAACACCATGTTTACACTGTAACTTGTGAGTATTTTAAAGTTAATTTCTTGTTTGGCTTGACAGTTTTAGACTATTTGTATCATCTTTTTCCCACTTCTGTATATAGTAGCTAGCTGCCTTGGTGTTGAGCACAATTTAAACTTGAAAGATGATATCCGTTTTTCATTCCTCTAGTTTAACAGTGCTCATATGAAAATGTAGCTTATGTTATGAAAGACTGGAAAAACTGAAGTTTCTTATGTTCAGGGGTTTTTTGGTGTATTTTAACTCTCTTCACTGTTTCCTTTTGAAATTAACTTCTGAATGTAGATTCAAAAATGTTGATAAATTCTGATTGTTTCATTTTCATGCAAGATGTGCATTTTAATATGAAAATATTGCATTTTTTGTATATTTAATGCTGCTTTGTTTAACCTTGTAGCCACAGCTAAGGCAGTTGTAGAAGAAACCAGCAAACTAGCAGATTGCATTGGAAAAACTAGGACCTTGCTGAGAAAAATCTTATCTGAAGGAGTTGATCATTGCATGGTGAAGTTGGACAACGATCCACAAGGATATCTCAGTCAGCCTCTCAGTCTTTTAGAAGCTGTTCTTCAGGAATGCCATAATACATTCACAGCTTGTTTTCATTCATTTTATCCAACACCAGCTCTCCAGTGGGCATGTCTTTGTGACTTGCTAAACTGTTTGGACCAGGTACATTGAAATGGCACAAGTAAATACTACAACATAGTTTGCACTTTTGCTCAAAGAGAAGCCAAGCAATATTAGAAACCTTTGTTCCTTTTTTGTGTTTATCCTGGTTTGCAACTTGAACTCTGCTGTGGTTTTTGGTTTTCTTTTTAATAATTGGGTAATAATTGGGGTTTGGCTTGTTTTGGGGTATTTTGTTTGTTTGGGGTTTTTTTAAGTGTCCAAATTCACTAAGAGCCTAGGAAATTTCCTAGTCAGATTCTTTGTGGGATAGTGAAGAAAATTTGCAGTGCTGGTATCTGTCAGCACCTGCTTTTTCAGTTTTGTGGCCATGCCTTATATATGATTACTCTTGCTGCATGTTGCTTAGGAGCATGCATGTGGCATTGTTAATACTCATCACTAATACTTGAGTAATTTCTTATTAGAAGTTGCACTAGTACTGTGACCCAGCAAAGTACCTGAAAAGCTGCTAATGTTATTCCGTAATCAACAGCATTCTTCTAAATATCTTCCTTATTGTGAATGAGTGAACTGCACATCTAAACAGTGTAGTTGCTTGCTTGCATTGATTACAGTGAGATGTAAACAATTCAATTCTTTGCATGAAAATTCATTTAGCATGTAAAACTTCAAGGAAGAATCAGTTCTTTAATATATTATCCTAATTAAATTGTCTGATTAATTATAAAAAGTTCTTTGCAAAGGGTGCTGTAATTTCAAAAGTAGTTTTAAAGGGGTTTATTATTTTAAAACATGTCAACCAACAGATTTTAATTACTGCAGTTTGAAAGATTTAAAAGGAAGCTTATAAGAGAAAGGAAAGCTAACAGTATATAAAACTTGTTCTCTAAATTACTTTTATAGTTACTATGAAACTGGAAAGTTAATTTCAAAACTAGTTTCTCCATCACCTGCTTTGAATACAGTGTTGCCATTCTGTGAATTTCTTTGTGTTTTTAGGACATCCAGGAAGCAAACTTCAAAACTTCCAGCAGTCGGCTCCTTGCTGCTGTTATGTCTGCTCTCTGCCATACTTCGGTAAAACTGACCTCGATCTTTCCTATTGCTTATGATGGAGAGGCGTTGCTGCGGTCCATGGTTAAACAAGTCAGCACTGAGAATGACTCTGCTCTGGCCCATCGTTTTCCTCTTTTGGTTGCACACATGGAGAAACTTAGTCAGGTTAGCATATATTCTAAAATTTGTTTTAATTTGCAACAAAGAGAGATGTAGCTGAATTTGGCTGAGTGTTTGCCCTAAAAGGCTTGTTTCAGAAGTTTATTATAAAATTTTCATCTTTTGATCAGAAGTATTCCAATTATTTCTTGTTTGGGGAATGTCTGAGCAAAAATTATGTATTTTGGAATATTAAATTGACAGAAATAAAGTTTGGCATTGTCTTCTGTTTCTTAGTGGTTTTGGCAACAGTTTTTTGCCTTTCATGAATGAACATGTGGAGTAGGTTCAGTGTTTTAAGGAAGGGTCAACACAGCTTTGGTAATAAGAAGTCACATCTCAAATTGGAGTTTTTGAAGGAGTCAACAAGCAGGTGGACAGGGGAAGCCTGGTTCCCGTGGTTCTACCAAAGCTTATTAAACAATTTCCTCATCAAGGGCTTGCTCTCGAATGCTGTATTTTTGCAGTTGTGTTATTCCAGAATAGCTTTACAGGAATTGAAAGGGCAAAGATGTTAATCAAGGATATGAGACTACCAAATACATTATTCTTCACTTCAGGAGACAAGAGGGGTAAGATCTTGCAAAATGATGAACAATGCATGAAAGGTAAAACAAAGGATAATTGTTGAGTCTTCCACTACCAAAAGTTCTGAGTAAAGACGCCTTAGGTAAGATCAAGAGGTTGCTGTTCTTCATAGGATACACAGTTAAGCTGTGGAACATAGTCCTGTAGGCTATTATTATACTAAAAGTTTTTGCAGACTTAGAAAGCAACTGCACAAATTAATGAAGGAAAAAAAAAATCAACAAAAGCTGTTGAATGTAGGGGTAGTATTTCTGTCTTCCATACAGTAGCCTCTTTTACTGCTATAAAGATAAGAGTTCTGTGCAGATATCTCTGCAGATTTGCTTGACCTGGTTGTCTTCCCTGTCTCTTCACTCATTGAATGTTTTGGGGAGACAAAATAGCGAGAAGGACAAACTTTTGTTTGCCATCAGTAGAGCTGATTTTATTTTTTCTTACTGGGAATGACTTTCGGTATGGATAACTGTTTATAAAAACAGTGAATGTCACTGGTAGGTAAAACACACCTACTTAGATGCCTAAGCTTAGATTTGTTTCTTAGTCTTTGTTCACTAAAGAGCGGCTGTTTTTATAAGCAACCCACCACTGGTTTTCTTACCTGTTTGCATAGGAGATTTTTTTGCTAACATCAAAGCCAAAAAGCTTNTGTTTTTATAAGCAACCCACCACTGGTTTTCTTACCTGAAACATCAAAGCCAAAAAGCTGTGTTTCTTTTTAAACAATGGGTAAGATGATGATCTGAAGAGCTGCATAGATACCTATATATCTGTTGTATTATAATGTTTGATTATAGGTAGTATGACAGCGGATTATAATAAAAGCTCTCTTCTGAGAAGAACACCTATGTATCTTTCCAGTGCAGTAGTCAGCCAACACCAGCTCATTCTGGCAATGAAGAATGTTAATCAGTAATTTAACAAAGGAATACATACTATGATAGCTCTGAGAATTTTTATTTTTAAAATATATTTCAATTACTTAATGCTTATAGTATAGAAAAATCAATGTTGTGTGTTTTTTAAGTAAGAAAAATATATTTTGTAATTTTTCTCTTTGTAAAGCAGAGTGAAGAAAATGTTTCAGGGATTACAAGCTTTCGGGAAGTGCTGGAGAAGATGTTGGTCATTGTTGTTTTACCAGTAAGGAACAGCCTTAGAAGAGAAAATGAACTTTTCTCTTCACATCTGGTTTCCAATACCTGTGGGTTGCTTGCCAGTATTGTGAGTGAGCTTACAGCATCAGCATTAGGATCTGAGGTAAAGCTTCTGTAAAATTACTAGAAATCTTTCAGGACGAGTGTATTATGAATGTGATACAGGGATTTTTATAGGTGTGCGGGTGTGCTGGAATTCTCAGTAACTTTCAGATATTTAACAAATTTAAAAGCATGTATTAGCTATATTAGGAGGTACTGTTGACAATTGGTGACTTTATTATGGCTATAGAATACTGCAAATTGTTTACAAAATGCCAGATTTTTTTTGAGTGCATCTCTTTGCACTTGTGTCTGGGCATATATACACTCAAACAGTATTTGCTTGGTGCCTCATGCCTGAGTATCTCTGTGCCTCTTGTGGTATCATGGGTCCCTCATGTTCTACCCCTATCTACTTTTGATTATGGGTCAGAATTTGTTTTGTTTATGCATTGTCTTCCTTCCATTGTCTTCTTTATGTGCAAGATACTCCTTACACATTTCTATTATATATTCAATATTGTATAGTGTGTACTATGTTTATATCTTTGGGCTTTTTCCAAAAACAATCGAGAGTGATCTTGAGTTCAGCTTCTAAAATCCAGAGACTCATAATCACGCAGAGTTCTCTTTCATGAAACTATAACATTGTTAAATGATGGAAGTTTAATTTATTAGAAGGGTGTCACTGTCTCTCTGCTATTGGCAGTCTTTTTTCACAGGAAGAATCAAGCTTTTGATACCATCTTGATTAAAGATGTTTTTACTATTACATTATAGTATCTGTCCTTCATCTTGACCTTAGCAAAGGCAGAAATAATTAACTCTTCTTGAAGCACAGTTAAGCTATATTGTATGCTAATTAATCCTATAAAATATATATTTAAATTTGAAAAAATATAAATCAGATTCCGAATTACTCCCAGTTAATTCCCAATTACCAGAAATTGTATTTTCCTTTTTTAGTCAGTATTGAACAGAAGGCCTAGTCATGGCATCTTCTGTATTTTATCACTTGACTACCATTTGAAAATCTGGTAATTTAGTTCACTTAACTGTGCTTTATTAAAGTTGTCTAATGTTTAGCAGTGAATTTTTTCTGGTGCTTGTAACTTTCTACAGGTTGATGGGCTAAACTCTCTCCATTCTGTCAAGTCCACTCCAAACCGATTCACTAAAACAAGTCAGGGAAGAAGCTGGAATACTGGGAATGGATCCCCTGATGCAATATGTTTCTGTGTTGACAAACCTGGTGTAGTTGTAGTAGGATTTTCTGTTTATGGTGGAGGAGGAATTCATGAATATGAGTTGGAGGTATTAGTTGATGATGTAAGTACACATCACTTTCAATTGAGAAAACAGTTTGAACAAAAGTAACCTCAAGAGTTTTTCATAATGTATTTTACAAAGTAATATTGTAATATTTTTATGCAGTCTAGGCTACCAGTAGGGTTTTTTGGTTTGCATGTGGTGGTGATTTTGGTGGCATTTTAAGCTACATACCATATCCAGTAGGGTCATATCTTCGTTATGGCCTCGAAGTCTTATTTTATTACAAATAATATCTGATGTGTAGTAGGCTTTTCACTTCCTGGAGCTAAATGTAAATTAGTGCCAGTTACCTGTCTGCAGACTGCAAAAGAAGCAGTGAAAAAGAGAGAGCAAGTCAAAACATTTGAAAAAAATAATGAACAAAACAAACCCAGCCCCCCAAACAAACAAATGAAATGGGTAGCCTGCTGGCATGGTCATACTGCAGCTACCAATGTTTCATGTGTTGTTGAAGTATTTCCTTAGAAGAAGCATAAAACAGTATTGTGTGTTCTTGTAATGAAGAAAAGCCTCTGGTTTACACCCACTTGTCCATTTTAACTGATTGGTCTAATCCCTTTGAAAGTACAAGGACAGGTTACCCTGAGAAATTACTCCTCAGTAATTTTTTTAGCAGAGAAGCTTTGCAGGTTTTCCAGCTTTGTTTTGTTTGTAATGCTGTGTGTAACAATTTGTGCAGGAGAACATAAGTTGCACAACTATGTGCATGTGCCATGTGTGTACATTATAAAGGTATTAAAATGGCTTTGTCTCTTTGAATCAGAGTGATCATACTGGAGATTCAACACATTCTCATAGATGGACATCTCTGGAGCTGGTTAAAGGAACTTACACCACAGATGATTCTCCTAGTGACATAGCTGAAATCAGAATTGACAAAGTCGTACCACTGAAGGTAAATAAAAGAAGGGCACATCTGTAGGTTTCATATGACTTTAGATAACAAAAATCAGAATGTTCAATTTTAGTTGGATTTATGTTTACACATTTGCAAGTTGAATATGAGCAAGCAGTGTGCCCAGGTGGCCAAGAAGGCCAACAGCATCCTGGCTTGTATCAGAAAGTGTGTACTCAACGTCAGTGAGGCCAGACCTCAAATACTGCATTCAGCTTTGGGCCCCTCACTAGAAGGAGGATATTGAGGTGCTGGAGTGCATCCAAAGAAGGGCAACAAAGCTGGTGAAGGATCTAGAACACAAGTCTTGTGAGGAGTGGCTGAGGGAACTGGGGTTGTTTAGCCTGGAGAAAAGGAGACTGAGGGGAGTCCTCCTTGCTCTCTACAGCTACATGAAAGGAGGTTGTAACAAGATGGATGTCGGTCTCTTCTCCCAAATAAAAAGTGATAGGACAAGAGGAAATGATCTCAAGTTGTGCCAGGGGAGGTTTAGGTTGGATATTGGGAGGGGGGGGGGGAAGGGCCTTTGCTGAAAGGGTTGACAAACGTTGGAACAGGCTCCCAGGGAAGTGTTTGAGTCACCATCCCTAGAAGTATTTAAAAGATGTGCAGATGTGGTCCTGAGGGACATGGTTTAGTGGTGGACTTGGCAGTGCTAGGTTCATGGTTGGACTAGATGATCTTGGAGTTTTTTCAACCTTTATGATTCTATGTTTGCTTTAAAGTGTCAGTTTCACCCTGTAACTGTCAAATCCTGGCAGTAAAAAGAAATCTTCATGTTTATATTAGGATAAGATAGACTGTAATTGCTTAGCAATTTCAGAATATTCTTAAATGTGTAACTTCTCTTCATGCAGTTAGATACCTAATTTTCTTGGGTACCTGCTCACTCTTCAGGTAGTTCATAGTATTTTACTTAAGGTATGGTCCGTTATTGAGAACGTGGAACAGCTCTGACTTCTATTAAATGCTGGGTCTTTTTCACTTAATTTCATTTGTAGAGTGCTTTGAAGGACTTTTCAGACCCCCCCCAATATTAGTGTAAACTAATAGCTTTCTTAATATTATGAAGCATGACTTAAAATATTTTTATACTGCATATTGTTTTCGACTCTCCTTTTTAAGGAAAACATAAAATACGCAGTTCGTTTGAGGAACTATGGAAGCCGAACTGCCAATGGAGATGGAGGAATGACCACAGTTCAGTGTCCAGATGGTGTAACATTTACATTTAGTACATGTAGTCTGAGCAGCAATGGCACAAACCAAACACGAGGGCAGATTCCACAGATCCTGTATTACAGGTTTGTGTGTTGCATGATCCATTTCTAAGAAAATTGTTTTGTTTGGAAAATTTTCAGACTACTGCCTTTAATCACAATGCCTTTTGAAGTTTACTTGGACAACAGAAGCTTAAATATTACCTGATGGATGACTGCAGTTACAGACTTAGTTTGAGGAGTTGCAGTTTGATATAGAATGACTTGAGGTTTTGATTTGTCTACAGTAAAGGAATAAATGTTCAGTTAACTATTACAGGAAAGAGCTTGTAAGAGTCACACTCGATTTCGTTTGAAGGATGCTCAAATACAAATAGAATCATTGCTTATGAAAGTGTCAAGAAAGGCCGTACAAAAGAAGGGCAGAAATATTTTGGAAGGAATTGTTAGAAAAGCACCCAATTGGAATTGCAGTCTCTGTCAGTCACTAGTAAATTCAATTTAAGAAATTTTGGGGCTGACAGCAAAACTACAGTTCTAGGACATAGTGACACAAATCATCATTCTGCAGAAGTGGTTATTTTAAGTCCTGGAGAAAAAATAAGTATCCTTGGAAAAGCATAACAATTAATACATTTCTGTGGTTTGAAAGGCATTTTCATATTCTCAGCCAAATAAAAATAAAACAGTTGCAAAGGGCTAGCTGAGGCACTGCCTCCCAAGTCTCCTCTGTGGTTTCTTTGATTGTTTCCTTTATTGCTTTATAATAAATTGGTTTGCTTATTTCATGTCAAAAATCAGTCAGACAATTTTTTAAAGTTATTTCATATTTTATGAACCTACTTTAACTTATTCCACCATCCAGGAGCGAGTATGATGGAGATCTGCAATCCCAGCTCTTGAACAAAGCTAATGAAGAAGATAAAAATTGTAGCAGGGCTCTTTCTGTTGTGAGCGCTGTTGTACGAGCAGCCAAAGACCTGTTGCACAGGGCTCTTGCCGTAGATGGTAAGGCTTTTGAATGTTGACTTTCAAATTTGCTTTTCAAAACTTCTTCCTCTGGTAGCAAGAGATAATAATAGGATATTGATGATAGAAAAATTGTGACTAGTACTCTTTTGCTTTCCAAACAATATTTTTCTAACCTTTCATTCCTCTAGTTATCAAACTGTGAGTTACTCTCGAAGTCATTGAGTTGCATTTGAGATATCATAGGCAGATACCTCATATAAATTTGCTCAACAATTTAGCAAGTATCATAAAGCTGGTAAGATGAAGGGTCAGTTCCAAATTTTATTACATATTTTGCACAGTGGTGGTAACTAGGAAGTCTGGTGAATGTAATGCACTTATAAGCACTTAATAGTGCATTTTTGAGAAAAGTAGAAGTTGGCCTTAATACTGAATTGTTTTAAGCTACTATCTTCAGCCATTCTAGTTGAAATGTTCAGAATATGACATAGTGCTATAGAAATTGATATGGAGGGCCAGGAAGAACTTGTTGTGCCAGCTTTTATACCATAGAAAGTATGAGCACAGCTTCACAAAATGACAAAGAATGCAATAAAATTATGCTCTGAGAGGAGAAAATTTTTTAACAGATGATGTATTTATCTTGAGTGAACTTTACAGGTTTAGAATTTGACAATGCCTAGATAATGAAAATAATTTAAAGTAAAAAGTAGTATAAAAAGAAGAAATTTTAACTCATAAGAAGCAAACCAGAAAAATAAGATGTGTTTTGAACTGTGGTACATTAATAATACCTATGTTGTGTCTTTGTTTAGCTGAAGACATTCCAGAACTACTCAGCTCTTCCAGTCTATTTTCAATGCTCCTTCCCCTAATAATAGCCTACATAGGACCAGTAGCAGCAGCTATTCCCAAGGTATGCTCCTCAACAAAAAAATTACGGAAGAAATTCAGCAAGGTTGTACAAGGAAAAGGTTTACTCTGAAAATCTGAACATCCTGTTTTCTTATGATTTTATGAATTTAGTAGTTTATATTTGACCACAACTCATTATGAATTTCCCAAGAGCGAAGAAGTTTAAAAACATGTCAAATTTTAAAAATTGCTTTTTATTTACCTTAAATTGAAGACATTGTGGAGAAGATTACAGGCTTAAACAGTAGGAAAAGATAAGAAGTTAAAAGGATCAGTATTTACGACTCATTGCTGAATATTAGTGAGATCAAATGTTTTATATATTACATAAATTCTGTTTTTACAGTAAACATCAAAAGCAGTGGTAGCTGAATTAAATTAAGATTATTTTTATCAAATTTAGAGATGGGAAGATGTCAATAATAAATAAAAATAACCTTATTTTTCAGTGGCATAGCATTCTTCCATGTGCCTGGTTTGGAACACTCTTGGAACCTGTTACTGGAGTCACAAATGTCATTAATCCATAGCTAGTAAACACTATTGCCTTCTGTTGATTTTTCATGAACTGTTAAGTTCTCTTCTGACGTCTCTATAAAGGTGGAGGAAAGAGAACTGGCTGCTTAAAATCTTGCAAATCATTTCATTAAAAATAATTCCAATTTTAGTTACCTTGTTACTATAATGAGCTGGTGTTTAGAGCCAAGTGTTTATTGCTTTAGGAGTGTCCCTTTTGTTTGAAAACATTATAAAGATTTCAGGGAACACTGTGTGCATCAGGTTTTATTGCATATTTGAAAAAAGCAATATTATTGTTGATATAAAACAAGTATAACTGGACTATGACTTCAGTATGGCGTTTGCTTTCTGTCAATTAATGTTACAGCTTTTTAGTAGATGTTGTGGTGAAGGTATCTTGCAGTTGTGTACTGTTTTTTCTTTCAGCTTTGGCAAATCTCCAAGAATGGTTTGAGATTCATATTGTAATGCTTTTTCTGTCAGGATTGTGTAGATGCAGAATTAGGAAATAACTGAGTGAATTGTAGCAATGATACTCTGAGAATATCCAGAACACCCACAGAAATGTATGTTTGAGTATTGTTTTTACTCAGTCGTAATACTTCAGTGTGCGCGGTCTCACCTTACAGGTTGCTGTTGAGGTCTTTGGCCTGGTACAACAGTTACTTCCTTCTGTGGCAATTCTGAATCAGAAATACGCACCTCCAGCTTTTAACCCAAATCAGTCAACAGACAGCACCACTGGAAACCAACCGGAGCAAGGGCTTTCAGCTTGTACTACCTCCAATCACTATGCTGTTGTAGAAAGTGAGCATCCCTATAAACCTGCCTCTGTTACACACTATAAGGTAAGCACCATTTCCAAGTGTGCATGCCATTTCATAAGAGCTTTTGACACATGGATTTTGTTTCTTTTGCATTTACTATATGAAAAATTGTTGCCGTGAATGGTAATCATATTGTCTACTAGAGGAGGCAGTTATAGGTTACATATATACACACATCTATATTATTACAGTGATGCTTTCTAAAAACAAAGCTTTGTAAAAATGCCTGATGTCAGTTCTAGTCAAATTAATATGCATTGTAGTCTATGGATCCCTCTACTGGATATTGCTCGTCTGCCGATTTAAAGTCTTCATAAGCTACTTCATTTGGACCATGATTTGGCATTGCAGAATTCTCTGAAGTCCACCTAACTGTATTAAATCATTCCAAGTATGCCTTATATGGATGACTATGGCAATAAAACTAGATCTTCAGTGTCAATGGAGAAAGGGTGTTTGTTCTAGTTGAGTAAAGGGCTGAGGCATAAATTACATTCACGAAAGATAAATCCTGTGTTTTCGTTCTTGAAATGGTGAGTTCTGCAGTCTCATTGGTTCCACAACTGTAAATTCAGAGGTAGTAAACCTAGAACCAAGTAAGATTTGGAGGTGGTTATTAATTAGTGTTCTACTATTCTTGCTTGTTCTGTGAGGCAGCATGACATCCACTGCAAAATATGTAGTTGTTACATGATCTTCCTGATGCTTATTATTTTTCTAAAAATTTATGGAGCTCATCTGAAGCCTTAGCTTTAGTTGTTACTGCTTTTGAATTTCTGCAGCTGTGAGCTACTGCAGGCCACATTCACAAATGTGATTCAACTGCTGTGTACTTTCCTAGGATTGTGCAAACCAGGTATTGAATGTGTTTGTTGAGGGGGATAAGGGGGGAGTTGCACATAATTAAACTATTATTTTGTTTTAGGTAACATTTCCTGAATGTGTCAGGTGGATAACAATAGAGTTTGATACTCAGTGTGGCACTGCTCAATCAGAGGATGTTCTTCGTTTACTAATTCCTGTCAGAATTGCACAGAGTCTAGGATTTGGACCAAAGCATTCTTCTGTTCATGAGAACCTTAATTCATGGATAGAACTGAAAAAATTCTCTGGATCTTCAGGATGGCCTACCATGGTGTTAGTATTGCCAGGTAATAAATAGATACTGCAGTAATTTTTAGTAATGTGAAATATTAAAGTAATGAAAGAAAGTTTGATTTTTCTGCAAAACTGTTGAAAAAGCTATCTTTATCCAAGCTGGCAAGAGTGTATTATAGGCCATTGCTTGTACATCACTTGATTGTTTATATTAGCTTTCTTGTTTGAAAACAAGATATCCATGTGTTCATATCCCTCTGATATCCATGTTATTCATGATTTTACATTACATGTTACATATAAAGATTGGATTTCATACATGCTCATATAGAAGAAACATACAAAAAGATGAAAAATTTTTAAATTATTTTATGTATTCTTTTACTTCCTGTAAGGAAATGAAGCCCTTTTTTCTCTGGAGACTGCATCAGACTACGTGAAAGATGAAAAAGCTTGTTTTTATGGTTTCAAATGTTATGCAATTGGATATGAATTTAGTCCAGGATCTGATGAGGTAAGGAAAAGATAAAATGGCTACAATTCCTGCACCTCTTAATTCTCTCCTTTAAGGTAAATTGTATTGTTAAAAATATTTCTATTTCTACTTCTGACTAAATAACACTAGCAAAATATTTTTAAATTAATTTTATAAAAGCTTCTAATATTTTTTGTTGCAGACTTTTTTGGGGGATTCTTTGTTCTCTGTAATATTGGAATTACTTTTGTTGTTTTAATAACTGTGGCAGTCTGCAAATACATAGCATGATTTTTATTTAGTATGTCAATGGGATATGAAATTTCCTTAAATTCTAACCTAGTTTTCCTTCAGAAATCCAAAGGATTGGGGCTTTCAAATACACAACAATTAGCATTTTACTGTCACTACCAATTACTGGATGATGAAATTGTCATACTAGAATTCTCAGGCTCCCTGGAAATGCTTGGGCTTATTTAGGCTGAGATTTTGTGCAGTGGTCACCACATCTTGCCTTCGAGGATGAATTGTTTCCACCAGTGTTTCTTTGTTGCAAAGGGAAGATTTTTTTAAGCTGTCTTCAGGCCAGTGCTTTATTTTGACTTTTATTTTAAGAGATTACTGAAAATACATAATATGCTTTATAGTAACTCTAGAAAAATAGCCCTTCCCTTATTTAGGAGTCTTTTGGACTTACTGCTTCATCTGACATTCACAAGGTCTGCATCTTGTTCACACTAGAACCCTCAAAGATGATTTACCTCATCTTATACCTGGATTCTGCTTGAGCTAAATCACATGTTCAGGTTTTCAAAACATTAGGTTCTTTAGAATTTCATAACATGTAAGATAAGAAAATATATTATTAGCTATGAACCTGCCATTTTGAGTCTTAAAGATGCAGTTTAGCAAGAGCTTAGTTTAAAATGCATTTTGGAGATTTTTTTTGGTCTGCTTGGGAGTCTCAGAATACAAGGCAAGTCTAGGGTTACTAGCTTTGAAGGCTCTTTCCAAGTAAGGATTTTTTACCTGCTTTCTGTATTGATGTTTTCTGTAAGTCTGCCTGGAAAATCCATCAGATGGAGGCAAAATGTGACAGTAGCTCTAGTACAGTAATAGGTATATCACTTAAAAACTTCAATCTGGACCATACAATTATGATATGTTAGGGCAAAGCAGTGTCAGGGAAATATTTAAAATTTTGGTTTAAAACTTGTTTCAATTTCCAGGGTATTATTCAGTTGGAGAAAGAATTGGCAAATTTAGGAGGATCATGTGCAGCAGCTTTGATGAAGAAAGATCTAGCACTTCCTATTGGTAAGTCCTGCTCAGAGAACATACTGTATTTTAATCATTGGGTTTTCTGAGTTAATACTACCTCTAAGTCTTTATGTTGCTTTTAGTTAAAGATAATCCTACAAAATTGATTCTTAAAACTGAATTCATCAAACCAATGAAGTGATGGTGTTTTTAGATTACACTGTTCCATGCATGTGTGCATGGGGAGGAGGGTAATCTGATCCGTTAAATCTGAACCAACTCACCCCATCCATAGGTAGTGTATCAATATATGAACTATGTCCTACAATTTCCTAGTGGTACTTCACAAATGTGCAGGTATCTTATTTGTACTTCTCTTTCACTGTTTTTTTTTCTCCCTGCACTCTACACCTTTCAGAATGAAAAATACCTGCAGCATTGAACTGCAAAACTTAAAATTATCTGTTTAAAATTTAAAGTGACCATTGCATCTGTACACCTGAAATATTTCTGCTGTGGTTCTTTTTTTACGGTTACAAAAAGTATTGCATACTTTTACAGCAGATGCAGCAAATAAAAGTTTACAGTCACCCAAATGTATTTAAAATGTAAGGAAAAATAAGTCTATGAAAATGAATGGATATGGAAATTGAACTAACTATTAACAATGCAGTCATGCTCTGTATAATAGCATTTTTCCTACTTAACATTAGTGTATAGGAAAAACAGGCTTATAATCTATAATAGGATAACTTTTGGTTGTTTAATTTAGGAGCACAAACGAGATCAAATCTTGTTAACAAGACTGGATGTATATATTAATGAGCAGGAAGGCTTTGATCACTGTGCAGTTAGAACCACAAAACAGTAAATTTTTTAACCCGGTGTTCTGTTGTGTATTTGTGCAAATTCCTTACTTTATGTAGTAAATAGTAAGTAAGACACCTGAACTGCGCTGGTAGATCTGTATTTCTCTCTCAAAAGTACAGGCAATTCTGTAGTTTAAATAGTGCCTTCTTGCCCTCCGAACAGCTGCATTAACTCTGTGGTTTTGTTGACTACCCTAGCACCCATTTAGCCTGGTGTTCCCCTGTGGGGAGAGGGGTGGAAATAAGCTGCAATTGAAATGCTTCTAACTTAATTTTCTAGGTTTTCTAATACTTCATAATCCTCTCTAAAGGGGTATTTTGTTTTGGTTTTTTTTCTGATTTTGAATGCCTGAAACAAGAGAAAGTAGGTGGTACCTAAATTGCCTTTATATACTTTCAGACAGAAGGAATTCGAAATAAAATATGCAGTTAAGTTTCCTATGTGGTTTTGGCCACCTATAAAAGTGGGTTTATGTGATCTGCAGGAGAGGAGGGATAGATGCACTGCCTGTAAAGAGTTTTCTGATTAATGACATAATTACAATTGATGCATCTGACTGTTTATCTAACACCAGCTCAACTGTTGCCAAGTCTTAGTGTTGCTGGTAGTGATACAGTGCTGAATAGCTAATGACATGTATTGTTTCTCTGCAAGACTGCTGGGCCCTGTAAATAAACAAAACTGGTGAATTGCAGGCAGCAGTGGTAGTATTTTCCAATGGTAACCACTGTGCAGCCTTTTCAAGATAGTTTTCAGTTGTCTGAAGTTTTGCAGTAAGTGTTTTGCTTGGCATCTCAGAAAAACACTGTGGCAGCAGAAGCGGAAGAAATGCTGGGGGTTTGAGCAACATTTAAATGCCTTAGTACCAGACCTCTTTTTCTGTGTTTTGGATTATGTATCTTCTACTTCTTTCTGCAAGTGAAATGGTGTCTTAAAAATACTGTGTTACTGCTGTTGCTCATCTGCAGAGCAGTATTATCTTATTTCTGGAATAGAGTGTCTTTTAAGAAAAACCTATGTAATCATTTAAAGATCATCTCGAAAGATCATCTAGTCGAACCCCCCCGCCACAGCAGGATTCCCTAGACCAGGTCACACAGAAGTGCGTCCAGATGGTTTTGGAATACGTCCAGAGAAGGAGACTCCACAGCCTCTCTGGGCAGTCAGTGCTTTTCTGGGAAAAGATTTCTACATGTATTCACATGGAATCTCCTATGCTTCAGCTTACAGCCATTGCCTCTTGTTCTGTCACTGGGCTTCACTGAGAAGAGCCTGACCCCATCCTCCCGACACCCACCCTTCACATACTTAAGAGCATAGATGAGGTCACCCCTTAGTCTCCTCTTCTCCAAGCTAAAGAGATGCAGCTCCCTCAGCCTTTCCTTTCTCTCTTCTGACTGGTAGAATTGCCTGACATGTTTTTGAGAGAAAGTAAAATATGGTACCCCTATCTGTTTTACTTTTCTGATAAAAGACTGTGTTCGGCAATTCTGTTCACCCTAGAATCAGACTTGTGAGAAAGAAATGTGTTTGAATTTTATGATTTAGGATAAATCATAATTTACAAAATTCTGTAGAGTAAGCCCTTAAAGGGAGCAGATGGTGTATACTCATAGATACTGCTTCCCAGAAACCATGTAGATCTACTAAAACCATCTTCTGAAAATGTCTAGTCCAAAGATTTGCCATACATACTGTCTTGGAGATAAGATAAGTACCAAATTTTTGTTCTGTGTAACATATATTGTTTATTTGCTTGTGCACTGTACTACACAGAAATGCATGTTTACTGTGTTACTTGAAAATAGTCTTTCAACCACTGGTTAAATAATATTACACATCATCATTCAACTTAGATTTTGTAATATAAAAGGCTTCACTGAAGAGAAATCAATTTCAGATTGTGTAATATGTAGATAAATGTCAATACTATTGATGTTATTAAGAAGTGTTTACATTTTTACAGCAGGTAATGAATTTGAAGAAGATCTTGAGATACTTGAAGAGGCTGCCTTACAGGTATACTGAGGCCTTTTATCCATTGCAACATACTTAAGCACATACTTGCATTGAAACTTTTTAGCTGCTACAGAAGAAAATAACTTGTAAGGTTTTCATAACAGAAGGGAATCCTGCTTGTTATAAAAGTTTGTCTTACAAAGGTTTCGTACTTACATTAAATTTTTTGTCTGCTTAGAAAAATATGCATAAAGTATTGCCTAGAAAGTTAGACATAACTGTAAGTTACATTTCAAAGTATCTGTTCAGTTTAAGTTGCACTTTTAGCAAATTTAAATGTTGCCAAAATTAATTCTTCACACGCCTTTGTAACTGCAGAAATAAAATCGCTTTCAGCTGATTGGTAACATTTATCAAGTTCCAAATAATATGGTTGCAGCTGTTCTGGTTAGATGATGGTATTTTGTTGTGATGGTAGCTATTGCTGGTCAGTAACTAGCTATTTATAGCCCCTTGCTGATAATCAACAGTAAAAGAGGAGTACTGAAATTCAGTTGTCACAGTGCTTGCTGGAAAAAACATAACAATGCTATAGTATGACACCGGTGCATAGGCCTTAGATGACAGAATAGTAAACAGAAACTGTCTAGGAGCAATCACACATTCATATTCTGCTCTTGGACCGAGTTCTAATTCAAATGTGAGCTAGGAGTGTGTATGCAGGTAATGGATTAATTAATGGAAGGTAATAGCCTTCTATTTTCTTTTGGAACATGCTCATTGCTCACATCTTCAGAATGGCTTTCTTCATACTTGGTCACAATGCAGCAGTTTATGATACTCTTAAAATGAACGTTCGTGTTACCTTATTCTTTCCTCCAGAAACTCTCTCTGAACTCAAGCTCATTTAATCTCTTTTGACATAAATTACTGTTTTATAGACTGAGCTGATGCTTTAAAGTAGAAACTTTAATCAGAGTAAACACTATCCAGTCTTCTCCTTATTGAATGGTTTTCAATGCCCAAAACATCTGTACCAATTGTTGTATTATGGGAAAGTGTCTACATGTAACGTACTGAAAAGCTATTTTATGTCTGTGTCCTCTCACCTCTTCCTTAACTCCTGGAAAAAAAGGTGTGCAAATCTCACTCCGGCATTCTTGGGAAAGGCTTGGCACTGTCTCATTCACCAACCATTTTGGAGGCTCTTGAAGGAAATCTTCCACTGCAGGTACAAAGCAATGAGCAGTCATTTCTGGAAGATTTCATTGCTTGTGTGCCAGGATCAAGTGGTGGACGACTTGCAAGGTAAAAGTTTGTGTGCTGCATGAATGAACCCATTACTACCTAGTCATAATGTTAAAGTTTTGCAGTAAAACAGAAGATGTTTAGTGATCTGCTACATTTTAAAACCTGTGTGATGTAGCTTGTGTATGCAACTAACTATGGAACTTCATAATTAGAAAAAGTATTAGGTAAATAAAACTATTGGGCCATATTATTTCTATTAACGTATTACGTAAAACCATTGATGAATTCAGACCTTTTGCATCCTTTCTTAGCTGGAAGTCATGTTTGTACAGAGTAAGAATTTATCCCTTGAGAGGCTATAAGAGATTTTATTTTTAGGCTTTTTCTTTGCTGTAGGTGGCTTCAACCAGATTCATATGCTGATCCTCAAAAAACATCATTGATTTTGAATAAGGATGACATTCGGTGTGGTTGGCCAACTGTTATTACAGTACAAACAAAAGACCAGTATGGGGATGTTGTTCATGTTCCTAATATGAAGGTAATTATTGTAATCTTGGCTGTTCTTATACTTCATTGTGCTGTCTTAGTATTTATGTTCAATATTCCACAGAATACTCTTGTATAGGTGTTATCGTTTGAGGGCCTCAGCTGGAAAGCAAGGCCACTGAACAGAATCAGTTTGCTCCAGCCCAAACTGGGACAATAGGGCAGAAAGAGGCATTCATAAATTCAGTGTAATCAGACTTTCTTACCTATAAACCCACAAAATTACCAAATTCTGTATTATGCCAACATTTCATGCAATTTAGATCTTGTCTGTAAAGAGCTACACATGTAGTTCTGGAAATATTCGGTTGTAGATCATGTTAAATGTTTAAGTTGACAAGAATCTATTTTTTAACTTGTAAGCCAGGAAAGAGTATTATAAATTTTAGACTGAATAGATGTGATTGGAAAAGAGCCAGAAGCACATTGATGAACCATTTCATAGTCACTTTTAGACTTGAACAGCACTTCCCACTTCTGTGTTTCTAGTATATGGGAGTTTCTGTAGTTGTGAAATTAATAAAATAACTGGTGAGGTCTAAGATTCTTGGGGTTTGTTTCAGCCTCTTCAATTAATTATTGATTTCTGGGGGTTTTGTTTGCTTAGTTTTGGGGGGCTTTGGGAGGATTTTTAGTGTTTGTTCTTCTTTGGAGGTTCTTGAAGGATATCTTCCACTGCAGGTACAAAGCAATGAGCAGTCATTTCTGGAAGATTTCATTGCTTGTGTACTTCACAAGTAAAAATTCTTAATTCAATCTAATCTTTCTGTTGGACTCATTCAGTGTCCAATGCACTGCTGTAAATTCAGTAAATTAAATTTTTATAAAACTATGCATGAAATCTGAAGTATTTAAGCATACTTTATTGCAGATTTAGGATTAGTAATGCATAAACTTACTTTCTAGATAGTCTGTTCTCTCTCAAACTGATGTGCAGCTGACTGTTGCCTGCACTAATGGAGGTCTGTGGCACCTCTGGGGAAAAAAGAAAGTCAGTTAACGTGCATATAGCCCAGTATAACCGTAGAGGGCCGTTGTAGTAGGATGGCAGAGCTAGCCAAGATCCAGTCTGGCACTACTGGTTCAGATCTAGCAGATCCCTGTGATTCACTCTGAAACCTGTGCACTCATATGGAAGGCTCTCTTCCTACTTGGTAGCATTTTCTGTCGTGGGAAAACTTAGCTACGCGTACCAGACTATGTGCTGCTTCCTGGGGGTGCTTTGGCATTGGCAGAACTGACACTGGCTCTTACTGATCACATGCTACAGCAGTTGGGTACTTCTCCCCTTGTACATTTAGATTTTTCAGACATGCTGTGCTTGCCTATTCAAATTATGTGTAGACACGTTAGGTTTTTGAAACAGCTGGATTTATAGTGGACACTCTAAGCACTTTGTACTCTTACCAGATCTGACAGAATGCATGGGTGTGCTTTCTGTCTAAATCACTCTCTGTATTCCACATCTTATTGCAGGTAGAAGTCAAAGCTATTCCTGTTTCCCAGAAAAAAACATCTTTGCAACAAGAACAAGTTAAGAAGGTGCAACGGATACCAGGGAGTCCTGCAACAGCTGCTTCTCCCAACAGTGATATGACCTTCGGAGGACTTCCTTCACCAAAGCTTGATTCTTCCTATGAACCAATGATTGTAAAAGAAGCTCGATATATTGCTATTACCATGATGAAGGTAGATCACTGACATTTTAGCAATATAATTTTAAAATTCAACATTCAAATTATGTGAAGGTATGCAAAAGAGCAGGAAAAAGGTATATTTCAGTTTGATCACAATCCAAAAATACATTGGGCACAAATTATTTTAATTGTATGTAAGTTCAGTAGAAGACTAGATGCATCAGAAGGGCAAATTGCCTGAACTCTGAAGCAATTATAAACTGGATTAGCATTTCAAAAGAAAAGTTGTCTTTAATTTTGATTACACTGATTAACTTCGAGTCACTCAGGAGAAACAAAAACAGCAATTGAGAAGACGATGGAGAAGTCAGACCAATGTATCCACATACAGTTGAAGTGTTGCAATGAATCTATATCAAAAGCTTGAAGTGGTGAACATAGCAAAAAAACCAGAGCTCAGCAGAGTAAAAAGGTCATGCAAATAATTTGTGTATCAATGTATAAATATTAAACAGCATCTATTGAAATTAGCCATTACCAAATGGATCAGCTCAGAGACTGCCAGGAACAGGTTTTTAAAAGGGTTAACAGTTAGTATTGTTTTGAGTATATTTTTGCACCTGGGATAAATTTACATATACGTAATATACTGACCCTAATACTCTGTTTTCAGTTATTCATGACCATAGTATAACTGTTGATTTTGTGTTTGTTGAATTTAATCTGTTTATAGGCATATGAAAATTATTCTTTTGAAGAATTACGCTTTGCTTCACCTACACCAAAGAGGTAAACGTTTAAAAAATCCTTTTTGTTAGGGACTTAAATTAACATGTCCTGTCACTTCTGGTTATACCCAGACTCACAAGCCTGGTAATCTTGTCTAAGAGTAGAAAAACTACAAAAATCATGTATTTTTTCCTAGTGATTTTTTTAAATCCTTCATTCTTAATTGTTTTAATGTTGATTCCTTATTTATATTACCTACTCTCTGAATGTGTTCTTTCAACATTTGCTACAAATAAATGTGGCATAGATGATAATAAATTCATAAAAAACAATATGGAGCTAGTACAGTAGATGGGCAGAGATGGTATTTAGGTGATCCAACAGGAGGGAAAAAAAGTTTCCAAACTAAGTATTACAGATGATTTCCAAGAAGACAAACATTGTTTTACGATTTCATTTGGTTTCTTTATGCCTAGACCCAGTGAAAACATGTTGATCAGAGTCAATAATGATGGTACATACTGTGCAAACTGGACTCCTGGAGCCGTTGGTCTCTATACCATTCATGTTACTATAGATGGCATTGAAATAGGTATTTAATTTTTACCATACTAAATCATAAATATCTATATTATATTCACTTGGTATACTGATTATGTATGTCTTAGTGCTCATAAGATTTAGTATTAGGGTTCATAGTAAAACTTAGCACCCAAGTTTTGCTTCAGAAGCCTTCTATCTCAAAAGAAAAAAAGTCCACAGCTATTCTGTCATGGAAATAGGGACATGTGCAAATCATGTATTTATCATGTGATTAGAGTATCTTATTCTCTACTCTTAATGTTGCAAGAGATGTGTCTCATTTTACCCAAGAGTCTCAGAGATACGTAGTTAAGGAGGGGGGAGGGGGGGAACCCAAACTGAAAACCAAGGGAAGGGGGAAATTGTTCCTGTCTATGCAGCACGAAATGTCATTTCTCCTGTGGAAAATTAAGAAAGTGTAGTCTTAACTGAAGTTATTTGTATTAATTAATACAATTGTTTGTATTAATTTTTAAGTGTTTTGGGTTTGGTCCTGAGTTTTAGCACAGATAAACTGTAGTTACTGTTCGACTGATGTATCTCCTTATATATATATTCTTAAATCTTAGTCTTTGTTTGCTTATAGATGCTGGACTAGAAGTGAAAGTAAAAGATCCTCCAAAGGGAATGATACCTCCTGGAACCCAACTTATTAAACCAAAAGCAGAACCTCAGCCAAACAAGGTTTGGAGAACTGAAAAAAAAAAAAAAAAATCAAACCAGATAGTTACACTTGGGTGGGATTTTACTCTTGCTTAATGCATACATTATCCTGTTACAGTGCTGCAGGACTTAAGGATATTTGCAAGTCACTTCAGTGTTCTAAATGGATTGAAATTAATATGCTGGATCAAATGGAAGATATCTATTCCATTTTCTTTCTTTCTCTCTGTTAGTAAAACTGTTCGAAGCTCTACAGAAACTGCTGTGGTCTTGGCTTGTCACAGAAACGTTGTGACCATTAGGAAAGCCAGACTGCATTCTGCACTAGTATTAGTTCCTTTTATCTAATATTGTACTATGAAATCAATTGTATAAAGGGCTTTACAAATATTTTGGTTTGTGATGAGGATCTTTTCTTGAGTCAATATAAAATCCAGTATTAGTTTCTTTAGTGATATTTTCCTTTCTTAGAATATCATGATTTCATTTTTAAAAGTTATCTTTTCTGTAGCTTTTGACTTCCCCATTTCACCTCATTATTCCACCCTGAAGGGCTAAAGTAGACACAAGTAATGGGCAAAGGCTGAAAGGAAGTGTGCCAGTGGTGTAAGGAAAATGCCCCAGCTGAGGGAACCATCTTTCAAGTCCTCTTAGATGCAAAGGAGAGGATATTGAATGAGGCACTGAATCTTCTTTCATAAAATACTTTTATATTAAAACATGAAATACTGAACTACTACAAGATTATCCTTCCCTGTCATATTACAGCTATAAAGGTGGCTAAGAAATGCACGATTACAAAAAGGATAGGCTGTTGACCAATTTCTTACCTATAGAGCATGTCCTGATATAGTTGTTTCTGAACTTTCTGAATAATCTAGAGAGAGTAACTTTTTGTACTGTTCTCCAGTCAGCAACTGTCTGCCTCTACCACTAAGATTTTCCCTGCACCCATACCTCAAAATAAAAATAATAAATTTATCTTCAGTTTCCACACAGTTGTGGGGTTTTTTTATTGCTCATTGTAGTTTTTTTTTAAATACTTCTAAGCTTTCTCCATTCTTTTGGAAGGAAGACTTCCTTTTTATGTTATTATCTTGATTAAAAGTCCCAGTTCCTACTGGGTAAGATTCATCTCACAATTTAGTGCTATCTCAATACAAGCTGATCATCATCACTTTTCTACACTGTGAGGGGTACCTCTTTTTAGATTCAACAGACACATCTGGTTTAAGATGGGAAAAATGGCTGGATGAGAGTGCTTTCTCTTCAGTTATTACAGTAGGAATTGAGGTGACTAGTTCATATGTAATAGCTAAATCTTATCAAGTAAGTGTCTTCATGACAGTTAAAAATACTTGACAAAAGTTAGGCCTCTGGTGTTCTGAGGTATGTTGTTCTGCTTGTATGTCTTGTTTCAAGCTGTAGCCTTTCTGAAGGAGGAGTCATCTTTCTGTCTGGTGTGTATTGTCTGTAGAGCCTCCTGCAAATATACACTAGACCTTTCAAGGTAAATAATTCTATCAGTCTTCTTTCTTCTGTGTCTTAAGTCACATAACAAAACAGATTATTCTAATCCGTTGTGGATGAACAGCGGTGTTATAAATAATGCAGAAAGGTAATTCGTGCATTGCGCTCCATGCAACTGAAGCCAAGAATGCAGGTTAAGCACGTGTTTCAGAGACAGTCCAGTATAGTCAATTGTGTTTCATGGAAAAAATGGGCTTAGTTGAGCTCTGGAAGCTTCTTCCTCTTCTTTATCACCTGAAATTTCAGATAGTTATAACTGAAGGACACTAACAGTGAAACACCAAAATATTTTCACTGAGGCAGTGAAACATTCTAATTTTGTAGTCAAACCTTACTTGAATTGCAAGGTGAAAATGGATACTATATTACAAATATGTATTCATTTCTTCATTCTGTTATTTGAAGCCAGATGAAAATCTGGTTTTCCTGTCTGTCTAGGTTGCCTCCTTATGGGCTGTGAAACTTAGATTAATTTGCAGGAAATTCCATTCAATGGCCTATTGGGGCAAACATTATCTTTCATGCTATGTAATGTAATTCATAGTAGTTGGAAGTGACTAGAAGAAAGCAGTCCTAATTTAGCTGAATTGGAAGGGCAAGTCTGGTACCAGTGATTTGTCACTAATGTGTTTTGACTGTTTCTACTATCCTCACATGACTGAACAGGTAGCTAACATCATTTGCAAAAAATCCCTACAAAACCCAGAAGTTCTGGGCAGGGTGGTTTTTTTGCATCCCTTTATAGATTAACTGCCTTTTTAAGGTTACTTCTGCACTGTAAGGTGTACCTCTTTTCAGATTCACCATAATAAGATAGAAAGCTGTTGAAAGCTGCTGTGCACTGTAAGGGAGATGTACATCTTAATTGCTAAGCCTGTCTGCATTAGTCACTTTTAGTCAGAACCTAGTTTGTGTATGCTCCATGGAAGAACTGTGTATGAGGGTGTTACAGAGCAGAGTTATTGAACTATTGTGCCATAGGGAAATATTCCAAGCAAAGAGATGCTATATCAGAAAAGTCTCAAACAAGTTTTCATGATGGTCAGAAATGAGCATAAGAGAGCTTTTCATCTCTTTGTTGTTGCATTGTCTGTCAGTGGATCTGATCACTTAACAGTTTGTAGCTACAGCTTGAATTTTTCTATTAACTAGTTAGCAACTGTAAAGGGGAGAAATACACTTTCCATGCCTGTATACATCTGCATCTTAAATGTGAGTAGTTCTTTCTCTAAAGTCAGGTTTTTAATCCCATTTCTAGCCAACTTGTCATATGATTTTCAGAGGTGACATTTTGGGGTAATATTGCAGGGACCCCTAATCTGTAAGGCTTTGTTTATAGGCTTGTTTATGTTCAGAACACTCTCAGCAGTGATTCAGCCAGATAGTTTTACAAGGACCTTGGAAGTCTTAGTTTTGCTTGTTGAGAGAAATCTAAATCCTTGAAATAGCAAGATTATTACTAAGTAAAACCTTGCACATTTTGGAGTAAGTTATGTCTGAAACTCTTGACATGCTTCTGATTATTTCTTTTAGCCTTAAAATAAATAACATTTCTTAAATTTCTTCAGGGGGAAAAAACACAAACAAACCAACAGAATCCATGCAGTTAATTGTTAACTTTCATTACCTTTTCCTGAGTTTATTCTTTCCATATTATTCTGTGCTTTATGTTAAGTTAAAGACTGAGTCCAGACATCAGTTGATACTTCTTTCAGGTTTACATGTGAAGTTTGAAAATAACCTTCCAGGAAGAAGGTTTTATACTACATGCATAGAATATATGCACTTGTGAAAAATGAAGATAAAAAGGATGGCTTATGTTTGTTCTCTGTGGCACAGGTGCCTGACAGTGTGTTTGAATGGTGAAAAAAATGTTAGTAACAACTGGGAAATTTGGGGACTGTAGTAAATCAAACTAATAATGAGGAGCAACTGATCTAATCTTCCTGTGAAAAAGGGTGAAACTATGGAAATAGCTATGTGAAAAATAAGTAGAAAGATCTAGCTTTTCCTATTTTTTTTAAGTGGCTATTTAAACTCTTTAGCTAAGGAAAATATCCAAATTGTGGCCAAAAAGCTGACTACAGAAAGTGTTACGGTAGTGCAAATGAGAACTGGTAACCCAGGTTCATCACTTACTAGAAATTCTAGATTCGAAAAGGGGGGAAAACCCCCTTGAAACTTGCAAGAATGAATAAAATGGAGGGAGCTGTTAAAAAAATTGGAAGCTTATGCTGAATGTTTGGTTTGGTGGTTTTAACATTGATTTCATTGTTCATAGTAAAAAACTGAAGTTATACACAGCAGTCATGGGAAACTAGCAACAAACTGTAACTCTAAGACTGCCAGCTCGTCACTAGCATTTCAGAATCTGTTAAACCTATTTCTTTTTACTCTGAGACCTCTGTTCCAAGTTTTTCTCCCTTACTGTCTTCCTTTGCTTCTCATAGGTGCGCAAATTTGTGGCCAAGGACAGTGCAGGGCTTCGTATCCGTAGCCACCCTTCCCTTCAGAGTGAGCAGATAGGCATAGTGAAAGTCAATGGATCCATCACTTTCATTGACGAGGTAATTAATAAGACATTTCTGTTGAAAATTTGGCTAAGTTGTAAAGTTAATTCATGGAAGTAATGGGAGGTTTTTTTCGTGTTTCAATGTTGACCTGTACAACTTAAGAATGAAAGTGTGTAAGTTGCAAAAATCTAAATATTTACTAATTTAGTTTTCAAAGCTGTCATTTCCTTTTAATTTACTTACTTGAAAACTTGTGTAACAAACTTTGGAGACTCTGATACAAGGAAACAAAATTCCTGGAGTTCCTTCTGTAACAATTCCTCTAAGGATTTAGTTGTTTGCATTCAGGTGTAAGTGTCATTTATTTTCATTACATCTATCACTTACACTTCTGAATGATCACTAGTCCGTTAGACTACTGTGCATGTATTTTACTTACAGTATAACTTCATATATAGGTTTTTTTTTCAATTTAAGTTATATTAGGAGTGGAAAAGCAGAAAGTGAGGAACTTACAAAGCTTTTGAAGGCTTGGCTTGCTTGCTTGCTTTTCTTGTTATTGCATGATCTGATATAAAATTCTTTTCACATCTTGCCTTAAAATACCTGCCTCCCACTG
Source organism: Galbula dea (assembly GCA_013399015.1). Lineage (NCBI taxonomy): Eukaryota > Metazoa > Chordata > Aves > Piciformes > Galbulidae > Galbula > Galbula dea. The sequence goes on along the minus strand of VWZX01003680.1, from coordinate 323,706 downwards.
CTTTGGAATTCTGATTTTGTCAATATTCCTCTCTATACTCTTACATTCTATCAGCATAGTGAAGATCATTACTTCCTTGCTGCTATTGTCTCTTGATCTCTGTTGATCCTCATTAGCTACAGAACAGTTACAGGAGGGCATGGCTCGTTTTTGTTGCTTGTTTCCCATAGATCCACAATGATGATGGTGTTTGGCTGAGGCTGAATGATGAGACAATAAAGAAGTATGTTCCTAACATGAATGGCTACACTGAAGCCTGGTGTCTCTCTTTTAACCAACATCTTGGCAAGAGCCTTCTGGTACCTGTTGACGTAAGTAAAAGGTGCCTTTGAAAAATATCCAAAAGTACACTCTATCCTCATTACAAGTCTTTCTTTAATTAAGGCTGCAAATGAGGCCTGAGGTAAACAATAGTTTAATTACCAAGTGCTACCTTGTGTATGTTTGGGTTTTGAGGGCTATTGTGTAATGAGGGTGGAGTGTAGAAAGGTGCGAAGGTTTTATGTTGAAGCCTCTTCTAGAAATGAAAGTGCAATAACTGATATAACAGTGTTCAAAAGTATAATCATATTAGGTTGTGGTCTGTACCAGGTGTTGCTGATGCAAGATATCATTGTCTATAAAGTGGTCCATTGATGACATGATTTCAGAAGAGGTTTGCAGCCTGCAGTCTATCAATCCTGTAATGGAGGCTTTTTCAAAAAACTTTAGAAGTTCTTTAGGCTCTGTTGGGTTTTGTGTATATTTCTGTGAGTTCTACACCTGAATCTTTGACTTATCAGTTTATTAGCTAATCAAAGAATTCCAGAGGATCAAGACTGAGTTTAAAAAATGGAATTTATAATGGGAGTAAGCATAGCTTATCTTGATAACTTCGGTGGTGATCACCATCACTACAGTTCAAAGGTTACATCTTTTCTGGAAACAAGATACAGTTCTATAAAAGGTTAGAAAGACATACAGGAAAAAGAGTATTAGCCAAACCAGTGTTTCTCAAAGAAATTATGAAAGTATAAGCCTTTCTGGCTCATCTGATTTTGTGCATTCCCCAGAGTGGGCAGTAACTTGGTTTCTTCAGGGCAGAATGTGAAAGCTAGGTCTAATTGCAAATACTGCTGTTTAGATTTTTTGTCTTTTATGAATGAGCTGCTGCTCCAGGTGAAGACAGTTAACAAAAATTGGCCAAATTAAACACCTGCAGCTAGTAATGTCATTGTGTTCATTTTTTCTGATCATAGAAGAACTGAGATATTCCCAGTTCCAATGAAATGAGGCTGTTTGCTAGTAGCCAAATTTGGCGATTCATAAATCCCGTGCGGTTGCGGCCCATGTTCTGACAAACACTGTTACATGATGTGACCAGATCTTCTTCCTACTCACCTTCTTCTCTATAAATTATTTGGTCATTTGTTTACAGTCTTGCTTATCTTAGAAATTAATACTTATTAGATACTTGCTATATTAGACTTTCACAAAATACTAGTATTTATATGCAATAGTTGAATTTTACCTGTTCATCCATGATAGACATGAATTCACCTTGACTAAGTAGTTAACAACAGTAAATATTATAAGTCTGGATGGGTATTATATTTTGTTAGTTTTGGGTTTGGGTTTTTTTAGTTTCTGTTTCTAATACATTTTTACTTGCTGAAGTGACTAGTTTAGAGCTCAGCAGTCCCGAAGGTGGTTGTCAAGAACTTACTCATTGGTATTTCAAATGGCTCTATGTTTCTAGAGGAGAATATACCCTGTGCTCCCCGAGAAAAGCCTGAAAGGAAATGGCTGTAATAAGTAACTGAACATTCAATCTTGATAATTCAAATTTAATTTGAGTAAATAGGTCAGGTACAATGAAATGTGAAAAACAGCATTTAATTGATACATTACACTCTTTGCTTCTGTAAAGTTCAGATAAAATATCTTTTTTTTTTTTTTTAAATGGTGTTGTGAATTAGTTTAGGTACTATGTAGACTATTAGGAGCTGATAGATATGTCTAATTTTCTTTGAGTAACAAGTTATATTACATCTTTAGTGATACAAAGTAAAAGTCACTTTATTAGCTTCTAATCAGTAAGCAGACAGTGGCCAAGGTAGCAAAAGTCTTATAGAAGCAACTATTATAACAGTGCTATGTACATTGAGATGTCTTGAACTAGTTTTAGATGGAAGGTTTCTTTGCCTTTCATATCTTCAAATTTTTGAAAGGACTTAGCAAATCCTCAGTGTATTTAATTTCATTATGACTTTATTTAAGCATTAATGTTTATTGGTTTGATTCATAATAAGAGGATGTTATGGTTTGGGTTAGAACAGAATTAAACCCACCACAGAGGAAAAAGAGAAAAAATGTTCTGTTTTCTTTCTTAAAGGCCACAAAAAAAGTCAAGGTTCAGTGGCTTACATTTGAATGCCTTAGTCTTTACTGCATACTGTGCATGCTGCATATATACAGCATTATGCACCATGTAATAAACTTCAGTAAACTCTTTTATAAGCTCCTGGTTTTTGTAGTCAGTTTAGAACTTTCTTCATGCCAAATCTTAATCACATAGAGTTACTGCTTTTTTGGTAGAAAACTTTAAAATAAAATCTAAGTTGAGAATATTCAAAAGTGTTTTCTTCTCTGAATCATCCACGATCTGTATTTTTAAGTTGTCAAATTTGATCAGTGCAATCCTCTAGAGGGGATTCACTCATGTGGTAAAGGTGTTCAATTAAGTAATAAATGCTAAAGGTTCTGTAGATTAAATTATGAAATAATCCATATCTGCTCATCCTGTTACATTGCTTTGAGTAATGGCATGACATGATGATCAGAAAGTAGTCAAAGAAAAATAAATCTGTTTATATACATTTTTGGAATCCAAAGCTGTTTTAGCAGCCTTGGTTTCAGAAGAAGGAAACGGACTGGGAGTCTCTTGTGTGACTAAAAATACAAACAGAAAATCAAGTGACTGAATTAGTCATTGCATTCCTTGTTCACATTGATGTCACATTACTATTATTAGACTCCATTTTTATTCACATCATGAGTGTGCAGGCTTTTGTCAGGTCCAATTACTTAAGTCAATAAAATCTCTGTAAATTTTGTAAAATACGTAGTAAGTGTATTTTTAAAAGAAAGCTTTAATTCTGTTTCATCACTGTAGTAATTGAGAAGTGACCAAATTAAAAATAGTTTTTCAGCACTTAATTTTGTCTTTTTCCTCTTGACAAATCTGTTGTATCTATGTTTTATGTTTATTTGTTTACATTAACTAGGAACTAGGACAAAGCAAACATTGAGTATCTTAGATCTTTTAAATACACTGTTTCTGTATGTTTTGATCAAAGCTATTATATCTAATGATAAATGGTCATAGGAAACCAAAGATCGATTGCAGTTACCGGACTTATTTATCTGAGCTGTGGTTATTTACCTCCTTAGAAAATCTGTAGTTAAAGCTGTTCCTTTCCTTGCTGTTGTCCTTTCACAAGGAACTGCTGTGTAGCCATTGTGCATCCAATACATTGTAGGCAATATCATTGAGACTAGTTTGGATAAGAATATGAATTAATAATTCATTGCAATTGTGCATAAGCTGCAGTCAGTTATTTTGCCTTCTGTTTTGTGACATTCAGTGAACTGTTTTGGAAAAAAATACTGAAGTTCCTTACATGGAGAGTTATGCAGTCTTGCTTTCACACAATCCTTAGTAGAAAGGTACATGCAACATAAACCAGTACATGCTAGGAAGAAATAGAATTTTATCTTGGTTAAGCTTTAGATCTTGCCTTTTTAAAAATCATATTCTAAATACAGTTTTATATCATTTTAAATGAACTTTATTAGAAGGAATATAGTACCCTGCTGCCTAATTACATTACATTCCCCAACCACCTCATTCCACACCCTAATACTCTAGCAGGATTGAGAAAATGCAAGTTTTTCAAAACATTTGTGCACTGGAATAGAGAGCCAACATTAGAATGTAGACTGTAATGTTTGATCACAGAACCTCAGAAAGATGAATATTCTGTGGAAATGCTGCAGGACATTCACAAGAGATTTTGTACCATTGTTTTATGAACAATGGAAGGCATTTGGAGAGTAAGACTACACTGGATAAAAAACAAGATGATTGTTTAAAATAAACTTTAGCTTTGAGAAATAATATGGAGATTTTAAATACTACTTAATGGTCTGCTAATTTTTGGTGAAACAAAATTTTTTTAAAATTTATTTGGAACTTAAACTTTATTGGAAACAAGTATGAATTCCTGAAATTATTTGTAGGCTTTAGAAGGGAAAGCATGAAAGGAAAACTGAGCTAAAACTACAGATGGTGGCATAAGGACTAAATATAAAGCTTATGCGTAATAGTTTCTTCAGCATGAAAACATTCTCAAATACATGCTTGATCTAGTCATCTAAACTGGCATAGTGTGCTAATAGCCAGGAAGCTGGGTAGGTCCAAGAGCAAAGGAGAGTGCTAGTTTAATCTTCCTGGTATGTTTTATACATACAGCTTTATAATGTACAAAACCAAATCTTTGAAATGGTACCTAAATATTTTAAGTATTGATACTCCATATTTCTCTGTACTGTAGAACTCCATCACAAAATGAGACATGCTGCAAAGTAACGTAATCAGTAGATTAAACTATGTTGGATGCCTATGAAGTACACTGTCATTAGGCAAACACAGGCTTTTTATAGCTGTCCTAGTTTTATGTCAAATTGATAAGCCTTTACTCTGCCATTCTTCCTATCTGATGCACTCCCCACCTTACCCAGTGCCCCAAAACATACCTTGCTAGAGCACTGGTACCTCCTTCAGTTTTGGGTAGAGGTGCTAAAGAAATGCTAGTGTTTGACAGTGGTGTTTGGGGCTTGGTTTTGATCAAAATTGAAAATGTTTTGTATTACTGAAACCTGATGTAAGTGGAAGTTTTGCAAACAGTTTACAGCTAGATAATTCCTTGCTGTCATGAGATGGAAGCATGGATTTGCTCACTTCTAACATGTTAATGTTTTTTCAGGGAATACAGAGAAGGCATGCCAGGAGTATTTTGTACTTTTTTTTTGCTTAAAGGATTTCATTGACTTTTCTTTGACTACTGTTAAATTTTAGTATGACTGTTGTTCAGTGATTTCACTTGGTTCTCCTGTCAGGATGAGGATAGGAAAAATATTTTGATACCTCAGTTCATATATATGAAATAGTTGCTTTGCCAAAGGAATTATGTCATAAATTAATGATTATTACTACTTCTACATATGTACTATTAATTATTTCATTTGACAGGAACTGTGAAAGTTTCTTTGAAATGAGTAGAAAACAGTTTATGGAGAAAAGATGGCTTCTTTTTCATGTTTTCCAGTGATTAAAAAATGTAGTTCTGGCTGTTATATGGGAGGAAAAAAACCAGCAATGCTTGTTTCTGTACTGTGGACAATTGGTTGTAAAATCAGTGAAATCTCTCTGGCAGCATATCAGGTTTATGATAATTCATAAAAAAACTAGTAAATGCACTGTATATTTTATAAAACTAATGAAATCCTAGCAATTGTTCTCCTTGCAGCACTCTGTGAAATTTTTGGCACTGGTAAAGGTTGTGAATTTGATGTGCAAACTGGTGAAATCATTCTGTGCAAGTGAATTACTTTCAACAATACTGAACTTATCCCTTCTGCATCTTTCTGTTCTGACTTGGTGACTAAAAGGCCACGTGCAGTTGTCTTGCAATAGCTGAAATTATCTTTCAGAACAGCAGGCTGTCTTGCTATAAAACTGTGCTTTGTGGTGGGTACAACTCCTCTTTCACCGTTAACAGAAGTGTGGGATTTTTCTGTGCACAAAGTCTCAAGCTTTAGAGATGTCTGGCTCCTAATTTCAGTAAATGGCATGACACACTACATCCATTTCGAGCTTTTGACATACTAAACTGTTCTTGTTTAATGGATGATTTGCCATGGTGAGCAGTGAACTCAGGTGACTTGATCAGGAAAACAAAATTTTTTCCCCTTGTGCAAAACATTCTACCAGTAAATTTACTTGTGGAGAAAGTCTTCATTATACTACCTCAAGCTTCTTCCTCCAATGTTTCTTTCTTCCCATTTCTTTGTTGATATGTCTTTTTTTTTAAACTTTGTTGCTCAGAATGTCTTTAATGCTAGCCAAGGAGTAAGGGATTTGGACTTTTTTTCATGGACTTCCAAAGCTTTACCCCCTAAGGTGAGTTAAATGACAGGAACAGTCACACTGTATCTCATGTTTTCAGATTGTACCTTATGACTCAACTTTACAGTAAATATTCTTTGAAGTCTTTCTTTGAATACTTGGAGTTACAGGAAATAGCAGATTTGCATTGAATGCTGTCTCTTCCTTTAAGATGAGAAAAAAGTACCAGGGCAGATTACTGAATTTTCATTAATTCATAAGTAGCACTCCTTTGTGAATAAACCAAATTAGAAATTCAGAGAGATGGCCTTATAACATCATAAAGGTTTTCTTCTTTTTCATGCCAATGTAATTCTCTTCCTGTTACTGGAGAGTATACATAAAGTTACAGCATCTCAAGTTATTTGTATGAGTGAAGCCACAAATACTTAATCCATGCTTAGCCTGTTCTCTTAAGTTATACAATTATAGGAACTAGTTACATTGTACAGCTAAGCAGTTTAGCTACAAAAGTGCTTGTTTAAATCTTTGTAGCCATGTAGTGATTTTCAGATTTTTTTATATGAACTTTGTAATAAAAGATGACACTTCAGTGTTGTGCATAGTGGTTTAGAGATTTAAAAACATTTTCCACTGAATCTTTCCCTCAAATAGGTAACTTCTGTATTATTTTATCAAGATCTAGACAGTATTTAAACTGACTTCAAAACATGCATATTTTTCCTTGAACCAGTTTACCTCGGCTCACATTAACTTGATTTGAAAGTTATCTACTGAACAGAACAGATTAATTTTTGTATAAAGGCTTCTTAGAAAGACTGCTGTATTAGTCTGGACATAGTGCACAGTCTTTAATAACAAAAAGCTGAAAATATGGTGATTACAGTTCAGAGGAAATAGCACTGAATAAAAAGGAAATAACAAAGTTGGTTTCAAGCTGATAAAGTATTCTTTTACATAGCAGGAAGCGAACTCCTGGAAGGTGTTATTACAAGAGGCTGTGGAGACAAAGTATCAGCATAAGAAATTAAATTTATAGAAATCAGATTCAGAAATAAAAACCAACGAAAATAGGCTATACTGTAATATCCATAATATGATTTTAAATACTGTTGGTGTATAAGGAACAGAGCCAGACCACAAATACAGACTTGTATGCTACTTCTGAAGAGCATCTCCTGTTGCCATTGCTGAATGAAGTGACCTCATTGCAGAGGGCAGTACTTCATTCTTAATTTTCAGGTGTTGTTTTAAAAGCACCTGTGACTTGCATTATAAGCATAATAGAGCTTGCTCCTGCTTCTCACTTTCTTTCTTCTGATACAACTGTGCATTGCATTACTCCCATCCCACATATTTTTCTGTACAATAGCCTTTTTATTAATCTATGGCTGGCTGGAAAATCTATGCTAATATTTCTGTTCTTTTGGTAACTACCAGTTTTTCTTGGTATGAGACTCAAAGTGTTCTCGTTTCAGATCTGGGTATATATTTCATCTGTAATTGGTACTAGGTCAAATTTGCAGACCATTTTTTTTGTTGTAGTGAAAATACTAAATATGCACTAATCTTTACATGTACATTTAAGAATCTGTGGTGTTGCTGTTACTCTGTCATAATTTTGCCTTTATTTAAAATTAGCAATGTATTCTAAACATGAACCAAAAAAAGCCTATCATTTGGAAAGAGATAATATTCAAATTCCCTTTACATGGCCCCACACTTTTATCTCAAAATTTCACAAATACAGCAGCAGAAATCAGTGTGTATCCTGATAAATATCAATATGAAACAAGGTTTAGTGAAAAAGGTTAGAAAAAATCATTTGTCTCTAATAGTAGATGAGATAATCCTTTTATATAAATGGTTACATTTAAACCACTTTTGTTTCAAAAGTAATATGGTAACTTTTCAATTAATATGCAGTTTACTAGTTGTTTATCACTGCACACTAAGATTAGCAATGTAATCTTTTAACTTTGAAATTTAGCTGTTGTAGTTGTGAAATAAGTATTTCTTATGTAGAGAGTTCAAAGGTATTATTAATAGGTTTTATTCTGTTTTGCTTTTTTTTAATTTCTCAGGAATCTAGGTCTAATACTGATGATTTTTTCAAAGACCTAAATTCACATTGCCCACAGGAAGCAGTGGGGCAAGAGCAAGATATGACATTCCCTCGAGGTGGACCTGGAGTGTACAAGGTAGTGAAGACTGGCCCATCAGGTCACAACATCAGAAGCTGCCCTAACCTTAGAGGTATCCCAATTGGAATGTTAGTTCTGGGAAACAAAGTCAAGGCAGTGGGCGAGGTATGGATCCTTGTAGCTTCAGTTCATGTCTTCATAGATACCAGTATGTAACAGTAGTAAACACAGCAAAAGACTCTGCTCCTGTACAGGTTTGCTTTTTCAACCCTTGTGATAAATACTAACTTTTTAACTTGGTTTATATTATAACTACTAATGCAATTATGTCTTTTGCCTTTTAGATGTGTGCATTGATTGGAATGTTAAAATTGTATTGATTACATATGCTTGCTTATATATTTCTGTGACAGTTTTCCTTACAAAATTGTTTGTTGTTCTACTTTCCTGTCATATTCTTCGGAGGAATTTTGTTTCAGTGACAAAATGTTTTTCTAGAACCTAACCAATTAACAAATTTTTCTGTTTCTCTGTATTGATTGTATTCATTTGTTCAGTTGCTGAACTGTTGTTACTCTTCCCAGTTGCCCAGCTGTGGTTCATGATTAAGAAGGGCTTAAGGATGAAGTGTGTCATGCTATTTCCTAAATATAATGTCAGGAACAAAATTAGTACTTTCAATACGTAACTTGGTATCATAATTCTACTGGTGCAGCCAACAGAAAGGCATATTTTGGTGAATATCTCCTTCAAGTTTTTATTTAGGCTTGCTTGGATTTTCTAAAGTTGTCGTGTTGGTGTTTTACTTCCTCTGAACATAAACAGGTCTAAGATTTTTGGAAATACCCCTAACTGTGAATGTGTCACAAATAGTTTTGGTACTTCAATCTGCCTCAGCCTTAATTTAAGAAACCTTTATTTTTCTTTACATTTGCTTTGTAATATAAAGTTTGGAATGAGTGGGTTTTTCAGATGCTACAACAAGTTACTGAATTATCTGAAAAGTCAATAAACTGTCCTTTATGTGTGTGCATCAGGTGACTAATTCAGAAGGTACGTGGGTGCAGATGGATAAGAACAGCATGGTAGAGTTCTGTGAAAGTGATGAAGGCGAGGCATGGTCGTTAGCTAGAGACAGAGGTGGAAACCAGTACCTCCGACATGAAGATGGCAAGTTCTTGTTTTGTTTTTTTGAATTAACTTTGAAAAAAATAAGCAATCTAAACAGGACAAATAAAGATGGAACTCAGTTTTAAGCAGGTATGACATTAATTTACACTGCTTAACGTGAGTTACTTTACACAGTTGGACTTCAAAGCTGTTTATAAACCTTCTCTAAACTTCTTATTTAAAAAAAAGAATATTTCGCTATTCAATATTTATTAAAATTTCAATATTTAGGATCCAGTTATGGGTCATAAGTTTAACCTTCCTTTTAGGTATGGGAATAATTTTTAAGTAATTGTGCATTGTTGTTAGCTTTCTTTGGTCGACATTGTATCTCCACAAGCAGCAGAGCAAAATGAATTAGTTGTGTTCCTTTTGATTTTAAGTTTGTTAATTCTGTCACACAGCATCCTGTTAAAAACCTGTTAATGTGGTTTTTAACACCATATGTATATCTTGCAGTATTCTGAAACTGTTATTCCATAACAGACAGTCCCAGCCCATCTAGATGAGTTCTCCTGTGCAAGATTGTGGGGTGCTTATATTCCCTTGAAAGATAAAACAGGCAGTAATCTGTCAGTATTAATACTTCTGAAGCAGATCATCTATGCAACCTTTCTGTCAGTGCAGATTCAGCTAGATCGGGTTGCTCAGGTCCATGTCTGGTAAACTTCTATCTTCCGCCTCTCTGGACAACCTGTACCAGTGTTTTGACTCACCTGCATTGTAAAAAATACAAAACCAGTCTACATGGTATTGAGTCATCCATCTTTGTTTTCAGAAAATGAGCTCTTCAAGGGACATGTACTTTTCTTTTTGAAGAGAATTAAGTAGAGTGGAAGAGTGCTATCTGTGGGGAAAAAAATACCACTCCTTTGTCTTATGACTCATCTTTCTGGTGTAAACCAGTTACTAAGAGGGTCTAATTTTGAAGTAATTTTTTTTTTTTTTCACAGAGCAAGTCCTTCTAGATCAAAATGTTCAGACTCCTCCCCCAAGTCCTTTTTCAATACAAGCTTTCAGTAAGGGGACAAGCTGTACTAATGGACAAGGGTTTGATTATGGCCTTGGAAATAACAAAGGTATGGGTTTTTACGGTCACATTTTTTATAACTGTGTTTTTCTTAACTTTGTATTTATTATTCATTTCCTACTCCTTTGGGCACCATCATATGTTTTCAAAAAGACACAAGTAGTAGTGCAATGAATTGCAAGGTGTTTTACAAAACATGTAGTTAATGTTATAACTGCTTTTTTCTCTTCTTCAATTTCACTCAGTTTAAGTACTCTGTATAAAAAGAATCATCAAAGGATTTTAAGTTACAGTTCAGGCTTTCTGTAGCGGTAAGCACAAACCTATAATGCAGAAATGAAAAATACATACGTGTAAAACAAGATATGAAACTTACTGGATTTAGAAAATGTGTTTCAGAAGATCAGAAACATTTGTAAACAATTCTCACCTATCTTGACATAAACTGCCTTTAACAGGATGACGTGGTGAAAGATACCAGTTGAGATGTAAGTTGCAAAACTGAAGTCACCTTTCTATCACAGATACCAGTTACAAATACTGGGAAATAAATAAAACCGTGTTAGTTTCACTGACATGAAATAACTGTTTCTTTTAACCATGATTAATTGTATTGGCAGGATGTAAATATATAAAAACCATCACAGTAAACTCTAAACTGAATGCCTTTTGTTCATTCATTGATTAGATGTAGAAGATTTAATAATAATACAAAATGAACTTTTGCTGAGGCAGGTGTCCTTGAGAAATACTTCTGAAACATGGGTCCTTGTGTTTCTGCTGCTAACATTGCTGTACTCCAGTCATGCTACAACAAACATGGGCCTAAGGTGTGCTATGTGTTTTTAACCAGATATCCTTAAGTGGTCTCCTAAACAAAAATAACTTGATTTAAGACTTGTTTTGAAGGAGGAGAGATGAGGGAAGAAAACACTCTTAAATGTTCTAGTCTTATTTTCATAATGTCAAATAGTTTTATATCATTTCAGTGTTTTACTGCATTAAGAAGCTGTTCATACTTGTCCTTGCATTGCTATGGGAAACCAGGTTTTTTTATAGAGAAAAAGGCTAGAAAAGTTGAAGTGTTTTGTTTTGTATGGCCTATTATACAGAACTGCTTTTTCCCAGTTCAACCATACTCATTTCAAATTAATAGTTGAATCACAGAAGTGGAACTATTTAAGCTGTTCGGTGTGTGAGGCAGTATTACAGCTTGTCTCCCAATGTCAGTTGTTGTAATAGTGCAAAAGTATCTATTCTTTTTCTGTACAAGAATTTTTTCCTGTGTTGTCCAAAGATTAAAATCTTGGAGATTAATATGCTACATTAACAGGCATCCTAGTTTCTGAAGACATGATTCTTTTTAGTGTATACTACCTTAAACAGTTTCTGAGGTGTTTCTTTGGGATATTACAGAAAGTTTAGAAGCTACTCCTGACACTGAATTCCCTATCATTTTATGTGTTCTTCTCTTGGCATACCTTCAAGCTGTGATGTTTAGTGTGAGTGAGCAACTCAGCTAGATTTATCCTATATACTGTAATTCTTTCTCAGTTTGCACAAAGGTGGAGACTTACTAGCAACTATGTTGAAAGAATAATGAAATCACTTTCCCCAAAGCAGAGTTTTTGAGCTGTATTGTTACTTTGTATACAGTCTTTTTGCATTTTCAGGTCTAAGAAGCTTTGAGTTTTGCAGAAAATAAAAAACTGAAGGCACAAGCACAATATCCTAGGGGAATTTCCAAATGAAGCAGTGTTTTGGAGGTGCTTGTTTGTTAAAAGAACTTCTATAGGAATGCACTACTTTCAATGAAAATTCAGTCACCATCTATAAGTGTTTCAAAAGGCTGGTCAGTAAATGTAAAGGTCCCCATGTAATAGGTCTGTGTTTGCAGTATTACCTGTGAAGCAGAAGACAATCATTCTGTTTGATTTAGCTATGTCTTCCCTATTCCAACCTTCCACACTGCAGACAAGTCTTTAATATTCCTCATGAATGACCCTACCCACCCCCATATTTGATTATTGTGGACAGATGACTTTGAACCTCTTCTCAGATCTTCTTCCCTTTAAAATGGTCATTTTAGGAAATAGGCCTTTTGTGCACATGCTTTGTCAAACATGTCAGTAGCTCCTGGTTTATTAAAGTAGGAATGATTGCTGCCAAGGTACTGATTCCAATATTTTTTAGGTTTACTACTTACAAAGCAGTTGAATAAAATTGATTTATAAGTACCTGAGATGATTCTTTAGAAAGATCTTCCAGCTGTTTTCTGATACGCTTGTTCTCTCAATTTTTGAAACAAAAATGTAAGGAAAATAAGTGCAAAATTTAATTTGGGGGTTCTTATGTTATACAGGGTTTCATACACCCACTGATCTTTGTCTAATTCCATGCAGACAATTGATAATCACCCAAAGATGTTGTAAATTCAGTGAGTGTAAATTCTATATTAGCTGCTGGTTTTTTACTAGGATTTCTAGAATGCTGTAAAAATTATATGAATTTGCAGAATACAGTGATGCTGTTAGGATTTGCTCAGTAGTGGCTCACACCTGAGATGGTCTCAAACTCTTGGTGTCTCCCAGCTCATATTACTAAGTATACTTCAAGTTATAACATAGTGTGATAAACTCTGCATTCTTACTCCAGGCTTCATGTATTTCTAATGCTCACATACAGGTTTTTTGAGAATTGGCATTCAGAAATTAAAACTATTTTTAACATAACAGCTTTTTTGAAGGCCTTCATTTGCCTCACAACAAATGTATGTAGTTCTTCAGAAAATCAGGTCCAGTTCCCGAGTGGTACTTATTTGTTTAATTATCTTCAATTTAATCTTGAAAAACAGCATGACAGAATGCTTTGAAAGATATTTGCAAAAAAATAAAGGCAAATATTTACCAAAGCCTTGGCACAGAAATACACTTGCCAAAGCCTAATTACATGTTATCTTTCCCTTCTCATCAGCTGTTTCTAATCTTTTTATGCATGTTCTGCTGCATGTGTGTATTATTGTAAATGCAAGGGATTTCTGTTTTTTCTTTGGCTGCTCTTCATTTTTTTAGCAAGGCAAATGTAAATCTCTATTTTGAAATGTTTTAAATATTTGCAGTAAATACCCATGACCCTTAAAAATACTGCTTGTACTTTTCAATAATTTTATTGCCATGCATGGGGTGAGATTTTTGTTTAGCCACAACCAGAGCTGTATGTGGCTAAATATGATTTATGAGCTTTCTCTGTTATCATCTTTTAAGCTTAACTGAGCACCATTTTACTCTGCCTTTCTGGAGAATGACAAGTAACAGGTTGTAGTTTTGACTGTTTTGCCTACTACAGGTGACCAACTGAGTGCCATACTGAATTCCATTCAGTCACGGCCAAATCTCCCAGCTCCTTCCATCTTTGATCAAGCTGCAAAACCTCCCTCTTCCCTAGTCCACAGTCCATTTGTGTTCGGACAGCCCCTTTCCTTCCAGCAGCCTCAGCCTCAGCTTCAGAGTAAGTTTGTCAGCCTTACCTGCCTCATCAGTCCATTTCTGCAGCTTTGACATTGCTGATCTCAGTTGCTTGCCAGCTACTAATCATCCCTCAGTGTACCTTTCTGGTTTTGTTAAGTGTTTCATAATTCAGAAGCATGTGAAATAATGCTCCTAAAGAAGTATACTTGTTCAACTTAAATTTCTACATGAACAATATTTTCCTTTTGTATGTTTCCTGCAGTATAGATAAGTCATGAAAGTGCATTTCTAATAGTGTATACAACTCTGGGTTTATAATTACAGTAAATATTTTATATGGTACAAAATGTTGATAATTCTTTTAACATCAGAAACGGACTGCAGTACATTCATAGGTATGGAATTTTCTTAACCTCCTAAATTCCTATTTTTGTCATTGCTCCTGCCTTTAGGAATGTAGCTGGACAGTGGGAAAAACTTGGCACTACTCTTAAGAAAGGCTTTGGTAGACTTCTGTTGGGTGCTCAGAGGATTGGCATGGATGTGAAAGTTTGCACCTAAATATGAATAGCAGTTAACTTGATTACTGTTGGGAGGACAGGAAAATGTTTAGCTTTTAATTAATTAAAAATAAAGCTCAGCATTCATGATGGATAACAGATACTGCACTAAATTCTTCCTTATGCATGGAACAGGTGGGTCACAGGAATAATAGTCTTAGACTGTGTCGCTTAAACTGTCCTTTGGAAATGCCTCAGTTCTTTCCTGTGGGACTCAGTCAGTTCAGTCTCTGTGAAGGGACTTGTTCTGCCCTACATAATTCCCTTGCTGATTTTCACACATGATCACACAAGGGGAAAAAAAGCTGAGACATTGTTTTCTTTTTCATGGGGACAGAGATTATTAAGATGCTTTTGTCATGTATTTTAATTCCTTTTCAGTTTTTAATACAGCCAAAAGTCAAAAAAAGCTAGAAGGGATAGCATAACCTATGTGGAGTTCAGAACAGCTATGCTGACTTGGAATCTTAGCAAGGATTTTTTTTCCAGAAAGAGGATAGGTTTATGTTTATTTCTTCCTTGATTATTTCAACAAAACAGCCTGTAATTACTCCAGCCTGCACCTCCTTGCTTCTGAGAGGCTTGTTACAATCGTCAGTAACAGATTTACTGAAGTTACAACCTCCCATAGCTACAAAATTGTTCCTGGTTGCTTGATTAGTTTGTTTCTGAACTTTGTGAAGAGGACAGAAGACTCAAAGTTCTGCTTGAATTCTGAGTATAGGTGGAGTGTGGAAACAGAGGGTTAAGGAGGATCTTGGTTCTCAACCTTCAGCAGTGTATGCTGGATCATAAAACTTTAGATGTGACAAGTCAGGGAAGAAGTTGGTATTGGAATAGACTGCTCAGGGAAGTGGTGGCATCATCATCCCTGGAGGTTTTCAGAAAATGGGTAGATATGGCACTTTGGGGGATGGTTTAGAGATAACAGTAGTGTAGGGGTTTCAGTTGGACTTGATGATCTTGAAGGTCCTTTCCAACTGTGATGATTCCATGAAGTGAGATCTTGCCCTGCTGCCCAGCATCACTTCCCAAAATTTCACAACTGAGTCTTGAACTCGAGGAAAGAAGTGCGAAACCTTGCAGTATTCTTGGTGTATTTCCTCCTCTGAATTGCTATTGCAAATGAAGATTGGGTTTATAGGCTGAAGAGGCTTTGGACCTCCTTTTGTAAGCCTCACCTGTCACGTTTTCCATCTTTCATTGTGGCTCTGGCAGCTCACTGAGCAGCTGCACAGCACAGCTACTGCTTCCTGACTCATCTCAGGCCAGACAGAAGGTGCAATGCTGAGCTGCTGTTCAATATGTGGAGTATCCTGTCAGGCTGTTTCCTTGCCAATCCATGCTGTGGAGCTGCAGTCCACCATATGGTCCCACCCTATATGATCAGCCCATACCATTCATGTCAGGAGTTCTTCAGTACATGCCTTCAGTATTGTGCTACCATTTTCTTTCTGATTTTGTTTCTTTCCCATCTAGCTGCTAGTTACACAGCATATAGAACCACTGGCAGTGGTTGAAGTACTTCTGTCTGCATTTCCTAAACTGTAGAGGTGGCACAAAAGACCAGCACCCATATGGAGCACATAATCCTTCTTGGTAGTGTTTCAGTAAAATGGAGAGAATATTCTAAACCAAGCACAAAACTGTGCCAAAATGGCTTAATTGTCATGAGAAGGTGCCAGAGAATATTGGTTTAACTGTTTTTTTTCAGATGCTGCATACTGCCAAAATATCATTGCTGAATATTTAAGCTAATAACTGATTTCGTACCCTAGGCTTTACAGATTTGACAGTCAAATATATGTATGAAGCATAGATTAAGTCCTTGTCCAGCTGTCACTACGGCATTTGGCATGTTCAGGATGTGAGAAAAGATACCTTCTTTAATTGCAGTGCTTAAGGAAATTCGTCTAACAGCCATACTGTACCTTCTGTATCAGTAACTGAGTGAAAGAGGAGTGCATTCTTTTTGAAGAGGCATCCATTGCTTAGGCTAAAGGACAAAACTGGGTCAGCTCTTTCCTTCATCATCATACAGCAAAGCAGTAGCATTTCGGAAAAAAACTTCAGCTTATCACCACTCCTCAGGCACATTTACCAGTTTGTTTTAGAGTTTGTTTAAAAAAAGATTAATGTGGACCAGTTGGTTGAGTAAATGGTTGAGTAATAATACATTATTTGAAATAAACTAGCTTACCACATTATAAAATGTAAGTATTCTCAGACATGGAATGAAAGAATGAAGCTTAAACAGGTATTTATGAAAGTGGATTTTGTAAAGATCTTCATTTAACTATTCATAGAGTGGAATGCTAGTGATTGCCTCTACTGCACCTTTGTGCTCCTAATGTTTTTCTGCCTTTTACCTTAAAAAATGGTGGTGACATCCTGTTACTCAGAAGCTATATATCTAGTTTGGATCTCTCCAAAT
Source organism: Galbula dea (assembly GCA_013399015.1). Lineage (NCBI taxonomy): Eukaryota > Metazoa > Chordata > Aves > Piciformes > Galbulidae > Galbula > Galbula dea. The sequence goes on along the minus strand of VWZX01003680.1, from coordinate 306,732 downwards.
AATTTGTAGCCATCAAAGTAGGTAATACTGTTCTTAAACTTATGCTAATACTGAATTAAGAAAAGAGATTTATTTTTTTATTTGGAGGGGTGAATTCTTCAAACATGTGAACACCTTCTCATTGTAGAGTCTAGAGAACTACAGTTCATTGCAGAAGATTGGGGGTTTAATGTATTTATGCATACAGGTTAGTAAATATAGTACCAAACAAAAAGTTGTCTTAAGCAGTGCAGGAATTGAAATCACATACTTTCAATACATTTATCTTATTCCACTTATACAAAAGGGTCTCTCTAAAACAGAGTACTTTCTGATATACATATTCTTCTTAAAATTATTAATGCAGTAAGAATTTGCCTTTTTTTTAAGGGAAGGAATAGGAATTGCAATTAGAATTAAATACATTGTAGGAAAGTAAAATGATAGACTTAAAACAAAATTCCCTGCTGTTATCCCACTCCAGGTTTCCTTTGGAGATGTACCTTTAACAGACTTGGTGTCAGTAGATTCTTTACTGAATTATCTTGAATTGCATCAGAATTTAACTTTTTTCTGAAGGCAAAATTAGCTTTAAAGGTTGATACAGATCTGTTTTCATGTCTGTATTATTTGACAAACTCTTCTGCTATTTGTTTCTTGCTAGTATTGAGAAGCTACAGGTCATGTTACATATTTGAAGTTTTTCAAAACATTGTTACTGAGGTGTATTCAGATTTGAGAACAGAAAGTTGATGGGTTTAATATATTCATTTCTTCCAGCAATTGGTGAGACTTTCCAGTACAATCATCTAGATGTTCTCTGATTTTCTCAAAAGAATGTGAGAATTGGTCATCTAGACAGCCATATTGCAGTTTGAAATAACTAATCTCTGAATTTAGAGATTAAAGTTCCCATTTCAAACCAGAGTTCAGTTTAGAACCAGATGCTGCTGTTTTTCATAATAAACCATAAATCTCGTTAGCTAGTCTACGCATTAACATTTTTAGATCCCAGAAACTATACTGAAATCACAGATCATCTTCTGTTCTTCTAAAATTTAGATCAAGAAAAGCATACTGAAGTAATTGTTTCTCATTTAAAATTAATGTGGGAATCTAAACAGTGAATTCAGGATACTTAACAAAGGAGATGCATATCTGTTGAAATGCTTGTTTTTATCTGAATTGCTTTTTCTATTGAATCTGTGCTGCTTCTATGCAACTGTTTTCCACTGTAGAAACTCCATCCTGCTGCCTTGCTTCTCGTGAGCGTATTTACAAAACTAGTGGTGTAGCTGGGCCTGCCTCTGCTATTTCATCTCTCTCTCACAAACTGAAGGGTGGGTATGCATGCCAACATAGCAAGGTTATTCAGATTTTACATTCAAAATGGTTTGGGTTTTTTTTCCTCTTTCCATTCATTTTCATTTCATTCACTACTAAAATACTGTTTCAAAATTAAACATTCAAGTTTGGTATCTGTTGGGAGCTCACTTGATGTAAGTGTTCAGTGTTGCTTTCCTGAGTTGCAGCAACTTCATGATATGTGATCTAGCTCTCTCTTACTGCTTAGTAAACAGGAAGATGACTGTTAATCCAATGTGATAATGCCTGTTCTCAAACAATGGGCAAATGAAATATGGAAGAAGAAAGGGGAAAAAATTTGGTTTTTTTGTTTGCTGATTAAGTAGTTTTCTACATGATTATGCAGCTTTTAATTTGGAGATTTTTTTTTTTGTGCTAATAGTCTACAATGATAATTAAGATTATTTACCTGTATATGTGCAAATCCAAACCTTTGTTTTTAAAAGCATATTTTTTTTATTACTGGAAGCTACTGTTAAGCTATGCCTTTCATAAGCAGCTTTGTTCTAGAATGTGTTCTTGCTTGATATTCAATAGTCACGCAAATACTTTGAATTTGATGCATGGCTGAATGGTTTACAGTGTTTTAATCCTCTAAGATTACTGTTGTAGCCTTTCACTATTCTTTTTTATTTGAGGAATTCTTTAAAAGGTTCTGTCTAGAGTATTCTCATCTGACAAACCTTACATTTATCTTTTTATATGTTTCTGGCAAAAGCATATATAAAATAACAATTTACATTGCTGAATTTGTATATCACAAAGTAGACATCTCAAAATAGCTTGTCAGTAGAAAGGGTGAATAACTGAGCTGGCATGAACAAAATGCTTGGACTGATATTTAATAAACTTTTTTCTTTTAGCAAGAAGAAAAATTTTATAAACCATAATGTACTACGTACCTTCCTCTTCCCTCCCTTCCTTCACCATCACACACCCNACACCAAAAAAACCCCACAAACCAACCCCCCCCCCCCCCCCCAAAAAAAAAATTATAGAACTCAGAAGAAAAAAGAATAAAGAGAGATTGGACTTTCAGATTTGATTATGATGATATTTGGGATGTTCTCATTATATTCTACTGTGCCTGAACACAGACAAAGTGTTTCTTTGCTGGATGAAGAAGTACGAACTCTTAGCATGTGCCATGTCCTGGGAAGCCAGGAGAGTAGCTTAACCTTCAAGCTCATTAAGTATTCTCATATAGGTATCCTTCACTTTCTCCTGTTGCTGGTTGTCATGTTATAGGTTCCTTTATAGGTTCCTTAAATATGGAAGTAGCAAAACAATTGGTTTGTAACCTAAGGAAGTATTTGTATTGCTAGAATTTGCTCCAAAAATACATTTATTTTTGTATTATGAGAGGTAACAGTAGGGAAAAAAAAAACTGAGATCACTCCATAATGCAGGGGGAAGTAAACATAGTATTTCCACCTTCTAAATAAATGCCGAAGGTACTGGATAAAAGATGACTGCCCATTCTTTCTTCCCATTATAAATCAAGATCCAAATTTGCAAGTATTCTCTGATTAAAACTTTTTTTTGACAAATAGTTGTTTCCCTAAAAAAGTACCTAGACCAGTGGAAATATCCTTTTAGTGTCTAGAAAAGTAAAGCAATCCAAGGTACTGTAACCTAATTCAGCAGGCCTTCCAGGAGAACATTCTTCATGTTGAAGTAAGGAAAACCCATTCAAGTCAGAACAACTTAACTGTGTATTCAAGGCTTTGAAGGGTAATGCTTTGTGGAGAGACAGTTATTTAATTCACAAATGCTGCATTGTTTGCCAGTAACTTCAGCATTGTTTGTCTTACTTTTCAAAGTCCTCTGCAAGAGGGACTGTGTTCACAGAACTATTAGAAGCAGATTGCTTAATATAATTATTTGCATATAGTTGTTTGGCATGTATTTGTATGAAGCTACCCATAGCTTTTACAGTTCTATGGATTAGTACATGTATGAAGTCAGTGTGCATAGGAATAATAATTACTGCATCAAAATAAAAGGATATCATAGACCAGAGTTGCTGGTTTAGCTTAGTGGTTGAAAAAGGTGGGTTGTTTTGGTTTGGTTTTTTTTTTTTCAGTAGGTTGTGTTCTGGTAGCAGAACACTGGTAGGTTTTGGTCTTAAAAAGGTGGATACCTCAGATTATCAAAGTGAATAATTTTAAGCATTTTTGTAAGCCTCTTACCCAATTTGACTTACAGCTGTATTTGCCTCCTGAGTTCTGAGCATTGAAGAAAATAAATCTGGTAATACATTTGATCTTTCTGAAAGTCTCTTCTTGCAGTCAGGCTGACACACATAGGGATAATAATAAAGAAATAATCCTTGGATTTTGTTTCAACTGTGGTAAACTTAGTGAACTCCTAGCTTTTTACCTAAGGATGTAAGTTTTGCTTCCTTTACAAGTGTTTTGTGAAAATAGTGAACTATGTCTTTCGATACCTCCATAGTAGTGTTTTCACTTTAAATATTTTGCTTGTTTGTATCTATCTTTGGGAGAAGAGACTTACTGAAAATGTTGGGGGGGTGGGGGAGAGGGTTGGGAATCTTTTTTCATACCAAAATGAAAAACAGAAACATGTTTGAATTTTATCTTCTGTCCAGTCTTTAGTCCTTGGTTTGTATTATTAAAGGTATCACTTTCAAAACATGGTAATTTAATTATAAACTATATTGAACAGGTGACAGAATGAATTTCACAGGAGCTGCTAGACCAATTTCTCCAGCTGGAAAACCAGACATGTCATCAAAACACAGAGCTGACTGCAGGTCCCCCAAACTTGATGTGCGAATGAATAGAGCTGCTGCTGACCAGAAGAAGCCCAGGAATACAGAAGGCTTATCTGCCAGTGAGTCTCTTCTGCTGAAATCAGATGCTGCAAAATTGAGGTCAGACTCTCACAGCAGGTCTTTGTCTCCGAATCATAACACTTTGCAAACACTAAAAACTGATGGAAGAACAACTACCGGTCTGAGAGCTGAATCTCCAGGGCCGGGAACCCGGTCGTCTTCTCCAAAGACAAAGACACTTACAGCTGTTCGTTCTGGTGCTAGTTCTCCACGATCCTCATCACCCAATGACAAAACTCTACCTCAGAAAGCACCATCCCCTGTAAAAACAAAGCTTGATCCTCCTCGAGAACGCTCCAAATCAGATTCTTACACATTAGATCCAGATACCCTTCGCAAAAAGAAAGTACCGCTAACAGAACCCTTAAGGGGGAGGTCCACTTCACCCAAACCAAAAATCATTGCTAAAGATGGAAAACCTGTTCCAGAAACTGAGAATAGAGCTCCTTCACCTCATGTTGTACAAGAAAATCTTCACAGTGAGGTAGTGGAAGTATGTACTTCAAGTACTTTAAAGACTAACAGCATTATAGATAGCACCTGTGAAGACAACACAGAATTCAGAAGTCTGGATGATGTTTCTAATAAAGTTCATTTCAGCATAGGAAAAGCACCACTGAAAGATGAGCAAGACATGAGAGCATCTCCAAAAGTGAGCCGTAAATGTGCTGGTAGGCACACAAGACCCAAAAAAGAAAAATCCAGCTTTCTTTTCAAAGGAGATGGTTCCAAGGCTGTAGAGCCTACCAAGCAAGCAATGTCACCTTCTGTTGCAGAATGTGCTAGAGCTGTATTTGCTGCATTTCTTTGGCATGAAGGAATAGTTCATGATGCTATGGCTTGTTCATCTTTTTTGAAGTTTAATCCAGAACTGTCCAAAGAACATGCACCAATACGAAGCAGTCTTACTCAACAGCCTGCAGAGGAAAAAGAAACAAAGTTGAAAAACAGACATTCATTGGAAATATCATCTGCTCTTAATATGTTCAATATCTCACCTCATGGACCAGACATATCTAAAATGGGTAGCATCAATAAAAACAAAGTCCTCTCAATGTTGAAAGAACCACCTCTGCATGAAAAGTGTGAGGATGGAAAAAATGAAACTACCTCCTTTGAAACATCCAGTCATCACACCATGAAATCCAAGTCTCCTCTTCCATTAACACTGCAGCACTTAGTAGCTTTCTGGGAGGACATATCTTTAGCAACTATTAAAGCAGCTTCCCAAAACATGATTTTTCCAAGTCCTGGTTCTTGTGCAGTGCTGAAGAAGAAAGAAAGTGATAAAGATAACAAGAAAACCAAAAAAGAGAAAAAGAAAAAAGAAAAGGTTGAGACCAGGCCAAGAGGAAATCTTTTTGGTGAGATGGCTCAGCTTGCAGTTGGAGGACCTGAAAAAGACACCATCTGTGAGTTGTGTGGAGAATCCCATCCATACCCAGTCACTTACCACATGAGACAAGCTCATCCAGGTAAGAATGTGTTTTTTAATGTCTGTCTGAGATACACATTGCACATGCACATTTTGGTATTAGTTACTATAATGGAAATATATCAGGTTGTCTAATCTAATGTTTTAACACAGTTTGCTATATAAGCTAGGCTCTCTTAGGCACACTAACTTTATTTACACTTTCAAGTATTTATGGACCTGAGCTTTCAAAGATGCTGAAGAAAGTTGCTAACTTTTACAGTAGCTCTTCAGAAACGTGTCTTTTGTACACCTTAGGACATGAAACTGTGCTGAGGTAATTGGAAATAAAAACATGAGATTCATTTATTAGAGTTTCTATGTTGCCAAAAGTTTCCTATTAAACTTCTGTTTATCTGCTGTGTCAGCAGTGGCTATCGGTGACTTTTTTATTTGTTTAATATGCCTCTTAAAAATGCAGTTAGAATCCAGTTAGAATGACTTCCCAGAATCTCTAGACATCTTGTACAGTAATTACAACCCAATTCTGCTATTTTGCCTCTTTATGTGGGTTCCTGAATTTTCTTCAGGAATTTGTTTAGTTTTGGGAAAACAAGGTAAATTGGTGCAAACTAGGCATGATTTTAGCTGCTCAGCTGAGTTCAAAAGATGCATCAAGTTGTGTTTTATTCAGGAAATGGATCACTAGTAGAAGGGATTAGTTGCAGTATAGCTAGTAATAAGTAGTCTTGTTAGAGAGAAAATGATTTTTGTGTTTTCTAGTCTGTAAACAATTGTTTTGCCAGTTAGTGAAATTCAGGCTGATGTTGCATGCATTCATTTTAGCACTGCATGGGAAGCAAAGCAAAATTAAGGAGACTTATTATTCAGCATTTATCAATGTCCTGAATCTTTCTGAGAAACAGTAATCAGCAAAGGAATGTGCTTCGTTCCCTTTTAATCTTTGTTAGACAGGGGGCAGGGGTTTTTCTGCTTGTTAAATTATAGATAGTTGTCTAGCATATAATACTGACCTTACTATCACTTAGCTGCCTGAATAGGGAGCCTCTCATGCTTTGAACAAGTCCATAACAAAAGTTTGAAAACTATAGTCTGTTTGGATTCTTTGGATATGGCTGAGACACATCAATACGTACCTTGTTTTTTCATCAGTTCAGAGATACAAAAAAGGAGAAAGGCCAAGAAAAAACAAACGTTTTCCTTCCCCCTTTCCATCTGTCTTTTGCAGTAATAAATATAATAATACTCCTTTTTTTCAAGTAACTTCCTTTTTTCATCTTTTTCCCCAATGCAATGTAGGTTGTGGCCGTTACGCAGATGGCCAAGGTTATAACAGCATTGGGCACTTTTGTGGAGGATGGGCTGGTAACTGTGGTGATGGTGGTATTGGAGGAAGCACCTGGTATTTGGTTTGTGATCGATGCAGAGAAAAATATCTCCGTGAAAAGCAAGCAGCAGCAAGAGAGAAGGTATTCCTCTCATCTGTTTCTCATATGTTTAGCTGTCTGTCTGCTTAATAGTACTGTGTTTCCAACTTGAAAAAAGGTAGGGCTAGTTCAAAAAACCTTGGAGCTTCAGAATTTCGGAAGGTTTAGGAATAGCCACTTATGCCATTGATAGGTTTAAAGTATTATGATAGAGACTTTGCTGATTACTTCTGACCAAACCTTTTCCCTTCAGATGGGAAGGGTTTCAAATTTGTAAAGTAGGGGGGTTTTTATCCCAATATAATTGTCACATAGGATGTACTACCTAATTTTTTAGAAGTATGTGTCAGTCAGTTGATTTAACTTTGAAGTGTGAGTACTGTTTTAACTTCATATGTTTATAGTTTCTTTGATAATCTTAATCATCCAGATCATTGGATACAAATGCCACACACCAACTGGAGCAATTTTTGATAAGAATAGTCTGGAAGGTGGTGTTCTTATGTTAGGCTTTCAAGACCAATTTCAAATTCTTGCATAAAGTATAAAAATATATTGGGCTTTTAAGGTAAGCAGAACAATGGAAACTAAATTTATTGAAACTTTGAACACAAAGTTCATCCTGAGGCAAATATTAAAACTTTTAGCTGCCTATTAAAAGTTTGCAAAGTTATGAAAATAACGGAAGTGCTTTTTTGTAATAGAAAACATTTTACAACAGGAAGGGTCAAGCAAATCTAGTATAACTGAGATTGTCGGCTTTTTGTGTGACAAAGTATATTCTAAATATACTTTTTTTTAACTTTCTCTAGATTAAACAATCTAGGAGAAAACCAATGCAAGTTAAGACTCCACGTGCCTTGCCAACTATGGAAGCTCATCAAGTGATTAAAGCCAATGCACTGTACTTACTCTCACTGAGTAGTGCTGCTGAGCCCAGTATCCTCTGCTATCACCCTGCAAAAGCATTCCAATCTCAACTTCCCAGTGTCAAAGAGGGAATTTCTGAAGACTTTCCCATTAAAATGCCATGTCTCTATCTACAGACTTTAGCAAGGTAATTAAGGGAAGTTTATGAATATTAATATTAATCTAATTATACTGTTGAATAAATGTGTATTCAAACTAAAATAAAACTTGCATAGAGAAATACATATTTTCTAATTCTTTGGGTTTTGTTCTTCTTTGTCTTCAGTTTCCATGATCTTGTTCAGTTTCTTAGATCATATTTGCTCCAAAGGTCAAATATACCCTAATTAACTTTTGGATGCTAACTATTGTTTTAAAACAGTTTAGTTTCAGACCAAAGAATCCAGAATTTCCTAAAGAGTTTAGCTTAGGGTATTAGTAGTGGACATATGTGCTACTTTTCTGTCTTCACCGTTAAAATCAGTAAGAAGAAAAGTAAAAGTCTTGTGCTTATTTGGTATTTCTAAGTAGATTTCGCTGTAGTTTCTCATGTTCATAATGGATGGACACTTGGGCCTAAAATACCTAATGGAAATACCTAATGAAAATAGTAAAAGGTAGGTAGCAAAGGATGATCCCCACTCCTTGCTGGTTGGAAAATGCCATTGTATTTTCCACTAACAGTTTTAAGTCACAGTCATTTTGAATGCATTAGATGAGAACGAAATGGATATCATTGGCTGGCTAAATGTATTGGCAGAGGACTTTTGTGTATGGCTGTGTTGCAGGAATTTGTAATCCTTAATCCTAATTTTAAAATCTAATTTGATGTAGGCATCATCATGAAAATTTTGTTGGGTACCAGGATGACAACCTCTTCCAGGATGAGATGAGATACCTGCGCTCAACTTCAGTACCTGCACCGTACATCTCGGTTACTCCTGATGCAAGCCCTAATGTCTTTGAAGAGCCAGAGAGTAACATGAAATCTATGCCCCCAAGGTACTTACTTGTAAATCTAGGTACTACATACAAATAAGGCATTAGCATAACACTAATTCAAAATAAAGCAACTAACATTCCTGTAGTTAAGTAGCTAAAGTGTCAGATCAGCCTAGATCAATCTCTTAAATGGCAAAAAAAAGCCAAAAACCTGTGAAGCTGTAGTTAGAAAAGTATCTTCAGTGAATCATATCATATATCAGGTATATTTTCAACCACTAGCAACATAAGTTCAAAATTGGATTTTAAACTTTTGACTGTAATTAACTGCTTATTTCCCTGTAAAGACATGCAGTTCTTCGAGAATCTCCAGAACTGTAGAACTGAAGAAGTGATCTAAAGAGCAATGGTCCAAGGACCATAGCTATTGCGAACTTACTGAAAACTTCATCCCTTGTATTTCTATTCTTTAACACAGTTGACTGCAGAGCAGTGGTTTTTTTTAAAGGAAGCAGCTGTTATCGTCCTTTCAGGATTTCATTCTGAAGGGAAGCTTGAAGTTCATTACCTTGAATTTTTCAGAGCAGATGTTGCTGCTTCTTTCTGTGGAAAGTTAAAATGTCACTGAAGAAAGGACAATGCTGTCTAGGACCAAGAGTGCTAGATGGTGTCTGTCATGTTAAGCCAGTTTCTTATCTCATTAAGTTTACTATGATCTAATTCAAGCAACTAGAGATTTTCTTCTTGTTTGCCAGGGAAAAAGGCTCTTGCTCTTACTTAATAATACTATGGAATCAGCTTAGTATATTCAGATGTCAAATAGTGATTCCTCATATTATAATGAGGATTTAATGAAGAGAAAACTTGCTTTTAATCTGTTTTTATTTTCAGTCTGTTATTTTTTTATACTAACTGCAAAAACAGTTTATTGGAATACTACAATCTACAATGTAGTCTTTTCAGAAATAGAACTTTGCTAACAAAACTCCTTAAGAGTGCATCGTATTGGTATATTCCTTTATTAAAACTGTGGACACCATGGTCTCCTGAGGCCTATAGGGACAGCATAAGCTGGGAGTTCTTCTGCAGACTGTAAGAAGTCCACTGAAGGTAAGGAGTAAAACATGTCAGAGGCATAGCCGTAGCAATTGAAAATTGATTTTAAGGCTAATGATGTTAGAAACTTCTACTTCACATGAAGTTCTAAATTTCAGTTGGCTTGCATATTAAAAATTCACTCCATAGATGTTTTCACGTGCATTCTCAGAGCAAATTTGGTCTGAAGCTTCAATTCAGGCATGATCTGAATGTTTGTATTCTCTCTAAAATATATCTAAATTTTTGGGACTTGCCATGTGCATCATTACATTTGTTTATAAAGCACTTGCATGCTTTTTCACCATGTGTAATTTTAATAAATGTTTTCTTTGCAAGTATTTAAGCAGTTATTAGGTACATAAGACAAATTTTCATGCAGTAGTAGCATTGCCATTACAAAATGCATGTGTCTTTATTTAATATTTATAATTCAGGTATGTGCTGTATATTTGTTAAGGGGTCTGTAACTTCACTGTTCTCTTTGCAGTTTGGAAACCAGTCCAATAACAGATACAGATCTTGCCAAGCGTACAGTCTTTCAAAGATCCTATTCAGTTGTTGCATCAGAGTATGACAAACAGCACTCCATTTTGCCAGCACGTGTAAAGGCAATCCCTAGGAGACGAGTCAACAGTGGAGATGCAGGTAAGAGCACAGGCCTCAGAAGCAGTGAAGAAATATTCAAGGATATGGTATCAGGTTTGCAGTTCTTCTTGAAAACTCTAGACAAATAGAAGTTTTTATAAATACATGTAATGTTTTTTATTTCTGTTTATTAATAAACATTAGCTGGCTGTTAATTCACATAGGAGGATTAACAGGAATTATTGTGGTACGTGCTTTGTACTTGATTTAATAGCTAGTGGTATTTTCTTCTCAGCTGAAGCATCATTTTTCCACATGGCTTTTTTAAAGCATTTGCTCCGAAAAATAGTAACTAAGAAAAATATCAATTCTAAAATTGCTCTATAGCTTTCTTTTTTTTACTGTGGTTATAAAATAAAAATACACAAAGAATCTAACATACATATTTTTATGCCTTTGAATAGAAGTGGGGTCCTCTCTCCTGAGACATCCATCTCCTGAACTTTCTCGGTTAATCTCCGCCCACAGCTCTCTTTCCAAAGGAGAGAGAAATTTCCAGTGGCCAGTATTGGCATTTGTAATCCAGCATCATGATCTGGAGGGTCTTGAAATAGCAATGAAACAAGCCTTACGGAAATCTGCCTGCCGAGTCTTTGCCATGGAGGTATTCATGTGCTAATGGATCTTGTGTGGTTAAAATAAGACATTTGTAAACTCTTATCTCAGAAATCTTCAAGATATTTTTTAATATAGATTTAAAAAAAAATATTTTGAGATATGCAGTAAACCTATTCTAAACGTTCACTTACTTGTATTATTAACTCTAAATATAATGAATATGAGCGTACTGCTTGTAAACCTTCAAAGGTGTATCTTTTATGTAGAAAATCTCTGCTAAAAGAATGTTAAGTCTGCAAAAATCAATTATACAAATACTATTTTCTCTTCATTTGCTCAGCATCTTCCTAGTCTTACTTGGTGTTCCTTTTTCACATCTTGGGTGGAGTATTCTTTCCTCAGGATTGTTTTGATACTGCTAATACCTAGATACGTCAGTATTTCCTTCTGAGATGAGCCAAAGCTATCCCAGTTTTGTAGTTAGTGAATGAGCAACTAGAAGATCCATTAAAGAGTAATTGCTTCAATAAAAACTGCAAGAGGCATCCTCATTGAGGCCATATTTTTTGGTTGTTGTTTTAGTTAAGTTTTCATAAATCATCTTCTGAACTTGTATACTGCTTAGGTATTTTTTGACCATTTGTAATGGGTGAAAATATAGGTGGATTTTTCAGATAAAGTAAAAAGCACACCTCTGCTGTTAAGCAGCACCTGCTCAACTTCCAAACATCATCATGCAGAAGTATTGCATCTTTTTGAAAGAATATAAAAATATTACAATTTTTAAAAATCTCTTTTTTCCACAATGTTGCCGTTTTTGGAAATGGCTGAATTGTTTTGATTAATGCAGTCAATGGTAGAGACCAAACAAGGAAACCAAATTTCTTTCCATTTTTAACCAATATCTAGGAGTACTGCCACCTCATCCTGTTTCATCAATCTGTGAAAATACATAAGAACTTTAATTTTTCAACCTTAAAGCTTTTTTCAAAGAACTTATTTTTGTGTATGGTGTTTCTGAATTACTTTGGTATGTCCCCTGTAATGTAGTTGTCATTTTAATAAACCATTTTAGCTTCAATGTGTCTCTCTTGAATACCTCTGCACTATTTGCCAATCCAAGAGCATCAGTGTACCTCCTTACATAAATGGTTCAAGTAGATTTGCTTAATCAGTTAACTCCTATGTATTTCATTTTAGGCTTTCAACTGGCTTCTTTGTAATGTCATTCAAACAACTTCTCTTCATGATATTTTATGGCATTTTGTGGCTTCCCTGACTCCTGCACCTGTAGAGCCTGAAGAAGAGGAGGATGAAGAAAAGGTATCAAATAAAGAAAATGCAGAACAAGTAAGTGAGGTTCAGCATTCCTTTCATAAGTACAGTATATGGGATGCTTTTGTAGTCAAAGAAATATTGTTACTTAGGAATAAAAAAAGCTTACAACAACAGAAGGTGTAAACTCAAACCCTTAATCCTTTCTGTAAAGTAGAATCTTAATTTTGTAATGAAAATTCTTAATCTTAAATTATATTTGAACTATTTTGATAGTCATAGGTAAATTAACTTTTCTTCTAAAATCACCAAATTTTATGTGCTGATGAATTGGTCTTTTATTGCATTATTTTTGTGAGTGTTCATGGAGAAGAACAAACTACAAGCACATTGCTAATTCAGTAAAAAAAATTACTGTTTGCTTCTTATTCTGAAATACTGAAGAGGAGACAAGGGGAGCTGGGTGCTATTTGTATATATAGGATCTTTCTGGGGAAGTGGAATACCTAGGCTTTGACCTTTTTCTGGATAACTGATTATGTTTAGCGTAGAGTTCAGTCTCATGCTTCCTACTTGGTACACAGGAAAACCCAGATGTCTGGGTAGTGATGATTACCTAGATTCTTTTCTGGATAAGCCTGTGCCTAAATTAATTTCAAATAATGCCATAATATTTCTGGGCATTCTAGCAGTCAAGATCCGTGGGAAATCTACTTGCAAGAACATACGTAAACAATTTAATGGGTTTAATGTATTAGCTTTGAATCTGGCTTTGGATATCAGTTATATTGGAGGCATGAGTTGGGTTCCACTGTTTAAGCAAGATCAGATTTTGTTTTAGAAAAGAAGCAGAGGAAACAGTTTGTGTCCTTCATAGATGAGTCCTTCCCTGCATGCTGAAATAGGATATGGTGATCAGAACCTCCTCCTCTTTCTCTGCTACTTGTCCCCATACCACACTTTGCTGGGCCACTGCCTTTGTATACACTGCCTAGTGGAACTTGACTCACAATGCACAGCCATTCTGTTACTGACACACCTGAACTAAGAATCATTATTTTCACAACTTTAATGAAATAAAGAAGCTGGTAACCTTAGCTTAATTAGCAAGTTTGTTATGGCTGATTTTACTGTTTAAAAAAGTTGGTTTCAGCAGCTAGAATATTATTTTTTCTATTTTTTTAAATTTGTTTTCAAATTATTGCAATTTAATGCTTCACATCTTTAAATCTTAAGAAATATATGGTAGTATACAGTATAATTCCCAAGTTCCTTGGCTTGTGTTCATTTATGACTGGTAAAAGACCTCTGGCAGGAACTGTTTTGAAGTTCACACTCATTATAGGATTGTTGCAGTTATTCTTAAACCAAATACCATAAATGTTTCTATTTCTATTTAACATTCTTTCTCTGAAAGTGTGATAACAATACAAATTGGTTTGCATCATAGGAAAAAGATACAAGAGTATGTGAACATCCTCTGTCAGATATAGTGATTGCTGGTGAAGCAGCTCACCCATTACCTCACACTTTTCATCGCCTTCTCCAGACAATCTCTGATCTTATGATGTCTCTTCCCAGTGGTAGTGCATTACAGCAAATGGCCCTAAGGTAAGCACAAATTAAGAAAATTCTTAGAAGGCTGGAAGAGTTGTAACATTATAGATAAAAAGGTTTTGCAATGTAGATAGGAAGTTTGAAACAACTTTATGTGCCTGTGTGAAAAGGAGCATGTCTGTCCTTACCAATAGGAAAGATAAAAATTGACTAATGATTCTATTCCTTATTAAAATTCTAAAAGGTTTACTCATGCCTTCTTCAAAACAGGAACACTTAAGATCCTGCAAAAAAATTAAGGTTAAAGGTTTATGGGAAATATTTTGAGAAGCAAAAATGTAATTAATAGTTTCACTGGTAGGTTTTGTCTTTTAAATAATATTCAAAATTTCAAAGTCCACTAAAAATGTTTTCAGGTGCTGGAGTCTCAAATTCAAACAATCTGATCACCAGTTCCTGCATCAGAGCAATGTTTTTCATCATATCAACAATATTTTGTCTAAATCTGATGATGGAGATAGCGAAGAGAGTTTTAGTATCAGCGTTCAGTCCGGTTTTGAAGTCATGAATCAGGCAAGTATTGCACCTCTCTCAAAGAAGCAGAGATCATTTGTGAATACTCTGTACTACTGGTGATCATTCTGTCTAAAGTAAAACATTCTATTTTCTTGAATGTATCTCAGTTTGGGATCTTGTTACTAATAATCAAGTTCTCATATTTAGTTTTAGAGTTTCAAACAAATTTTGGAGCAGTGCTTGTAAGTGCTTGCAAGGAAAGTGTTTGGGGGTCTCTTGTAGTTCATTTAGTTAATTCATTTAGTTTGTTGAATTAGTTCATTTTTTTTTAAGTGTTGGGTACTTCCAGATCTTACTTGCTTATATCTTTCTTTTCTTCTTTTAGTCTGAGGAGCACAAATTAGTACTCCTGATTAATATCTTCAAAGTGTTTTCTTCCATTTATTAATACATTTAGACATGTACTAATATATTCAGCTGCTAGCTATTAATATTTCCTTAAATTTGAAAGGCTGAATAATTTGAACCAATAAAAGACAAATTTCTTCTTTAAGTCACAGCATATTCCTCAGAACATAAATGTCTGTATGGTTTTAAAAATTGTAAATAATGCCTGTATTTTGGGCCTACTTTCAGATATGAAGTATTTTCATTTGTTTTCACAGGAACTGTGTATAGTGGTTTGTCTAAAAGACTTAACCAGCATTGTTGACATTAAAACATCGAGCCGACCTGCCATGATCGGCAGTTTGACAGATGGGTCTACAGAAACCTTCTGGGAGTCAGGAGATGAAGACAAAAACAAAACCAAAAATATCACAATTAACTGTGTGAAAGGAATCAATGCACGTTATGTGTGTGTTCATGTAGATAATTCTAGAGATCTTGGGGTAAGAGGAAAATTAAATATGTCTCAGTCAAAATGCATAGTCAAATTTGTATATATTTATCAGTTAAGAACTACCATTTTCTTTCTCCAGTTCACTTTGTAATTCTAAGTCAGAAGCTCACATTTCAAAGTAAAGTTTCTAATTCCTGTGATTTTGAAGGCAGTACCTGATATGATGAGACTGATCCAACTAAATTTTGCATGACCTAAGAATGTGAAACTTCATTCTCAGTGACATGTTCAATTTCAGATATATTTTCAAGCATTTAATTATTTCATAAGTTATTTTTCCTGCTCATAATTGCTGTAGAAGGTTTCAAATAAGGATTTTTCCATAAAATCCAAACTGTTTTCTGGACTTGCTACACTCATGTTTATTGATTTTAACAGTAATGTTACAAATATCTTTATTTCAACTACTGCTTTTAATGCAAGGAGCAGGTTTTTTATCCAAGAGATGTGCTTTGGAATTCTAGTCAGAATGATCCTCAGTTGAAGTGTTTTGTTCTCATTTTGCTTGTCTGTTGCAGAACAAAGTGACTTCCATGACCTTCCTAACTGGCAAGGCAGTAGAAGATCTCTGCAGAATAAAGCAGGTAAACATTTTAACAGTTGATATTGAAAAATTGCTATCATTTTTTTGGCTACACATAGCAGAGATTTGCTAAGCAAATAACTTCTTTTCTTATGGTATATTATTTTACAAATATCAGGCATCATAATATTCTCAGAAAACACTGTATGTTATATGACAGAATTCAGTCGTATACGCTAAATATTGGTCAAGCTTTTATTCTTCTACTGGAACAGAATAGGGTAATGGAAAATGTTCTTTAGAATTTTTTTTAATTACTATAGCTGAAAGATAAATGATCATGTAGCAAGTTGCCATAAAAGACTGTTTAGGTTTATAAGGTCCATTGAGCTGTTTGATTTCTTTTAGGGGTAGTTAAATCTGAATATACTTGAAATAATTGTATTAAGTAGTATTACATGTTGTTAGATATTCTGATGCCTGGATTCTTAGTGTTGCCCTGTCATTGACTTTTATCTGTTTCATGGAATCATTTTTCATGAGAGAAATGCAGCGTAGGAGTTAGCAAAAGTTAGAACACTGAGGAAGGAGAAGGTTAAATCATTTACTATCAACATGAGTTTTTCTAGTTACATGGTCTCATACACGTTTGTAGCACAAATTTTACCCTGTCATTTTAGTTCTCAGCTTCAGGTAGCTGAAGATTTCTGTGCAGAGATTTAAATTCAGAAGGGTATTCGGTCTTTGTACTTAGTTGCTAAGCCAAATGATAAATGCCTGTTTTCTACACAGAGAACGTTTTGTGTTTTGACACTGGTATCTTTTGTCAAAAATACTTAAGGTGTCGACCAGGCAGTTGCCATCTGTTCACAGGACAACCCCAAAGGTCACACCAAGTGTCTAAGAGCATTGTTCACATGCTTCTTGAATTGTGTCAGGTTTGGCACCATGTCTGCTTCCCTGGAGAACCTGTGCCAGTGCTCCATCACCCTCTGGGTGAAGAGCCCTTTCCTAATATCCAACCTAAACCTTGACTGATAGTTGTGTTATAGTCACAGTTAAAAAATGGTGTCTTCTTTTTTAATTAAAAGTAGTGAGCAAATACTAGTTCAAAGGTTTTTTTGAATATGTGAACTGTTGCTTAGATGATAGAAGGGATAGGTAGACCACTATTTCTAACAGGCTTTAAAGACCAAAAAAAAAAAAAATACTATATGTATTTTTTAATTAACTTTGGGAATTTTTTTAATCTGAGTTTATTAAGGCTTAATATTTTTTTATAATTAAACATGATAGTCTTACTGCTCAGCATGAAAATTTCATAGCAGACACTGGTTTGGTTCCAGTAATATACAATGGGTAGGTGACTTTTTGGATGTAATGTCAGTTCCCATCTTTATATTCCTGTTTAATAGGTAGACTTGGATTCAAGACATATTGGCTGGGTAACAAGTGAACTTCCTGGGGGTGATAATCACATCATCAAAATTGAATTGAAAGGTCCAGAGAACACACTAAGAGTTCGACAAGTGAAAATTCTTGGATGGAAAGATGGTGAAAGCATTAAAATAGCAGGCCAGATTTCTGCAAGTGTGGCTCAACAAAGGAACTGTGAATCTGAGACACTGAGAGTATTCCGACTCATTACATCCCAGGTGGGGTTTTCATGATGTGTAATATGCTGAAAGTTACTGTAAGTCATAGACTTTCAGTGCTTAATTTTTAATGTAAAATGTTGCATATGCTTAAGTTTATCTTTGAGATAGTCTAATTGTCACTGTCTTTCTTCCAGGTATTTGGAAAACTCATCTCCGGAGATGCTGAACCAACCCCAGAACAAGAAGAAAAAGCTCTGTTGTCTTCCCCAGAAGGAGAAGAAAAAGTACACAATGTATTCATTTGTATTCTATCAATAACACTTTGCTGAAAAAATGATCCAGGATGTTTTTCAGTATTTGTCCTATGTCTTCTGCTACCTAATTTTCAGATCAAAATTGAAGTAAACATGTCACAATTGCTTTCTATTTTAATTATCATTGTTTTTTTAAATTAGCAAATTATAATTGGAGCTATGTGTTTAATGGAAGCACCATAGCAATGGTGCTGCAAATCGTGCCTGTGCTTACAGAAGTACTTAACTCTTGCACATTTGCCTGGCATAACTCATCTGTCTTCCACCAAGTACTAGTTTAAGACATATTCCTGCAAAGGTCACTGTATCTGGACTGTCATGTTTAATAGCCAAAATTGGACTGTCCTCAATGAAAGCAATTTTGTTCTTCGGATGATCTATGGTTTTGTTCTAATCAGTCAGTTCCTTGTGACAATAATTCCATGACTGAATTACTCATTTTGTAAAAGTGTGTTTTTCTCACACCTGCTGTGTGGTAACTTAGTTGTGTGTTCCCTGATTCATTTTTTTTGTGAAATATATAAACTGAAAAGTATATTCTGTGCACTACTTTACAAAAGCTTAATCAGTGATTGTATTAAGCTACCTGAAGAGACTGAATCTCAGATAATTATACTTGTTTGCTTATTTTATGCTTAAATTTCCTCATATAAAGAGAGAGAAAGTAAAGAGGTATTTATTAACTGTAGTTAAATTATCTTGCTTATGTATCTTATTTCTCTCTAACAAAAAGCTACAAACTTTTAGAACAAAGTGTGTGGTATTCCCTGTTAATTGCTACAGCAACTAGGAAATGTTCTTGAAACTCTTGATCTAATATTAAATATGCTTTTTATTAAGGCAACATCAGATGCAGACCTGAAGGAGCACATGGTAGGGATCATATTCAGCCGGAGCAAGCTGACAAATTTGCAGAAGCAGGTTTGTTCATTCTGAAATGTTTTGGGGATTAAATGTTTGTGTGTTGTAATAAATATCAGTGAATCACTCAATTTCCATGAATATAGCACCTTTTACTTGACACTTTTTGTTCCTCTGTTCTTTATCATCAAATTTTGGTTTACACTTTAAATAGTATGTGTACGTTACGTGGAAAACTGCTGAAATTGATGTTTGCTGATAATAGTAGCACAATAGTAGGCCCTCTCAAATTTCTAGGGAGAAAGGTTTCATGACAGAGTTTAGATTCTTAGTTTTTGCATGTTTTCTCCCCATTTCTGTGATCAAAAAGTAACTTGTTCAATAAAATTTAGTCCTAAAAAGGTAATGAGTGCTTATAGTCTTAAATTATTCTTTTCTGCAGCCAATGAAAGTTTAGGTTTGTGGTTTCCTTATTTATCTTTGGTTTTCTTAACATAAAGCAGTAGTGAGTATATTTTTTCTTCTTTGAATACTTTTTTTCTTCGTAAATATAGGTAAGGCATCTTTTGCTTTATCTTTATTACATGAATTCTATGTGAAAAACAAATTAAAAGGCAGGAACTACAGTATAAGAAGAATTATTTCAATTGCATTTTCCAGAATTAAGATGTACAAATTCCATTTTAAATCTAAATCTTAATTCTAAAGAATTTTATCTAATCTTTACTGAAAAGTAAATTAAGCACAGGCCAAATTTCACTGGCTTTTCATTTTAGTCGTAGTTGTGAAGGTACAGAAAACACAATCTCCTTCACTTTCTGGAGGCTTGGAAGAGTTACTACATGTTTGAATTCTGTTTGGACAGGTGTGTGCTCATATAGTCCAGGCCATACGAATGGAAGCAACCCGTGTGCGTGAAGAATGGGAGCATGCCATCTCCAGCAAAGAAAATGCCAACTCACAGCCTAGTGATGAAGATGCATCTTCTGATGCTTACTGCTTTGAGCTGCTGTCAATGGTTCTGGCACTGAGTGGTTCCAATGTAGGCCGGCAGTATCTGGCTCAGCAGCTGACTCTGCTCCAGGATCTTTTCTCATTACTACACACTGCTTCTCCCAGGGTGCAGAGACAGGTGAGTGCTGTTCTTGACTATTCCTTCATATTCCTAGAAAACAGTCTTCAGAATCCTATAACTGTGTACATGACAGGATAATATGTATTTGAATTTACTTTTTTGTGAGATTAATTGTAATGATTTTGCTTCAGAAATGTTTTCCCAATTGTACTCAGATTATTCCTATATTCCACGTAGGAAATAACTGTAAATAAAGCAACTCATTTTGTTATTGCAGATAATTAGGAGAAGGCAAAGAGAAATTTATGAACTCTTAAAACCAAATTACAGAGTCTCATTTTGGAATTGTCAGGTTTGGGGTTTTGTTCCCAGTTTTTGAGTGAGTTTAAAATTATAAAGTTTGTGTTTGATATGTAAATACACATGTATTCTAGCACCATCAAAATTTGACTGTATAAAACTATTTGTAGAAAGCACAAGCAGTGTTGAAGGCAATGAAGACTACAGTTACAGAATTTCTTACAGGTGATTTAAGTACAGAAAGTAAATTCAGTCCTTCTCACTGAAAATAACTTGTGAACAAGAAAGACAATTTTGCTTGAAGA
Organism: Galbula dea; assembly: GCA_013399015.1. NCBI lineage: Eukaryota > Metazoa > Chordata > Aves > Piciformes > Galbulidae > Galbula > Galbula dea. The sequence continues at coordinate 286,292 of VWZX01003680.1, read as the reverse complement.
CTCCAGCTGTCCTGGTAAGAAGTGTGATGTTCTGATTCATTTTTTTCTTCAGGTAACATCATTACTAAGACGTGTTCTGCCTGAGGTAACCCCCAGTCGCCTGGCTAGTATAATAGGAGTAAAGTCTCTTCCGCCAGCAGATATAAGTGATATCATTCACTCAACAGAAAAAGGAGATTGGAATAAACTAGGTATCTTGGACATGTTTTTGGGATGCATTGCCAAAGCTCTCACTGTACAGCTAAAAGCCAAAGGAACTACTATAACGGGGACAGCTGGCACTACTGCGGGCAAAGGAGTTACTACAGTCACACTTCCAATGATCTTCAATTCCAGGTTTGTTTAAAAATATGTATATATTCTTAAGCTACAGACACAGAATATCTTAAGTCAGTCATGTTGTCTTTTGTAATCTTTCTTTTATAAACAGAAAGAATTGTATAATATTTTGACAGTATGAGTCATGTTATTAGTGAGTTTCTTAAAAAAAAAAAGACAAACAACCAAACCACCTACCATATGCTGACTGTGAATAGGTGCACTATTTCTTTGTGGTAGATTTTGAAAAATAGCAATTAATTAGTTGGATTAATTTCATGTGTTTCCATGTGTCCTTTGCAGCTATATTCGGCGAGGTGAAAGCCATTGGTGGATGAAGGGTTCAACACCTACACAGATTTCAGAGATCATTATTAAACTCATTAAAGATATGGCAGCAGTAAGTTCTGTCTTAAATGTGTGGAGAATATTTAAATATTTCTGATGATGAAAAGCAAATTTTTTCATTACTTTCTATTACAGTTAGTATTGAGTTGAGCTGCTTTGTAAGTTACAAATGTGATTCCTTTCACTTTTTCAGCATTTGTAGTGTTGTAGGTATCTGCATCTGAGTTAGTCACTGTAGCTTCCTTTTCAGACTCCAGTCTCAATTATTTAGACTCCAGACTCAATTATTTCTGTCACCTTTAGCATGAGGTTTAGAAGTTTAGACATTATATTACAAATTTAAGGATTCAGCAGTCTGTGAATCTGAAACTTTAGGGTATAAATCAGTGCCATAGGCTGAGAATCTTGAAGGTTAGTTTGGAAAGTATGCTATAGTTCTGATGTTTCCTATGTGCTCCTTTATTTCTTTCAAATATAGAAACTGTGGAGAGTATTCAGGAAGGCTGAGCTAGGCAAGTGGAGCTGATTTCTTTAGGAACCCCCTGTAATCTGTGTGGTGTTGACAGTCACTTGTGTTCCAGCTCTGCATCTTTATTTCTTCAGCAGGAGGCTTTAGAAATATGTCCTTTCACTCTTCAAATCGCATGCCCTCTACCTTTTCCCAGTTAGCTATTCCAATAGTTGCTCAGAGACAACATCACTCTGTCATCTGAGTATTTGAGGTAAATTTTACCAGATCTGACTGGCTGGACAACACCTTATTTGTGAAAGACTTCCCCTTTTTCTACTGTAACTTGAGATCCTAATGTTATTTTGCTTGTAGCAGCTGTAATTACAGTGTTGGTAGTAAACTGAGTTTCCTCTTTAACAGGGTCATCTGTCAGAAGCTTGGTCTCGTGTAACAAAGAATGCTATTGCTGAAACCATCATAGCCCTGACCAAAATGGAAGAAGAATACAGATCACCAGTGAGGTGCATTGCAACAACCAGAGTAAGAACTGTACTAAACAGTAGTTCATTGCAAATATGCAGTAAGAACACTTCAAAAACCTTTCTATGTTTTACAATAAAACCTCCTTAGACAGGTTGTTTAAGGAAACACTACATAGTTTCTATTCTCAAAATCTAGCTGTGTGCATAATGGACAGGTGTCCTAACTAAGGTCTGTTTGTCCTAAGAAGTCTCGCTTTTTCTGTCACAGCAATTGAGTTTTCTTCTTTGTGACAGAAATACACCAATAAAAACTGAATTATGATTAAATATGCATCTTTGGCACCTCCTAAATAATGAAGAATAAGTGTTATGCTTATACATTTGGGTTTTTATCCTTGAGGTAATTCTGCTTTAAGTTTGTGATACTTGCCTTTTACTAAATTTGTAAGACTATCTGTGTGGAAAATTGCACAATATGTATCAGCTCTCTACATGATTATTTGAAGTGCTATGACTTCTAGGTCATCAGCTGCCACATCTCAAGGCTATTAGGAAAGCACTTAGTAACAAACATTCTCTAAGACAATTAAACTAAGCTTCACCTGTGTTTTTATCTCAAAATGCTGATCCCCTTATTATTTACCTGGTGTGGGTGTTTTTCCTTTGTCTTTACTTCAATGAATCTTTTCTAGAAACTGGGACTGACTTAACCTTAATAGATTTCTTTGAACTAGCATGAAAAGCGTATTTGTAAATTCAGACATTCCTACTGTCTTAGGGAGTACAGATTTTAGCTTCTCAACCACAATAATGACATGTAAAAGAAGAGCTTTGCAGTGGTTGTAAGTGTTTGACACTTGTGTTGTTTTCCATCTGAAAAGGCTGTGCCAATTGTTATTTTCATCTCCTTGCTCATCTGTCTCTGCTTTTTGGAAGACATGGTCTCAAAATACCACCAGCTCTTCGTCATCATGTTATTCTAATCAGGTCTTAAAAGAGCCCTGACCATCAGCCTAGCTCTCCTTGTGAATAAAACTAGTTCTGTCATGAAACTGTGGGTTTTTTGGGGGAGAGTCCAATAGAGTTTTTTCAACAAAGGCTGTTTTGTTCAAATCAAAACTTTGATCAAAAACTATTGTGAAATGCAGCTGTCAAGTGCACTTTGGTTTGGGTTGCAAGCCTAATGCCTCATACAGCTCATCTCTTTAGGATTTCACTGTAGTCAATGGAGAGGAAGAAAGAAAGGCTTCCTCTCAAGAACAGTTAGCTCATAACCTTTTTCTAGGTAATCTCAAGTGCCTTCTGCAGTTAGGAGAGGACATAGGGAAACCAATCTCATTGAGCTAAAGTCTTACTGTTCAGTGGTGTTTTTTTTAATTAGTGTCTGCCCTTGTATTTCTTCTTCTCCCCTAAAGCCTGCAATGTGTATAGAGACATGCAAGTCTGTATTTGCCATATTTCTCTGATGTGCTGTGGTTGATCTTTCTTCTCTGTATCTCTTGTGTGCTAACTACTGTATTTATGATCATAAAGTGACATACCTGAAAGAAACAAGGTAGTTCCCAAAAGTTCAATGAATTTTACTCTGTGCTTGTCTTCATTTTGGAAAATAAAAAACTGAGCAGGCTTCAGCTAATGATGACATAGTTTACAGGTTACAGTGACATTCTTTTCTGCTAAAGTTTATATTTGTAGTATTTGGGAAATTTATTTTAATTGTTTTTTCTAGTATTTCTAAAACATTTGATTCTACCTTGCCTTTCAATAGCTGTGGCTGGCCTTAGCATCCCTCTGTGTACTTGATCAGGACCATGTTGATAGACTATCCTCTGGAAGATGGATGGGAAAGGATGGACAGCAGAAACAGATGGTGAGACTGAAAAATAGTATTTTTTGTTTATTTATCTTTATTCAGTAGTCAAAGAATTTAGAATAATGGTAGGGAAAGGTAGACTAATCAGGTTGGCATAACCTTATTCATAGAATCATAGAATGTTAGGGGTTGGAAGGGACCTAGAAAGGTCATCAGTCCAGCCCCCCTCCCAAAGCAGGACACCTTAGATAAGGTCACACAGGAACGAGTCCAGCTGGGCCTTGAATGTTTCCAGAGTAGCAGACTCCACAGCCCCCCTGGGCAGCCTGTTCCAGTGTTCCCTCACCCTTCCTGTGAAAAAAATCTTCCTCATATTAACACAAAACCTCCTATGCTCTAACTTGCTCCCATTGTCCTTTGTCCTAACATTGGATGATACTGAGAAGAGCCTGGCTCCTTCTTCCTGACACTGGCCCTTAACATATTTATAGACTTTTATGAGGTCCCCCCTCAGTCTCCTCTTCTCCAGGCTAAAGAGACCCAGCTCTCTTAGTCTGTCTTCATAGGGTAGATGCTCCACTCCCTTGATCATCTTGGTGATATCAAGTAATTAAGAGAAAATATCATGCATGTTGCCTGACTTGAGTACTCATATCTCTGAACTTTTCTGTTAACATTCCTGTGGTTCAGTTACCACATAAATCTTTTCTCAGACTAGCTGAAAATGATGTCTTAACTATATTGCTGAAAAATGCATTTTTGCTATGTCATGCAAAGTACAAGATGAAGAATATCAGAAAAACCGATGTAGTCTGTGGGGTTTTTTTGTGTCAAGTAGTAATTGTTTAGATACTTAATATTCTAAAGATGCAATTAGTAGTCTAAATAAGCACTTTATCCTCCCATTATTAATCTGAGGGGGAGAATAAAAACAGATGCTGAAAGGAAATACAAGATTTGATGAAGAGAGAATTGTTCCATTTTTTTTTTCCAGCCAATGTGTGATAACCATGATGATGGTGAAACTGCTGCAATCATTTTATGTAATGTCTGTGGGAATTTGTGTACAGACTGTGACAGATTTCTTCATCTCCATCGGCGAACAAAGACTCATCAGAGACAGGTAAAAGGATACATGATATCGTGTTGTATGCACTGCATATAGTGTGTGCATTTCCCCAGTTAATATATAACCAAAAGGCAGTAGCAAGTATCAAATCTGAAAATGGTGGCTTCTTTTATGTTTGAGATGGGATAGACAAGTTTCCATTTAATTTTTTTTAGCTGGTTTAGTTAAATTATCATAACCTATGCTACATCAGGTTTCTTCTCTCTTGTTCTAACATAGGTTTAGGAATATTTTTTAGGAAAATCAAGGAACTGTATAGACTTGGTTCTTTATTCCTGTTACATTTTATCTCCTTTACTACTTCTGCCATATAAGTCAGTGCTTGTTGTCAACTTCATTTTTAATGTATATACCTTTTTTAGCATCAAGGAAGACCACTTGACAGCAGCTGTTCCTACTGGTTCCCTTATGTCAGTCTTCTCATATTTTCCAAGTTTTCCTCCAGTTCTTGCTGTCTTTTCACAGAGAACTATGTTGTCAGATCCATAAATTTGAGAATTTCCTGACTTCTGGTTTTGTTCTTGCACCTGAAGTGTCTTTCCTCTTTGACTTACCTAGATGAGTGTTTATAAATTGCTTTTTACTCTGTTAACCAGTGCTCTTTTGTATTACTCTCTTTTCATCTCTAAACATGAAACTACATTCTCCGTGGAATGTTTCTTTTTCTCATTGAAATTAATGTTAAATATGTCTTTACTTCTGAAACTACTGAACACTTCCTCTTTCTTGACATATTTTTTTCTGGGTTTTGTGGTCCTTTATTTTCCCTTTTCCCTCTGACTACTTCTGTTTGTTCAAATGGTAGAATGATAGATCTGATTAATAAGGTTAATTCAGTGGAAATCATTCCCAGATGTAGGAGCACACTGCCAATGGTTGTTCAGTGCAAAGGATCAGCTAGTCTAGAGCGACACACATGATGTAAATTGTAGATCACTGGCTCTGAGTTTCACTCTACAGATCTCCTTGGTGCCTCAGCATTTGCAGTGTGGACTCAGGCTGGAAGTTCCATGTGGATCTGTTATTTTCTGTTATTTAGCCAGAATCTTTGCAGTCCCCTTTGAAATTCTCCTGTTTTGTCATCCTAAGGTGATCTATATGTATACTCTTCTGTCATGGCACAGCACAGTCTAGTCTCATTTATTTTTCTGATTTCTCCTATATAGCCTGTTCAGATTACAGTTGATAAAAAGTAAGTTCTTATCTTATAGAAGCCCTCACATCTCTCCTTTAATCTGTCCAAAATAGCTACTTATCAGATTTCCCTCTTTACTTCTGAAAGCATGTTTAAACTTTTACTCTTTATTCACCACTTTCACCTTTAAATCTCTCATGTTAATCCCCTCAATTTAAATTTTAAATTGTCATGTTCTGTCTCCTGTTTTCTGTTAGCTTCCTGTTTTTTGTGGAACTTCTATCATACATACCTCTTTAATGTATTTTCTCTCCCTCCAAGAATGGACAGCTTGTAAGCTACTATGACCTGCTTACGTGAATCCTTTGTAAAGCAATTAAGGTTTTTTCCTGAAAATTCTAAATTTTATTGCATTGCAGGTGAAATGAATGAAAACAGAACTGCCTTCAAAACTTAGGAAAGGAGAAAAAGAAAGGACTGTATAAAGTTCACTAAGGATCTCATGTAGTTTTATTTTTGCAAAATTTTTTTCCTTATCGGAGCCAAAAGTGTCTATTGTGTATTTAAGTGAAAGTAAAAAAAATTACTGTTACACACTTAATAATTATATAGTCCATATAATTAAGACCATAACTATCAATGTTGCCTTGATAAACTGTTAGCATGGTTATGTGAAGATATTTCTAATGTTATTTTGTGCTTTCAATATGCTGTGGCCTACTGGTTGAGTTGAATAGTGGTTTTGAAGTCAAAGCGCAGTATTTTTTAGATTGGAAAAGAGTTGTGCAGCTCTCTTGTTAGCATTGCTGCACTATTCTTGCCCAGATATGTTAGCTCAAGTGTTGATTTTATGTATTTTTACTTTTAAAAAGACAAAGCCTTATCTATCTGTTCTGCAATGTGTACAAATTATAGAATGCATGTAAAAGAAAAAGGTCCTGCAATAGACAGAACCTATAAAATATCTAACAAAAGCCAGTGACAAAAATAACAGAGGTGTTATTTATAATCTGTTTGGTTAACCTGACAGGTATTCAAAGAAGAAGAAGAAGCAATCAAAGTTGATCTCCATGAGGGCTGTGGGAGGACCAAACTTTTCTGGCTGATGGCATTAGCAGATTCTAAAACTATGAAGGCTATGGTGGAGTTCAGAGAACAGACAGGTAGAACACAACTGTTATTACTTGCTCTTTATCCTGATTATTTTTTACTTTTTGCATAAGCATTTGTCCAAAAAAAACCAAAAACCACCCCACAGCTGTGGCTCTTTCAGCTGCTTTAGGGCAATGCTTTGAATTGTTAGTAAAATAGTTTAACTGCATAAGAATTGCTGATTTTCTGGTTGTCTTCTGTGATTGTTGTTTAGATGACTGTTGTTAAGCTATCAGTCCCTTTATGTTTCTTTACAATTTTCTTTTTTGTTTACTTCTGTGGACCTAGGCAAACCAACCACCAGCAGTTCTGAAGCGTGTCGTTTCTGTGGGTGTAGGAGTGGGACAGAATTATCAGCAGTGGGAAGCGTTTGTTCTGATACAGATTGCCAGGTGTGTATTAACAAATACCAATCATCATTAATCACATAAATAGAAGGGGCTGCAGGATCAAATTTGTTCCTTATTTTGAGTAAACCTTGTTCATCCCTGTGGTCAGTTTTAAATCAGACCTCCCGTATGAAGAGGTTTGAAGTTTGAATATTATATTGCAATTCAAATAATTCTGACTTTTGTAACTGCTTAGTTTAATTATAGGCTACAAACACCAATAGGCAATCAGAACACTGAGTAGTTTCATTATTATCTTCAAGAGTATCTCATGTTTTCCCAATAGCATTCCAAGTATAAAGTAAAATACACACTGTCAGCATGAAGTGTGATGGAAAGCTTGATAAAAGTAGCTTGCATAACAGCCTGCTTATTACGTGAGCATTGATCATTTAAGACCTGGCCAGGTTTGTCAAGGGTATCCACATGTCCTGGGTGTCTCTGTGCCCCACAGTACGGGTGCAATTGGCAGAGGGCCAAATCCTCACCAGTTTCTGATTCCACCCTGTTTATTTCTGGTTGTTTGGCAAATTTTTTTTCTTTATTTCTCTCTCAGCCTACTGAATAGATTATATTATTGTTAATTAATTCAGTTCAATCTGTTGTAGCTTCAGGGCAACTTTTTTAAGTTCTGTACCTTCTAGGCATAGGAATTAGAAGTCGTTAAAATACCATTTCCATATAAAAGTGATTTATGGTGGTTAATGATTAGCTCCTAATGTATTCTTAAGAGCAAATTACTTCATACCTTTCCTGAAGGACCTAAATCTGCAAATATCTTATAGGCTGTTAAGACAGGGCAAGCAGTGTTTGTGCAAGAGGCAGTTAATATACAAAATGAACATGGAGAACTAAAGAATATTTCTCATCATATTAGAAGTTAACATTTAAAAATCATGGCTGCATTACACTATTGCTCTTCGGGAGTAGCATTAAGTAATTGAAGGTAACAGTATTACTTCAAGTACAGGTGATGTGCAGCTCTTCCCAAGTACTGCTGTAGCAGTAGACAACGTGAATCATATTCTTTCATCTTTGTTCAATGCAAAATGACACTATATCAGACTGTGTGGTAGAAAGGACAAAAAGATTAAATATTTACTTTTAACAGGAGTATGCCAAAATTGCCTGCAGCAAGACACACCCCTGTGGTCACCCGTGCGGAGGTGTTAAGAACGAGGAGCACTGTTTGCCATGCTTGCATGGCTGTGATAAGAATGCTACAACTCTTAAACAAGATGCTGATGACATGTGCATGATCTGCTTTACTGAAGCACTTTCAGCAGCACCAGCTATCCAGGTTTATCTTTTTTTTTCCCCCCTCCTTTTAAGATATTCACATTATATGTTTGTAATGTTTAAATGTGGAAGAAGTTTAAATATAAACTCCCTCAAATTATACTCTTGAAAACTTCAAAACAGCTTCCGTAACAATATGTAAGTTACTTTAAAAGCTTTCATTTATTCTGGCATTACTGCTATTTCAAGAAAGCAGATTGTATCAATTTAGCTTCCTGTGTTTATTTTATATATATATATACACACCCCCCAAAAAAAGAGAGAAACAGTTGAGGTAATTAATGGATACACTTCAGATATATTTCATATAATCCACTGGTGGCTGTGGAGTGGAAAGATTGATTTTAATGACCATTTTGTATTCTTTTTCTTAAAAAGAAAGTAGGGGTCTTCTAGGATTTTTGTGTTCTTAATTAATTTTGGAATTGATTTTATGTTGTCACTTAAAAGCAAACAACTACTTCTGTTTTAGTGGTTAATGTAACTTCAGTGTTCATGTTAGTGTATTCTCTTCTAAAGCTGGACTGCAGCCACGTGTTCCATTTGCAATGCTGTCAACGTGTACTAGAAAACAGGTGGCTTGGGCCAAGGATAACTTTCGGGTTTATGTCCTGTCCTATTTGCAAGGTAAGTGAGCTATGTGTTTACTGCCATGATCAAACAAGTTACCTTATTTTTAATTATATATTGCTTGTATGATATAAATTATTTATACATTATTTGTTTCCTTAGTTTCTCATGTCACTAAAGAAAGGGTATCATTGATGCATCTTTTTGCCTTCCCCTACTGTTCACTGAAGTAGGGATCCTCTAAAAAGAAAGCATAATGGATACATTATCTTAATGCTAGTTTATTTTCAGCAACATCAGCTTATAAATTCCCAATATTTGGGCTGGTGGGCAGGAAGAAGAAATCTTAACGCACATTACCTGAAGCAGGAAAGTTGGCTTCTCTCTTTTACTGACCCCTTTTAAAGCTGCTTTGCTTTTCAGTATCATGACAGAACTGAAGAATATATATGTACTTAGCTCATCTTAAATTACTAAAAATTCCTCTTGTACTGTACAAAACCATAATTGCTGTAAGCAAAAGCATATGAAAACTTCTGGAAAGGAGAGCACCTTATCACCCCTCTGAATATGAAATTTGTGAATGGTCAGCCAGTTCTGCATGCTGTGTTCCTTCGTGCTCTGTTTTGGTAATTTATGGTAATAGCTTGTGACTCTTAAATGATAAAGACTTGGCATAGAGAACTCAGTCATCATTCTTAATTGCTGAGCAGTAAGTTAAAAAGGATCAAAATCAGAAAAAAGCATTGCAATTGGAATATTCCTGTGCTGCGGAGAATTTCATGTGCCCTTTTACCATCCCTCTGTAGTTGTTAGTCTGTTGTAAGGGCTGATGATTTCATGTAACAAAAGGCCATATAAAAAGCATTCTTGGTTACTAGTTTTGCAGCAAATGAAGCACATACTATATCAGTCACTTTTAAAGATTTCCATTGCCTTAGCTCTTGGATTTCTACGACATCCATTACACTATTTTTGTTGACCATAATACAAATTATCACAGCTGTTGTAAAAAAGGTGCAAGAGAATTTAATCAGTTGTGGTTTTTTATTTCAGAACAAAATCAATCATACAGTATTAAAGGATCTGCTTGATCCAATCAAAGAACTCTATGAAGATGTAAGGAGAAAAGCGCTAATGAGATTGGAGTATGAAGGACTGCACAAGAGTGAGGCCATCACAACACCAGGTGTTAGATTTTATAATGACCCAGCTGGCTATGCCATGAACAGATATGCTTATTATGTTTGCTACAAGTGCAAAAAGGTATGACAATTAGTACTTTCTCAAATTAAATGTATCTTACAGTTTCCAAAGTGATTTCTTTATGAATGCAACATATATTTAGTATGTTGTGTATGGAGTAGGAAAACAGGAAAAGAAATTGTCGTTAAATTGTAATTTAAAAAAGTTTGGAGCAAGTAGATGTACATACTGTCTTCTCTCATAAAGCTCAAATGTATAGACACAGCTATTTAGAGTGTACCCTGGTAGAATGAGACAGTAGAATTAATTGGTAGAAAATAGTAAAATTCTAATTATAAAGGATCCCACATGAGCTAAAAATCTGATATTCCTTTTGGCTAGCAAAAAGCCTTCCCAGAAAAGTGTTTCTCTGCTGCCTTCAGCCTCAGTCCTGTCTTTCTTACATACAGTTCATGGAGCATCCAAATACAGTTTCAAAACTTGCATAGACCAGAGTACATTGTACAATTTTTGGTCTTGTTTATCCTGAGACTGAGAGACATTGTTGTAGTGCCTCAAAAACATGTATCTAGAGTCAGTGTCAAGAGAGATCAGAATAGTGGAGACTACTGTAATGGTTGTTATCCATCGTGGTTTTCCCCTTACAAATTGATTTTGTCAAAATAATAGTTCTCTGGTTTAACATCCAATCCCTTCTATATAAAATTAAGGCATATTTTGGTGGCGAAGCTCGTTGTGATGCTGAGGCCGGACAAGGAGATGACTATGATCCAAGAGAGCTTATTTGTGGTGCATGCTCTGATGTTTCAAGGGCTCAGGTAAGCAAAGGACTTGCATTTGTGTTTTTATTTCATTCTGAAGCTCCCAACTACCTGAGCTGTACAAGAATTCACAGTCATTTGTAATTCTATGCATTGTATAATATGAATATATAGTAGAGAATGTAGAACTGTGGTGTTTGGGGTGTTACAGCATGGCTACTTCATTTATCAGTGTTCTTCTTTCCATTTAGATGTGTCCCAAACACGGTACAGATTTCTTGGAGTACAAGTGTCGCTACTGCTGTTCAGTTGCTGTTTTCTTCTGTTTTGGGACAACACACTTTTGCAATGCTTGCCATGATGATTTCCAAAGAATGACAAGCATCCCTAAAGAAGAACTTCCACATTGTCCTGCAGGTTAGTATTGTTACAAAGCAAATTCATCACACTGAATTCTGAGATAAGTCCTTAGTTCTAACTGATATTCTTATCTTTCCTTGTGGATAATGTGTAGGAAAATGACAGGGTCAGTGATAGACATTTCAAATTCAGAATCTCTAATGACATTAGAATGGGTTTGTTCTATGAATGCTTTGGATTATTTTTGTTTGGTTTTCTGGTAATAATACAGACAGTCTCATCACGCTGTTCCCTTAAACTTTACACACATTTCAATTTACCTACAGCAATTCAGACTCCAGGTGTGTAATGATGCCTTAAAATTATACTGTAACAAATTCAATTGGTACTATTAAATGGTACATCTTACCTGCCATGTACAAACTACTGCCCCAGTGCCTCAGCATCTAACTTCATGTGCCATCAATTTGGCCCCAATAAATCATATTATTTACCTACCTGTTGAAAAAAAGTGAGATCTTTTCTGATTAAGGTATGTATATGAAGGAAGTAATAATAAAATAAAAATACAGTTCCTGGTGTAACTTTAGAATAATTTGCTGCAAAGTGTAACTTTTGATCATATTTATAGACTTTGCTTTTAGGTTGTGTCAACAGTATTAATGAGATGAAGCTTAACTTAGCCTGTAAGATTTTTGCATTTTTTTTTTTACTTTGTAGCAATTCAGTGCTTGACATCACTGTTTTAAGGAGCTAACAGTTTTTGATTGGGTTTTGTCAAATATAGCTGACATTTTTTTCTCTTGGCCTATTAAGCCTTCAGAAGTCTTGCTTGGATTTCACTGTGAAAGCATCTTTGTTTGCTGTTTCTTAAGCCTTCCCTTTTGATGCCTTAATTCATATTATAGATGTATTACCTTCACTTAGCATGTTTGTAAGGAAATGGAATATATGTTGATGTATATAGTCTGCAAGCATTAATCTTTTTTTTTTCCCCTCCCCCTTAAATTCACTGTAGGTCCCAAAGGTAAACAACTTGAAGGAACAGAATGTCCACTTCATGTTGTCCACCCACCCACTGGTGAAGAATTTGCTCTAGGTTGTGGGGTTTGCAGAAATGCTCACACTTTTTAGGTTAGCATTTTTTTTAACCAGAGCAAAACAGGTGCCCTCATCCCTCAAGTGTCCTGAAAATAAAGTCCAGCTGGGATGAGGACGGGACCATTTCATAACCCAGGTAAAAGGAACAATTTACAGTGCAAGAAGGATGCCAAATACCATGTACATAATTCTTGCTGTGAGATATTGACATTTTTTTTGAACTGAGACATCAAAACTTGTGAGGTGTTTGCATGTGGCCATTACAATCATCGGCTAGGAAACATTGGACGTTGACAAATAAATAATCGCTATTAAAGGGTCTGTGTGTCTGTGGACTTATGAATGATGCTGGCTTTCGGGAGACAGAAAAAATATTGATTATTGTATACTGACTTTTTGTAATCTTGTACAATTGTAATGCATCACAAGTGGGGATGGGAAAGAGGATACTCTGTTTTATTTCCTAGACTGTTATTAAAAAAAAGTGTTAGGAAGGCATAAATGTAACAAGTATCATGCTGTATATAAAGGTATCAATGTTTGTCCTGTATAAGAATTATTAAATTACAACAGCAGTTTCATTTAAACTTCTGGGTTATGTTTGAGCCTGAAATTTCAATGAAGTGCAATACTGAGTGTGCCTCATATCTTGCAGCTGTAAACATAATGGAATGTACATGTCAATAAAGCCACTGTACATTTTTATACAGTGAAAGTCTAATGAATGTGTAAGCCTCTGTTTTGAGAAATGTTTAAAATGGGAAGGGGGGGGTCCTTAAAATTACTTCAGAAAGTTCTTTAAAATAGGAAAGTTTATTGGCTAAACTGGTGATGATGGCAGTACATGACATGAAAAATGCTGCTCAAATCTTTTAAAGAAAAGCTGGATAAATGTACTTGCATTCAGATAAAGTATTGTATTTCCATTTCAGTTTCTGACTGTTTCAAAACACAACAGAAGACTTCATTTTAAATTATCTTTGTCAGTTATTAAGAATCTTCAGAAATATGTCACCCTACCTTTAGGACAAAGAGTGGACTGAATTGAGGGATAGGCAGTGTCAGGGAAGTAATTCTCTCACATAACTGCCATCCCTGATTACTACTCAAGGGAGATAGCATAGCTGAGCATAAGCATGAGGTTCTAGGTTAGAGCACGGACATTCTGTTCCTCCACTGTGTCAGACACTCACGTCACCACATGTCCCCCTGCACTGATCTCCATCACTGATTATAGTCAGATGCCAGCACAGGCCACTAATCAGATCAGTCCACAATAAGATTGCTGTAGGCCCTTCCAGCAGTCTCATGTGCTTTTCTGTCAGCAGTTGATCCACAGCCCACGCAATGGAAATGCTCAGTTCATGTTTGCACTGCCCTGTTTGCCACGGCTCACTATGCTCAGCTAATTCATACCGAACTCAGCTCCAGGCCAAGGCGAGGCCACTGTACTCCCACTGGCATCATACATCATTACTTTACAAATAGCTTAAACTCACATGGGTGTATCCACCCACTGAGCATAAAACGAACAGTAAGAGTTAATAAGGCACAGGCAATTAACCAGTCACCATCAGGGCCTGATAGTCTTGATCCTTACAAAATGGTTTTCATTAATCACATTGTACTAAGTTAGTTCATTGTTTCACCTAAACAGAGGCTAGCTAGGGAGTTTCAAGACCACCCAGTCATTCAAGATAGAGCTCACTTTGTAGGTTTGGACCAGCCCCTCCTTAACCCATTGCAGAACAGTGCAGGTGACTGAGTGTGAAGTACTTTTACCACAGATACTCCCATGTCCCTCAGCCTAAGGCATACTGGAAGGGCTGTGCTGTCACACAGCCTGCCCTCACTGCTGAGGTCTAGTAGTGATGACTTGTGCTACCAACAATTTCAGGTGGCAGGCTTTTCACCAGGTATACCTACATAGATGCAACCAAATGCAGAACAAACTAATTACAATCAATAGCACAGCAATCAGGTGCAACAGAGCATCATGACTTGTTGATAATCACCCAAAGATGTTCCCTGCCAGCTGGCCAGTGAGTTTTCTCTGGTAATGGCCACTTCCGCAGTCTGTTGGGTTGAGGAGGCACCTGAGATGGTATTCTAGTGCTAGCTGATGTTCAGACACTGGATGTAACAGTTCCTTCCGATGTTGTACCTAATTTGGGGTTTGGCCACCAAAACTTCAAACAGTACTTAAGTCATTGCTTTGGGTTTGCTGCCAAGCAGCACACACAGTGCCATTTGCTATCACCATCATGGCTCTCACTTGTTTCTGCAGCCCACTGGGGTAACCATTTGCACCACCCTCCCTGGATACTGGTGTTAACAGCTGACATACACAAAGCACCATTTCCATTGGTCACTACATGCACTTTCTTCTACCCAGAGCATATCACCACTCTGTAAGTCCAACTGGATAAAGAACAAGGCTCTGCAACGTAGACTGCTGGAATGACACATGCAGTATCTGTGTGTCAGTTATTTACAGCTCCAGTTTATCATATCAGTACAGTCACCAACACAGAACTGCACCCCCAGATTTCCTAGATTACACATAGCAGAGGAGAAAACCAGCCTGCAGGAGCCCCAGCTGGCAGGGATGGTAGTGGTGCAGGTAGCACCTGAAGCCCTAGCCCATTACTGCTCCACCTAAGGCCACAGGAAAGCACACTGTCCAGCACTGATGGTCAATCAGGGATGTGACCTTTAGCCAAACTGCTCCCTTTTTGCATGAATCCTCCATGCAGCCATGTACTTGTAGCAAGTGCTGTAGCTATCTGCATGAGTGAGCACCGCTCTTCGCTATGGTAGGAGCTTCCTTCTTGGAGATGGGCCAGGTGATTTCAGCATTCTTAGCCCATGATAGCTCTTGGCTAGTACTTTCACCTCCCCTTCTGTTCATTCTGTAATACTCTTTTTCCTCAGGCAGCATGATGTGGTTCGGGGTACATCCTCCCTTGCACAATTTATCCTTTCTGCTTGGTTAGCTGCACTTGAAAGAGTTCCCACTTGTCCCAGCCACATTCGTAGGTCTCTCCTGTGCCACCATAAGAAGAGGGGAGGAATGACATTAAACACACAATAGCACATGCAGGGAATTCGTACTCCACAGTGGCCACTTACTGTGCAGCACTGCCACCGTACAGAGAGCTGTACCACCTCAGAATGTTTACAGATTCAGGCAGTTCAGTATGGCAGGCAGGGTACAGTCCACTAGCAGTAATTTGCCACCCTAATGCAGATTCCTGACAAGGATACTTAGAAACTTGACTGGTGAACCTGAACAACCTTTTAAAAGCATTAGCCTGGAGCTAGTTCATATCAGTAGACTCTGTCAAGGAGCAGTAATAGTGAGTGACAGGGATCACACCAAATACAGTATAAATGTAACTTAAATTTTGCTGCAATACACAATGTAAATTGACACAGTGCATCTGCATCCAACTCTGTCCCCATTTTCCCCAATACAAACAGGATTTGAGCAACAAAATCCCAGTTCAAGACATTTTACTCATAACAATGTCATCTCTATGCCTTTGGGTTTTCCCATACTCCCAGTATGGTGTTATATGTAATTTATTAATTACAGCTTGCAAAAAAAAAAAAAGTGTTGGGAACCTCAACAACATAAAGTAGCAGTTATGTACAGGACTAAAAAAAGAGCTGTATGTGATGCACCCTACATGCAGGGGGAACATCGTAACAAGGCCTTTGCAACCCAATGGAACCATCATCACATACCACTTTGTCATCTCTGCCTGGCAATATTCCTGGCGCCAGCTGGGCCCAAGCAGCATTGACTGACTGCTTTCTCCATCACGTTATTCCTAAGGCTAGCCTGACACGGGGCTTTCAAACTAGTGAGATAACCGGCCCTGTCAGTGGAGGAGATACAGCCCCTCCGCCACTATTACCACTGTATCACTCTAGACTTCACTCCTCCCTTTCCTGGCCGCCCAGCATCTGATCGGAACGCCTCCGGGCAGCCCGGGCCTTGCCACTCCGCAGTGCAGTAACCAGCTGAAGCCAAAAGCCTGCCCGCCGTAGCGGCGGCCAGGTTGAGAAAGCGTACGACGAGGCAGGAGGCGGTTAGCGCCGAGCCGATAGAGAGGGCGAATCAGCTTTCCCCCAGGCAGCGGAGAGTGCTCCCAGCGGGCCCCGGTGCCACCGCCTCACTGTAGCGGCCGCAGCGCAGCCCCTACGGCGGGCAGCCACCCACAGTCCGGAGCCGTCCCTCGCACCGCCTCCCGCCCGTGAGGTAGGCGGAGGGGAGGTGCCGCCACGCAGCCCGCCCGCCGCCATTTTGGCTGGTTTGCGTCGCTTCCGCTACGGGGAAGTAAACAGAGAAGGAGGGGTTGGAGAAGCAGCGGCGCGGACGGGACAGGACGGAAGGATTGACGGGGCGAATAACCGGACGGGACGGGTGAAAGAGGCGCTGGAGTTGGGAACTGATGTGGCCGGAGCGGAGGCGTCATCGCCGCTCGAGTCCCGGTTAATGTGAAGCGCAGCAGGCAGCCGCCAGGTGAACGGACTGGAAGGGGTGGGCGGTGGCAGCGGCAGCGGCGCAGTAGGACCTTCCTCTGGATTTCGGCTGTGCTGCCGGTGTAAGGAGGAGAAGGGGATCCGGGCAGTGGGGGCGGCAGGGACTGGGGTCCGAGAGCGGTCTGTCTGAGCACCGCGGCTGGGGCTGGTCCAGAAGGACCCGACCCTGAGGTGAAGCCGGAGTAGCGGGGCTTAAACCCTAGCCCTCCGCATTTATAGGGTGTCCTTGCCTCGTAGTTTTTTCATAATAACAGTAATAAACTGTAAATCCCTCACTGTTTTCAGCAGAGCTAGTTTTTCGCGGCGGCTAGGGGTTAGGCTTGTGTCTGAGTCGTCCACTTCTTTAGTCCGTTCCCCCCATTAGCACACTTCTTTTGTTTCTAGAACAGCCTTGCTTCAGGTGTAGAACAGCACAGGGAGCTCGGTTAGGCTTCTTCATGGGCAAGCGCTATCAGCAGGATGTAAACAGCCGCGCACGGTTGTTTTTCTTTTTTTTTTTTTTTCCCCTTTAAACTGCCATTATGTTCTGTGTGCACCTTACTCACCGATAGAAACAACGTTAAGCATGTGCTTTGCTCCTCCTCCTGCGTGGGGACTATCGCAAGCGAGACAGTGTCGGTTACGCCCAGATGCGGAGTTCAGAACACTGAGTTCAGAAAGAAGGTGTTACAGGAGGCTGAGAAATTTGATTGGAAATCTTACGGAGTCGGGTATGCCGATTTCGCCCTTCTTTCAGTCCTGGTAGAGTTGGAGAGTTTCATTGTTTTGAGTTGTCCCTTCCCACACCCCCACCATTCTGTCAAGATCTTAGATTTTGAAGCAAAGTGATTTATAGCAGGAATTTGGAAAAACTGGTGAATGATAAGTGTTTCCTGAGTATGCCAAAGAGAGTTAAAGGCAAGATTAATGGTTCAGGAATGGTAAAGTGTGATAAGCAATGATTGTTTGAAAAATAGGTTGTACCTATACTGTGACACACTAGCATGGAATTCTGCATCAGTGTCTTTCTGGTTGAAAAGTTATTTCTGTTGGCATTCAATTTAAAATGGCTAGATTTAGACTGTCAGATACATAAACCAAAATAAACTGAGCTGCTTAATTGCATTTGCCTGTTTCTACAGTAAGTTTGCAGAAATGTTTACTCTTGTTAAGTGGACTTAATTTTGTGTAAATTTTGATGACTCTGCAAACTTCTTTAAGCAAATATACAGTCTTTCAACTTTGTATTTGTTTTACTATTAAGAGATTGAAACCAGTTCTGTTTTTAAAAAGCTATTCCAGTACTTTAGATGTTGAAACAAGATCACAAAAAAATAAACAGATTAATTAGAGCTTAGGCAACAAAATAGTAATTAATACTTAAAATCATATTTTTTCGTCTTAATCTTAGACTTTTTTTTCCTCTTTTTAAAAAGTCCCACAAGAACATAGTTTTGAAAGCTTCAGATTACTTTTTATTTTCAATTACAGGGCCATCTGAAAAGTCAGTAACAAAAAAATTGCCTGGAAATGTGTTTTCCTATCCCCTACTTTTCAAGCCATGATGATTAGAACAATATAGCATCTTATTTTCTTGGAAGACTGTGACCTGAAATTCATCATCAGTGTAGCTCTAGTGATGATTGTATAGTCTTTTTTCCTCATTAGTTGTCTATAAAAACTTGGGGCAGTACCCCAATACTTCAAGAGTGGCTTTTGATCTGTAACCAGCATATATTAACTACTTAGAATGCAACAAAGTTAGCTCAGAGGTGCAGCTTCTGTCAGCCGTGTCTTGGAGGTTATTTTTCTGGCAGAAAAAATGGTACAGTTTTGCCTGTAGCAGCTCATTTCTGTTCTTTTCTGAAACAAATAAAAAGTGTCAGATCCAGTGCTTGTGTCTTTCAGTAAATGTGCTGTATATGTGAATCAGCTCTACTTCATGTGCACAGTAGTCCCTGTAATGTCATAAGGGAAAAAAATCCAGAATTCAACCCCCGAATGCAGTGGTGAAAGTAGCCCAGCTAAACTAGAAAATTTATTCACATAGATTACTGCAAAAGATGAGGCAGTATCTCATAGAGATCTCGGAGAGCCAAGTCTGTCAGTTACCATGTGTAGGTTTTTGCAGACTAACAAGAGATGGCTCTGGAAAGAATTAGAGACGTCTAACATGCTATCCCAAATTGAAGTGAATAGCTGGCTTATGGTATCTGTTCATTATAAGCTCATTTTAGTTGTTTGGAATATCTGTTTAGCTTGAAGTTTAAAGGAATGCTATGTTTCAGACTAGTTTCTTAAAAGTAATATTCTTGACTATGCTTAGCAGTTACCTGAAACACAACATGACAGATTTGTAGTGGATTTGATAATCTAATTCTTTATTAGTTCCTAAGTTTAATATTAATTTTTCACAGTTGCAAAATCCAGTTTCTTCATCTTTTTGTTAGCTGTAGATGATTATAAGTCACTACTGAGCTTTTTTGCTTTTCTTCTGTACCAATGAAGTTAGTTGCTAAGCAGCAGAACTCTCTCTGGGGTGGAAAGCTTGTTTCAGCACAGGAGTGATTTTTTTTTTTTTTTGGTAGTCTCGTATGCATGAACTGTTAAAAGTAAATAGTTCTCAGGAAGCAAGTAGAGACTTTTTTGCCCAATAGTACCAATAGTGGGTTTGTTTTATGATTGCCCCAAATGCTATTTGGATTAAAGAATGGAGTTGAAAAAAATGGAGACAAATTCTGTTTGTCAGTCTTTCATGAAAGTATGTTCAGGTTTATTTGCATCATTTTATGAATAGCTTCAGACCTTAAATGAGTAGAGTAGGTAGGATTAAAGTGTTTTAAAGATTGGTAAGGAAATAATGGCTTTTAAAAAACGATCTGTGATACAGTGGATGAGAAACAGTGTAACTTCTTACTTATGTATCTGCCATATTGCACTTTATTTTAAAGAAGACTTCTAAGATGTTAGTTGCAGTACAGAGCAGGGAATGCTAGCTGCCCAGGTCCCAAATGGACTGGGCATATGATAATCTTATATACGTAATTTTATGTGAATGTTAAACCAGAGTGATTTTGCTGTGTATGAAGTCCATGTTAATCTTACAGAAATCATGGGGGCTGGGAGGTGTTTATACATGTCAAGCCCACCCCACCCCTAAATTCTCTTAGCTTTTTAGAGACTAAAACTGAATGTTTTGTAGTTCAGTGTGAGGTCTTGTTCCTAGTCCTTTAGGACATGGTGTGCATTGCATTGAGGCTTTTAAAAGCAAACGACTGAATGCTAAATGGATTTGTAATCTGGCATGTACAAAATAACACTAGCTATTTACTAGTTAGTTGGAAAAACAAAAGCACACCTGTGTTCTTGAGGAAATAAGTTTCTAAGGATACTGATTTAAAATGAATGTGTATTGAAGTAACTTAGTATCATTTCATTAATCTGAAAAAGAAAAGATTCTTCCTGTCTGGGAATAGAAATCCTTTGGCCAGATACAACATCTGCAAGATGCCAAGTCTGCAACCACACACATACTCATTATTTACAATCTTGACTGCCTTTTGCCTTCCACAGTTTCAAATGTTGTTTTTGGTAAATAGGACTGGGGCAGCAGTAGGAGTGTCAGTGATCACAACATTGTCCAAAGGAATATCTTTCCATTAGTAGGAAACTAGAGTGATAATCAACAAAACAATAAAACAAATTAGGCTCAAAGTGCTCTTAAACAGAAAAGGGAAATTATGAAACGAGAGAGACTGTTATAAATGGGTTGGCATTGTTAATGAGTAAAGAAGTAATACTAAAAATATCTATTTAGATGGTTATATGTTATTTTTGGAATACCACTTCAAATGCTTTACTACTTGGATTTTTTCCTTCATGAGGAGGGAGGGGGAGACAACACATGCACATTCAGCCCTCCAAAAGTGTGGTTACACAAAACATGCTGTTTCATTTCCATAGTTTCCTATTACTATTGGGGGTTTTGGCTCTGTTGAATTTCCAAAATACATAGAATTTATTATTATTATTTTTATAGAATGAAACGAGGGAGGAAAACTAATGAGGCCAACAGTAGTTCATCTGAAGAGACAACTGAGAAAGAGTCTAAGAGACACAAGGAAAATAAAGATGAGAAAACCATAGCTGTGCAGAGTCCTGATTGGGCAAACCTACTCCAAGATATTATCCTGCAGGTGTTTCAGTACTTGCCTCTTCTGGATCGTGCTCATGCATCACAGGTCTGCCGAAGCTGGAACCAAGTGTTTCATATGCCTGATCTCTGGAGGTGTTTTGAGTTTGAACTGAATCAACCAGCTACATCTTACTTGAGGGCTACACATCCTGAACTAATCAAGCAGATAATAAAGAGGCATTCCAATCACCTGCAGTATGTAAGCTTCAAGGTAGTGGATTTTTGTGTCTCTTTAAAAGTAATTTTATAAAAACAAAAACATTTGTTAATCTTGGTTCTTTTTCTTTTGTTTTCCTGTATTTTATTTAGAATGTTTTAAGGAAGTATCTCTGATACTTTTGAGACAGTTCTGATGATTAATCTCTGTAAATACCAAAGCATAAGAAGTATGATTTAATTAATGTCCGTAATTGAAATACTGATGGTAAGTGGCAGTTGACAGTTAACCTGCTGAAAATTGTCTTGGATTTTTGGTATATACTTTCTGGAGAAAAAACAATTACAGTGTTGGATTCCCAGTGAGGTGCTATGTGGGGTTTTTGACATCACATTTCGTAAGGCAAACTGATAAACCCATTGAAATACATCTACTCTGCCCTTTTTAAAAGAGGGTGTTTGATGCAGTGTTTTCTGAACAATAAATCTGTTTTGTTTTAAGGTGGACAGTAGCAAGGAATCTGCAGAAGCAGCTTGTGATATTTTGTCTCAGCTTGTGAATTGCTCTCTGAAAACACTTGGGCTAATTTCAACTGCCCGGCCAAGTTTCATGGATTTACCAAAGGTATTTTAATATGTATATTTTTCTATAGCAGAGTATTGCCAGTGGTTCATAGAGTATTTGTATAACTTTAGGAAAAGTTTTGTTGTAACAATATGAATCTTTGGTAAAGAAAACTTTGTTCCTGGACTCTTTAATATTGAAGATCTGAGTTGATGTACTAAGGTGGATAACTGAAGCATCGCTCAGTCTCTGCATTGTGTGAGAACTTAGTCCTGATCTTCTTCTTCCAAGTCCTCCTGTCTCTTGACCTCAATGTAATACTGAGCAACATGATGCAAGCCAGGAGACTAGACAATTAATGTCTGTGTGACTGTACAATGGGGATGTTTAGGAGACTTACTAAAATCAAATGAGTGGTAGAGCTTTATCTCTGTGCACTTGCTCTAGGGATTCTATTGCTATTGAGCTCTCTTTAGAAAGCAGTATGATCATGATTTTCAGTATTTGGTGTCACATGAAGTGTTGACAAGTGTTGGATTCTTAGACTAAGTGCACTGTGTTTATGAAATTTTCTGTCAGATTTTTAACTTGATGCTACAAAAAAAGTTAGATTTTGTTAGAAGACGTCTAGTCTGGAAGACAACAAATCTTTTATATCTGCTTCTAACCAGGAAGTCCTGCTCATGAGGTAGGAATGTACTATTGCTGAGGAGCCGGAGAGTGGTGGAGGTAACCTGGGTAGTTTGTTTATGCCAGGGATGTCTCATACGTTTCGCAGCCTCAGTTCTTGCATCCAGTCCACATGTATGTGAAGGGCCAGACATAACTAGACTATTAGCTGGATCTCAGTGATGTCATTGCTGATGATGGCAACAAGGACAAGGAAGAAGTAGAGACAGCCTCAGGAAAGGAAGTAGGCTATAGGGTTTAAGCTGGGTTAGCTACAGGAGGATTACCAATTATTATCCTTGGCAGTGATCACAGCCATGTCATGCAGTCCTCTTGAATATGTATTTTTAATCCTTAATTTTTAAGCATTTTCCATCTCTTTCATTAGTTTTTGTCTTTTTTTTTCCTTTTTCAATGTGCTATGAGACGTGACTGTAAGAAAACCTGAACACAGTGAAAACAGTCCAGAGTCCTAGTGTTAGCAGTACTTTGTGCTTTCAGCTGTTGCATATTGTATTATTTCTTAATCTGAATCCTGTTTTAGCTGTCTTAGTTTTCACTGGAGGGATGTGTCATGATTCTGTACAACTTGCTGAATAGTGATTTGTAGTTGTTCATGCTCTGGTCTTTCTCAGCTTTACGGCTTTTAAAACACAAGCTTCATTTTTTTTTTTTGTCCTAACAGGTTGACATGTGGCCTTTTAAACACATATTCAATATGAGCCAAAACCAACTCTAGGCATAATTTGCCTTTTGGTATTTACTACTCCAATAATACTGTCACTGGCATTTGTTATCACCAGCAGTGATTTTTAAGGAGCAGAATTGGACCATGAGTAAGTTCTTGTGGGAATCCGTTAGCAACAGGCCCCTTGGATGAGAAGCAGGCAAAGATGAATGGATCTGAAAAATGGTTAACACTACACAATTTCTGGGTCTGAACTACTTTATCTTCATCAGTGCTCTTCTGATTTCAAATAATGTAACATCTGCCAAACATTTGTAAATCAGATTTACCATTGTGTTACCTACTCTTTCCATTAAGCACATTCTTACATGAATCTTTTAAATAAGAGTCATACTATAGACTACATCTGTGTCAATATTCAAAAGACATTAAATTCCCAGCTTTTAGGTTTTGGGGTATTGCTTGTCTTCTGTTAGCTCTACAGACTATGGTTTCAAGTCACCTGTTTTTGTAAACATGTTTAACTTACTTTGCCTTTCTATTTAACAGCCTTCTTGTGAAGTGAATTATATTTGAAATGTAAAAAACAGAAATACAATACTAACACTTCTGAAACACAGACTGGAGATGTTGTTAAAGCACCTTATCTTCAGTACATAACATATATAATCAGTGTATTGTCACTATAGTTGGGAAGAGGTCCCTAAAGCCAAAATGCCTAGTGCTTCTGATTTGAACTGTGTTTCCAATTGCATGAACTGACTTTCATAGTTTATGCTAACGTGAAAATATTAATTCCTGCTCTAAATCTAATTGTGTGTTAGTTTTAGCAAAGCCACAAACATGTCATGTAAGAATGAGTAAATACTGTTGCCAGGCCTACTCTCCTGTAACTGTTCAAGATTCTAGGTGTGCATGTAGCTCAGAGGGAAACAGTATTGAATTCAAAGTAGCAGGTATTTTTATGGGATACCTAATGTAGTGCATGGAGGAAGTGCTTCTTTTAAGTCTTCTCTTCAGTCAATCATGTAAGAAATTATCAAGATAAGCTAATTATTGACTTCCTTCATACCACCATTGATTTCTACAAGCACTACTGTGTCTGCTTCAGAGTCTGCGTTTCTCAGATTAAGGTGTCCTGGGTGTCTTTACTGGTAAGTTTCAGTGGTTACACAGAAAATGCTGAGGAGCAACCTTGTGGACTGGACTTACATTATCTGTGCTGCCTAAGTGATAATTAATTGATCACCTGCTCCTTGGCTCTGTTCAGACCACTCCAGTTAGCTTTCCAAGACAAATCCTTTCAAACCCTCAATAGTCTGTGTGGATTGTAGGCAGGCAGTAGTATTATTTGTCATTAGACACACCTTAACAGTATAGGGTCGCTGCTGCTGTTTGCATCTCATCAGTGCAGCACAAGTCAATGTGTGGGAATTCCTCTTCTAGAAGATGTTTCTTTTAGAGCGTGACTTGCAAACTGTCCTCAAAATAAGGGCTTTTAGGCTTCCTCTTTACTCACTGTTTTCCTAGCAGTTTTGTGTAGTGGATTGTCCTGGCTCAGCTTCTTGATAAATTTTTAATGATTTGCCAAATACATAGACTGAGAGCAAAAACTTACTATATTTCCTTTAGTCAAAAATATATAAATTTTAGTATTTTTAATGATGCAGTATCCAAAGAATGCATTTTCAGTAGTTGCTGTCAATAAATATAAAACTAGTACTGTTGTGTACAGTGTAAAAGCATTGAGATTTTTATTTCAGATACTACTGTTTCATTTAAACCTTTTTTTCTTCCCAGTCTCACTTTATTTCTGCACTGACAGTGGTGTTCGTAAACTCCAAATCCCTCTCTTCACTTAAGATTGATGATACACCAGTAGATGATCCATCTCTCAAAGTGCTAGTGGCTAACAACAGTGACACACTTAAACTTTTGAAAATGAGCAGTTGTCCTCATGTTTCTCCAGCTGGTAAGCTCCTGTTCTGGGTTGGGGTTTTTTTGTGTCCATGTGTGTGGTTTTTTGGTGTGAGTTTTTGTGGGTTTTAATTAATCTGTTAAATTCTATCTGAAGCTGGTAAACCCCTGGAAAAAAAAACGAGGTGGAGTGAGAGCAAGGATGAATGTGGTATCTACAGCAATTGTCACTTCTTAAAATCCTAATTCAGCTGGTTGTCAGTCCATACCACTACTTGCAGAGTCACTACTGAGCTAATAATAAAATAGTGCTTGTCTGTTCTGGGAACATAACTAACCTCTTGTGGAATTTAAAAGAGCACATATTGACTTGCTAGTGCACTACTTCTGCAAGGCCTGTTTCAGTTTTCCTTTATAATTAAGGTTTTTCAAATGCGAGTTCCTTTTCTGCAGTTCATTTTGTATGCATTTTGAGTGTTGCAATATCATGGATTATGAAGGTGCTGGTTTAGTCATTCTGAAAGAAAGCAGTTTAATGTTGGAGAGTTAAGTGCAAACGGCATCAACAAAGGGGAGATGAGACTCGGCAGTACAGAACTTCTGCCATTACGAAATGTAACACTTCAGTAACACTCTTAAGTGTGTTTGTAGCAAGAATGAAGCTAGCTTGTATCAGACTGAAATCACTCAAGGTTGTCGAAGTTCAGAGCATTCTTTGTGGAAGACATGCAATACAAGCTTGATTCACAGTCCATCTACTTAACATTTTTTCACTGAGAAATGGAAGAGGAATTGTAAATAAGATGCTGTCAGCTTAGTTCATTTCTTCTGAGGATAAGTAGAACTACTGTAGTCACCATAACTTTCTTCATGGAAGTATATTGCAGCTGTAAATATTAGGTATATTATAGGTTAAATTCAACAGTATGACTCCTGATATATGGGGAAAATGATACTGTAGCAGAGGACACGTTGCAATAGTGATAACAAAAAAACCCAAAAATTTAGTGCATTTGCAGGTGTGCCTAGCAGACCAAACTCTGTGTTTTGGTTTTGTATAAAGAAGTCTTGGAAATGCAAGTTTGTTTTTCAGTAGAAATGTCCAGGAAAGTGCATTAGCTGGAATGGTATTTCCTTCAAAGCTTTGTAATAATATATAGTGGGTTGTTTAAATTAGCTTGAGTGACATTTTTTTCTGACTTAAAAATTGATTTGAGAATTCTTGTGTTTGGAAGTACCAGAGCCATAATGTGTCTTTCAGAAAGAACAAGCTCCACCAGCAATTTTTAGCTAGGCAAAGAGAGTAATTTTCTTGGACATGGATCCACAAGCAGCCTGTCAGCTCTAGGAGACTTTGCTTGCTTGTGGCTAATCTTTGCTAGAAGGTTCTATGGAACATCATACACTTGATGATTTGGGAGGGGGATGGGTTTACCGAGTTGTTTGACTGGTGTGTTATGTCTGGTGTATCTCGTACAGTGTTTTAAATTGAAGGAACAATGGGTAAGAAACAGCAGCTCCTGTTTAAGGAACAAGGATCACAACTACTGTTGTCCTTCATGGAGTGGAGGTGAATAGAATGGGATCAGATGCATTAGTGACAAAACTAGAGAGAACTAAGCAAACGGTAGGAAAACTTTATTGCTTAATTCAGGTATGGGTGTGCCTTGAGCTAGAGAGAAAAAAAGTGGAACAAAAGAAAGGAGCTGGTATTATGGATAGTTGGTTTCAGAGGAGGCAGGCTGAAAACTTACACTCTTGAGGGAAAGGAGAAACTTTGAGTGCTGAGACTTACCTGGATACTCTTTTTTTCTAATGGGAATATTATAATTAGCAGACTGCTATAACTCTGGAAGAACTTTAATTGAACCAAGAGGCCCATGAGTTAATACAGAACTAATTACTTATAGATACATTTAAAATGGTATCACTTGCCTTCAAATTGCAGTTGGGAGTGTGGGAACGTTCTTTACTAAATTAGTTCTCCAGAAATTTGTTGGTAAAGGACATAGAATAGTAATTCAGGTAGTGCAAGAGAGGCTCCCTGCTGTGACAATAAAGGAAAAAGACTGATACCAAATTCTGAATTGCTTCCAAAGGATGGTCTGAATAATCCTTAAGTTACTGTACAAAGATAGAGACATGCTTGGGCTGGGGAAACAAAGGCAGTGGTATATTTCTAATCTTTGAGCATATTTGAAGCTGCATCTGCTTGCTGTTTCCTCTGTGAAGTTTAACTTGCATTAGAACTGCAACAATACCTTGTGAAACAAAATAATGGTTATTTTTAAATCCTCACCAGTGTGCTCTTGTTTATCACCTAAAATATTAGTTGTTGGAACAGAGGGAACTGATTCTATAAAGGCCATTTTGCTCTGCTTTGGGGGCAAGTGGGTTGCTTCTCTTTGAATGGGAGGGTAGGGGAAGAAGAATGGATGTAGTGTCTGCATCATCAGTTCAGTAGAGGGATTTTTTTGCTGCAAATATCATAGTATTATCTGAGCTGGAAGGGACCCAATAGGGTGATGGAGGCCAGCTCTTAAACCCATAGAGGACAACCCAAGAACCACACCATGTGGCTGAGAGCATTATCTAGACGCTGCTTAAACTGTCAAGCATGACACTGAGACTGCTTCCCTGGGGAGGCTGTTCCAGATCCCAGCCACCCTCTGAGTGAAGAGTATGTGCTGTATGATATCAGAGTGATTTACCTGTGGATGACACAAAGGTTTAGACAATGTATAGGGATGTTCTGTGAATGTACTACTTGAAGCATGGGCTCCAAGCAGGCCCTCCAGCAGGTAACTATCTGCGCTGTATTGGTTATCAGTTCTATATGCAGGATACAACATTTCATTGCCAGTATGTGATGTGGATATCCAGTCCTAGACCCATAAAAATCACAGCAAGTTGAACTCCAGTTCTTGCCTTTATGTATTACACTAGTCAATAATGTACCCTTAAAGTTAACAGAGGTCACAGAATCACAGAATGTCCCAAGTTGGAAGAGACTTACAAGGATCATTGAGTCCAACTCCGGTTTATGCACAGGACAACCCCAAACACACGCCACGTGTCTAAGAGCATTGTCCAGACGCTCTTTGAATTCTGTGAAGGTCATCTCCAGTTTTTGCTGTTGCTTTTCCAAATTTAAATATTTATACTTTGCTAGAAAGAGCAAATACTGACAGCAACAACTTTTGTATTTAATTGCAGTCTAGCATTCATTTTACATGAGCCTTCCTCAGGTGACAGCTTTCATTCCTGGCTGCTCTGTCAGCCACAGAGGGGGAGAGCAGTTCTTCCAGAGCAGGCTAGGGAAATACTTTTATTATGAGTAAGCCCCTTTAACAAAAAAGAAGTAAGAGTGTGTGTGGGCCTTACAGCAGGGCAGAACAGTCAGAGTATGCTGTATTTGTCACAGGAGAATCAACTCCTACAGGAGAGTATGTAATGCAGTATGTTAATGTCTGTATGGGGCCCTACCAAAACAGCAACGTAGTCACATAGCATCTGTGTATCTTGCCATGGAAGTACAGAGGAGTCACAGACCACGCTTATGTGAAAAAGATTCATGTTCTGGTTGTCCACTATGTTTTGATGTTAGGTCTGGACTGCATGTTGAAATATGTGGTCTTTGCACCCTTTTGACACAAAAACAAACTCGCTCAGTTTCCTGTTCAGTTATTAGTATGTTTAACTGTTTAACCTCTTTCATAACATTCTCTTTTCCCAGGTATCCTTTGTGTGGCTGACCAGTGTCATGGCTTACGTGAGTTGGCGCTGAACTACCACCTTCTGAGTGATGAGCTTCTGCTTGCTTTGTCTTCTGAAAAACATGTCAGGTTAGAACATTTGCGCATTGATGTTGTCAGTGAAAATCCTGGACAGACTCAGTTCCATACCATTCAGAAGAGCAGCTGGGATGCTTTCATCAAGCATTCTCCTAAAGTAAATCTAGTAATGTACTTTTTCTTGTACGAAGAAGAGTTTGACCCATTCTTTCGTTACGAAATACCTGTCACTCACCTTTACTTTGGAAGATCGGTAAGCAAAGATGTACTCGGTCGCGTCGGGATGACCTGTCCTCGGTTGGTGGAACTGGTGGTGTGCGCCAATGGATTGCGGCCACTGGATGAGGAGCTGATCCGTATTGCGGAACGTTGCAAGTATCTGTCAGCCGTTGGCCTAGGAGAATGTGAAGTGTCTTGCAGTGCCTTTGTTGAGTTTGTGAAGATGTGTGGCGGTCGTCTCTCTCAGCTTTCTATTATGGAGGAAGTTTTGATTCCTGATCAGAAATACAGCTTAGAGCAGATTCACTGGGAAGTTTCAAAGCATCTTGGTAGAGTCTGGTTTCCAGACATGATGCCCACATGGTAAGGTCCTTAAAAGTCTTCAGGACAGACAGAATAGCACCTTAAACCCAAGCTTAGCCTATTGAAATTTACTGTATAAGCTTATTTAATACTGTAGTTTTTACTATAAGTTACTTTGCTTTGATTAGAAAATTTTTTCATTAAAAATGATCTATGAAATCAAGATTTAAAAAGAGAAATAATGGGTAGCTCCAAAACCCTTTTTGCATCCAAACAAAAATCTATTTTCTGTTTTAGATTTGTTCTTCAACATTTCAGCGACCTCAGACTTCTGTGGAAATAAAAAAATGTATTTAAAGAATTGCAGTATACCTGGAAAATCTGTTTTATTATGCTGTCCTTTTTTGTTTTAGATACTAGTACTGAACACAGTCAGATTTAATCTTAACAAGCAAACCAAACCCCACCAAAATAGCATGCTTCTGTTGCAGACTATAGCATTTCTAAGTCCAGTCACCTTGATGACAACTTAAGATTGTAAGCAGTATTTAGTAGGCTGTGAAATATACAAAATCTTTTATATAAATCATAAAAGGCAAAAGCAATACACAATAATATAGTTTAGGAAAAATACTAAATTTGCTACCTTATTCAATGGATTATTAAATCCACCTAAAATGTATTTAGAGCGCAAACAAATAGTAGTGCGAGATACCAAGAGTGGTGTGCTTTTTTTCTCCCCCTCTATGCATTTTA
The DNA here is from genome assembly GCA_013399015.1 of Galbula dea. NCBI lineage: Eukaryota > Metazoa > Chordata > Aves > Piciformes > Galbulidae > Galbula > Galbula dea. The sequence continues at coordinate 255,986 of VWZX01003680.1, read as the reverse complement.
ATGTAGTTGCTTATGGGGTCTCAGATCTGTGTCTAAACCTGTTTTAAGGTATTTTATGTCTAGCTCAGGAAGCGAAAGCATTCTGGGGAAAAATGTAGATACATTGTATTTAAATACATATTGGAGTTAACGAGCTTTTCTTGCACATTAATGAGATCTGCATCATATGGTTAGATGGGATAAGATAGAGTTTATTAAATAAGCCCTGCAGTGTTAAATGTGATGACAAGGATGTGAACATGGTGAGACGAGGAAGTTAAAATCTGAATGGTGACCAAGAATGTTTTAACAGAATCTTAGACCTTTTTGGCTGCTTTCAATTGAGAGAAATGACATTGTAACAGTTGCTTAAGCTGTATAAAGTAATTGTATACTGTAAATCTGTTTTGGAAATGTTTATGTATAAAGTGAATGTTTGATAGATGATCATTTTGTATACCTTTAATCCAGCTAGTTCGATCATTTCATAATATTTAAAAACCTAAAAGGAGTAAACTTGCGTGAAGTAGAGCAATAGTTAGAAATTTGTTTTGAATATTTGGTAAATCAGTTTTTCTAAAGAAAGTTTTTAGTCTGTAAGTGGTATTGCCTGTGATCTGGATGTGGCTTGTGACTTCATTTTGTACTGCCAACAGTTATGTTATTTTCTCTTTCACGTTATGGACTGGTAACACTGAAGTAGTCACGTGACTGCTGAATGTGTTTTGAGAGGAGTGATCAGCCACCAGCAAGGCACAGCTGCTCCAGCTGGGGGCTGTACTGAACTCAGCCAGGGGCTGCTTCTTGTCTGAGCTGTAGAGCTACTTTTGGTAATAAGTAGATTGTCTTAATTTCTGATTTCAGTAATGTTTATCCAAATGTATAGTTCAAGTGTAATACACTTACAAGCATATTTAATTTCATAACTATATTTTGAGCAACCACTGCTCAGAGGACTGGACATCTTTATAGGGGAATTGTATGTTTCTGTAGAGCTTTGATTTAAAAATTGCATTTTATGAAATACATGGGGTTTTGTATTAGAATTTTTAAATTAATGTAATACCTTAATTTGCTTTTATTTGTATAAAAGGTGTCAATATATTTAGTCTGTAAAAGTAAAAAGGCTCAGTGTTTTATATTCTGACTCGGAATTGCCTCCATCATAAAGATGGAATAACACTAGTAGAGGAAGAGGACATGTTTTCACTAAATCAATGTGTGAAGTAATGTCCTTGGTAACACAGCAAAAACTTCTTTGGACCTTGACTGTTGATGTCCTGCTTTTGGCAAGGTAAGTTGGTCTGTTGCTCACTGCTGTGGTAGTTGGGAATAAGTGAAAGGCAAGAGACAGCCTAAATACCTGAGTTCCCTCACTTCTGGAATTCACGTATTTTGAAGCCCAGCATTCTGCTTCTTGCAGAATCCTAGAGTGTCCTGACAGGACACCACCAACACCCCAGCCCCCTCCAAAAAAAAAACAAAAACAAAACCAAACAACCCCATACCATTGTGACAGGGAGACACCTCTGTCAGACCCTGAGTTGGGGAAGATGTTAGCAGCTAAAGGCCTGAGGCTTAGTTGTGGTGGAACTGCTTCCCCAACAAAGTAACTGGCTGGCCTCTTCCCAGGTGTCTGACTTGTTGCATAGACTTCAGAAGTCCTTCATAGCTGGATGCAGTATTGTAAAGGTTATCAGGATGTTCAAAGAGAAGAAAACAACTTGAAAGCTATTCTCTGTGCTCTGTAACAGCCCTAATGCAGCAGGAACGAGGCAAGCTTTGAAACAGTGCCTTCTGCCATGGCTAGCAGCACTGAACCCTTCAAAGGATCTTGACTCTCAATGGTGGTATGCACCCTCCAAGTTAAATTGTAGCAGGGGGCCATGCTTTGCTGTAACTGTTCAACAGCCATTTTGATACTATTATTATATGGACTTCATTTAGGTTTTGGCTGCAAGGAGTAAAGTTGAGGCAGTAGTGGAACTACTTAGCACCTTTCCCCTGCAGAACAGAGATGTGTTGTCATCACCTCTCACACTAGCTCTCCCATTACATGAGAATGCAATTCAATTAACTAATTTCAGTGCTTTTTAATAAAAGGTTCATTTTCTGCTATTCTCATGATTTGTATCAACTGTGTACTCCCCTGTCTGGCTGCAGCAGGCTATTAACTTATCTCAAGCCAAATGAAACTGCAAAATTGGGTTCCTGGATTATTGCTCAGCCATGACACAGTAATAACCTTTCCAGAAGTGCTACTCAGTCTGTAACTGATTTAACAAAACCAGAGCAGGCAGTGGACACTTGGAGAGGATTATGCTACTGTAGGTGTATTTTTTTGAGTATAAACACCTCACTGCTCTCCAGAAAGCTGGTGTTCCTTTGGCCTTAGTCAGTTGGGTTTAAAAGGAACTAGTTGCCAAGCTGCTCTAGGCATAGCCTGGAACAGGACTCAAGGGACACAGCAGCTGGCACAGCCCCAGGACTGCAAGCATCACTGTCAGTACATGCTGCAATTGCTTCTCACATGCAGATCCATGACAAGCATGAATTTTACCTGTGACACTTAACCCCACAAACTGTCACTGCTTCTTTCCTATTAAGAATTCCATGCTTTTAAAAGAAATTTAAAAATAATATAAACAGGCCTTCTATGAAACCGACCTAATTGAAGCCTCATGTAGGTTCTTAATACAGGGGACTGCTAGAATGCTGCAGTTGCGTGTCACTGTTAACATCAAAACAGGCTTCTGGCCTTCTATCTGTGCTAGAAAACACAAATCTTAGGAAGAGCCATCTATATTGTGTATACAGTACATGTGAAAAAAACACCACTCATGCCATCTTCTAGCAGATTCACCACCCCTTCCCACCCTGCTGAACACCCATGCCATGAACCACAGAACAGTTCCAGGTCCCAGCTGAACCAAAGAAACACAGCAACACCAATCTAAGGCACATGCTGAGGGAACTAGGCACATCTAAGCACTGAGGTTTGCTAGCTCAAATATATGGATTAGCTGCATGTCAAACACACAGATTAGGTTGGTTAGACCAGAAGGGCCTTGTAATACTTGTGTCCCATCTCTGTTGGTGGCCAGGTGCCATATGTTGCCACATAGTCATGTACGTGGAAAGTGCCCAAGACCAGACCAGATCGGCTGCCTCCCATGCATCCTCTAGCACTGTAGAATTCAGCCAAGAGGAGCCACATCAGCCTACCTTCAGGCAGCAGGTGACCATGGTTACACAGAAACTGGCCCAGTCTGAGATGCTGAGGCATTAATGAATGTGTTATATAGGAAATCAGAAAGAGGCATAGTCTTTCATGGGGTCTAACAAAGCCTTCTTGATACAACTTTTACAGTTAGCAGTGAAACATACACCACTTTAATACCATCATAGTAGAATTCCAAAATCCTTAAGGCTACCCTGACATAAGGGCAAGTTCGGTTCCTCAGTAAGCAATTATACACCAAAGGATGTTTTGCTTCCAGTAGGTAAAGGGACCTCTTCATAAATTATTTTGAGATAAGGGAACTTCATAGGTAAAAACCAGTATTCCAAGTTGTAGAAGAGGTAAAACTGATGCTTCAAGATGACACGATCAATTATTTTTACAAGATCCACAAAAAACTCTCTGACTGTCCGATGAGGTTTGAAGGGATAGTAGAAGTCTCTTATAGCTGCTGCCAAGGTCTTGTTTCCTAGTGGTCCAAAAATAGAGGTTTCGTTTCCCAAATAAACAGGTTCTCCACTGAATAAAATTATGCTTGTGTAGTTTGTCTGTATCTTCTTAAATACAGCTCCTAAGTCAGCAAGCTTCTGGTAAGTTCTCAGTACAAATTTAGAGCACTCATAAGAGTCAAACCATACTATTGGTTGATTGTCAGGACTTGCTTGAACTGTCCAGGTCTCATAGTAAATACCAGTCTCATTGTCATGTTTTACCCATTTTGCCATTTCATTAAACATGGTTCCTGTAGGAGATGAAAATAACTGTTACAGAGACAAGGTAACAAATACATGATTCAAAATATTTTTCATCTATTTCAAGGCTCACCTCCCCTCCCTGCAAAAGTTCACCTACAACATTACCTAACCATACACAGGGCTAACTTGCCTTCTTTTTGTTTTTTTCCACAGTCCTAGCACTGCACCTCAGCCTAGCCCTTCCCTCCCTCTCCCTTCTCCTTTGTAACACAGCATACAACCACCTAGGGCTCAGATCTGTCTATCAATCACCTCACATTCATAGCATGACCAAATTTTGCAGATTCTTGTGCAACACGTGAGCAGACACATTAGACAACAGCTTGTAATTATGAACAGTGTTCCAAGCCATAATTTCTCCTTAGCTGCAAGGGTCACTGCTGTGGGTACAGTAACAGTGCTTGGTAACTGCTGAAAGATAAGCAAGACTGTTGCAAGCCAAGTGCCTCACAGCAGTTACCTCACAGTTAGGGGTGGCAGACATCAGACAGATCTGTTGTCACTAACAGCCCTGCACACAACAACCAGCCTCTTGCAGTAAGTCTGAATTCACTGCAGTGTTTCATTTATCAAGACCAATGAAGAGCACTGCATGCCACATATCTGTCTCCAAAGCAAAGGTCAGATTCCTCAGTCTACTCTTCATCAGAGAGTAAATACATCTCACACTTATCCTAAGGTAAGGCATATGTGCAAGCTACTACCCTAGAGTAACTAAAGCTCTGCACTTTCACCTCCTAGGCTACCCCATTATAACTGTTCTTCACACCCAAGAGCTTTTGGGCTTCAAAGTAAAATTCATTCTGTTTAATGAAAATGTTGGATCTTTCTTTACTAACTGCCCATGACTTGGTCTAATAAACAGCAAGTCATTAAATCTGTATCAAGAACTGTATTTCCTATACTCTGTAGGTGGGCTTGTAGCTCCCCTTTATCTTCTCTAGTTCCTACCAGATTAACTTCCAAGTGTGTATTCTGCAAGGCACGTTATTGAAAAAGATTTGTCTCTCCTAACAAGACCTAGGTGGACTCAAAATGAAGTTCTGTTTTTAATGTCTTAAATTAAACAAAAGCTATTACAGGTTAATGCATGGCTCCATGGCAATCTTTGAAAGATGCCTACACAATCAAAAATCAGAGTTTGGGTATTCCTGCCCTAATTCCACAGTATAAACATACCTGTAAGTAACATTAACCTGGCCAATGGGCTTTAAAAGAAAATGAGAATGCTTCAGTGTGGTCTCAACACTGCTGACAAACAGCTCCATAGGATCTTGCAAGGGCAAAGACAGTCCAGCTGTTCCGTATGTTAAAGCTCTCTACCACAAGATGGGATGCTTTTTGCCTACTCTCTGAAGGAAGCAAGTTCAGCTCATGATGCTGTCCATCTGTGCTTGCATCCATTCACCCTCTTCCATGGTAACTTTCATATTCCTAGTCAAACTCAGACAAGTCAAAACTCTCAGAGATGCCACCTTCTAAAAGTTTCATGGAAACAGAAAGCGAGAGAGACAATAAGGACCATAACAGTACCTTCACAAGGCACCAGCATAACCTCACCCTTCTCAGGCAGCAAATAATTCATTACAGGTTCCACAACTATATGAAAAAACTTAACTTGGTATTCAGACAGAAGAATCCATGTGTATCAGGCATTGAAGACTTCAGTCATGAGCTACAAACTCACAGGAAAGCAGTTCCATTTACTTCATTGCTTAATGAACAGCCTAAAATTTCTTAGCAGCACTGGACAGATTAGATTATCTAGAGGTTGAGTCCAGCAAAGCTGCTAAAGGTGGAAGGGGGCAAACAAAGCACCACATCACACTAGCTGTAATCTGACTCTCCACTGTGCCTTGCATACTATGCTAACTTCACAGACTATGTAGTTTTGGTCACACAAATGCAACTCTCCAAATCCTCTGTGGACTTTGTTCCTATGTCATTCACTGTATTCACAGTAATCAGCCAGAGCTGTTTAAATAACCTTTTAATTTTAGGATTTCAGTGTTCAGTACATAACAGCAAGCTATTCTGCTGATCATCTACGTATTTAGAGGGGCAAATCTTGGTTTTGTTCCACAACATATGACAGAGACCTATTACTGGAGACATTTGCCTGATTTTTATGTTGTACAATGGGGGAGATGAAAAAAGAGATGAATATTCTTTATATTTTTGAGACTATTTCTAAATATGTCTTGTTTGCTTAGTACTGTACACATTTTCACCAGTTTTCCTACCTCAGCAGACATCTGACACTTCATAACAAAAGGTTTTGTTTTGGTGAAGCCATGTGAAAAGAGTTGATAATGGTTCCACACAAGCTGTTTAGCTATTTTTACACTCAGGAGACTCAAGTGTTTTTATACAGCACCACCAAATGACTCTCATTTAGCAGCTCTTCAGTGTGCATTGTTCAAAAGGCAGCAGCCTCATCCTGCTTTTTGTATTAAAGAAAGTGTAGAGAGAGTACTTCAGCTTAAAATTAGCATCAGTGACTAACATTGCAAATAGCCTACAAAACATAAAAGATATTGCTTTACATGAAGACAACGTTGATTATTATTTTGTGACATTAGCACTACACAAAGCATCTGAAGTCTACCTGATATAGTGGTCACGAGAACTAAAGTTCCATTTTCCTTCCAGTGTTCATCATCTATTCCTTCATAAAAGCAGGCAGCTCCCTGGTTACACCAGAATGGTGCATCCATGCCAGGCCGGAGATGTGGAAATGTGCAGTTCCCAAGTTGGAAAAGCTCATACCACTCCATTGTGAAGTTTTTGCCTGTTAGAGAGCTCTTGAAACCCACAGCATCATGCATAATTTTCTGGAAAACAAAACAAAACCAAAAAAAACACAAAAACTTTTAACATAAAACTGACTTCAGCTTGAACTTTAGAGAAGATAAAATGCTTGGGAGCCTCTAAGGAGACGGGGAGAGGTTCATATAACATCTTGGATTCAGATGCAAAACACATTAGAGTGTACCACAGGCATTACTTTTATCACAGAGTCACACTATTTCAGTGCTTGTCTATCTATACACTGTAAATTCTGTTATTTGGAGGCAGATACTCAGTGGGAGCTCATCATCAAAACTCAAGCTTACTTTTGAATCCTTAACCTCACAGGGGGGTGAAAGAAAGAACACAACAGAGCTACCAAAACCAGATCTTAGTAATGAAAGCCACACAAGGAGATACATGTTTCTTTTAAAAGCTGTATAGTAAATACATAAATTAAACCTTAACAACTGAGATAACAATATTTGAAGCTATTTCCATTTTTGACTGTGTGCTTGGTTTTGATGTTGCTATTTCATGTTCACTAGTATTTCTTTATTCATTAGGAATCGTGCTTTGAAGCTTAATTGTGCTACTGCCATAGCTATAAATATTATTGTAGCTGAAATTCTTTCATGATTGCACGACTCCACGAATGGAGACTTTAATTCAATATTGACCACAACATTCAGGAAAGAACCATAAATGCAACCAGCTCCCAGTGATCACCATTCTGACCAGCTAGCTGTCCACTCCTGATAGATATCCATGCAAATGTGTAAGCTTAACAGCAGACAAGTTGATGCACTAAGCAAGCATTTCATCTGATATAAGGGAACAAACAAATGTATTTTCTTGATGCAGTGCTAGCTCAGAAAAAAAAAGACACCCAAAACATAATGGTGCATGCATACAGAACACTTCCAATATGCAGCTCCATGGAAAAACATATTCAAGCCCACCAACAGAGCTGGTCATGCTCTTTTCTTTAGCCAAGCTAAGTTCTGTAACTTCTGTTTGAAACTTACTGCCCTTTAGGTATCTTTCTTTCCTATAGATACCCTAGCTTGTGAGCTCCAATACTTTTTCACACAAGCATATCCCAACCTTACAGCTCCCACACTTGACACCTGTTGAAGTCAGCTGAATTTGATGCTATAACTTTAACAAAAACATCACCTTACCAAATGTCCTAGTAGGTCCCCATATTTGAATTCCCATACTGGAGCCTGTAATCTGTACACTTCAATGACATCCTCTTCTTTCATAAGCGGAATGGCAGAGCCAGTGGGACAGAAGGTGTAACGAGCTTGGCAGTAAGGATCAGTTTTTGGACGGTAATCAAAGCGCCTGTGTTGAGAAAGAGAAGCACACAGAATGATAAGCACAGCTTCAAGGCTGGATTCATTGTCCCATGGCTTCCCCAGGGCCTGAGTGGGAAAGCTCAAGTGTCCAGCCAACCCCTGTTCAGACAGTTTCTGTGACCCGGATGCTGCAACACTTGGAGTACACAAGGTCATCAGGCTGCTGAGTTGCACATCTATAGAAACAGGACTTAAGACTCACGACTGTAAGTCATGTTGCATACAGTGCTGACAGCAAAGGAGTGGACATGATGCAGATTAAATGGTGACTTGCACTCACAACATCAGAGATACACAGATGCTGGGTAGTGGATGGTTTCAAATCTGCCTCAAAATTCCTCTCCTAACAGTTCATCTACACAGGGATTGACCAGTTTGCTCTGGGAAACTATTCTATACTATTAAGTCCCCAGATGGAGCTATTTTAACTCTAGATTACTGCCAATATCAGAAAAAAAATATTCTATTCCCTTATGCTAATTTAGATTAAAAGGCCTAAGAATGTAACAAGGATTACTGTTTCCATTCATTATTCCTTTTAAACCACAAAAAATGAACACTGAATCCACTATAAACAAACAGCAAAAAACCTTTTTGGCAAGTTTTCCTTTCCCAGTTTCCTTCAAATTCACACACTGTATTTCACCAAAAACAAGGTTTCTATCTATATTCCTGTCACCAAGGGAGACTGCTGTACACAGCTTGCCCAGTGCACAAACTGAGAATTTAACACAGCCAGTTGCTAAAGGCTACTAGCACAAATACTACAGCCATGAGATGACTCAAGGACACAGGATCTCCCCGAGCCATAGTAGCCCTGCTAAGACACAACTTATTTTCCTTACAGACTTCTTCTCCAGCCTTGCTGTGTGCTTTAGCATGCCCACCTTTCTTTTGTCCAGGGACAACAAATAAATAAATAAATAAATGGCTGGAAAGAAAACACAGAAAACAAAGACTTATGCCAACTTAAGTTCTTAAGTTCTGTTTCTAAACTGCAGCCCTTATAACTCCAAATTCCCCTCCTACTGCACCTTGCATGTGCAAGAATGTTACAAGCATGTTAAGAAACACTAAAGTACCACATTTCTGAGTGTCTCACACTTAGGCTTATACTCCAGTTCTGAGCATCCTAAGACCCAGTCTTGCAACTACTGAACTTCCTGGAAAACCTGAACAACTCATGACTGCAGGATCAGCTCCTTCAGGCACCATCTGATACAAATTTAAGTGCTGGGAATTATACAACGGGCTTTCAGAAGTTCAGACCTACATTAGATAGCAGTTAAACATGGCTAATACCTTCATTTTCAAAGAGCAAACTCACACAAAACACACGTGCCTTTCTCCTGAAGAGGCTCATTTCCTCGGCACAGCCAAAACTGTAGCTATGCAAAATGCGGTAACATGCACTGCCCTGCTTTCCCCAGCATCACCAGGTCTTCCGCAGTTAAGACAGCTCCACAGAAGTGAGCAGAATGTTATACCATTTTATTTATCATGAACATAAGTATGAAGTAAAGTGACATTTAAAAAAATAAACCGCAGAAGTGAACAGAATTTTATACCGTTTTATTTATCGTGAACATAAGTATTAAGTAGAGTTACATAAAAAAAAAAAAGGGTTAATTGACTTGCTCAGCGCAACTTTTTGCTAAAACAGGAAATAAAGAAGCATCCTCAAAAGGGCAGTCGCTCTCCGAGGCAGCAATCTTGCTGCTGACAGTGACAGCAGCTCTGGGCCTGGGACGGGATACACACCAAATACCATATAAATAACAAACACCCCCGTGATTTAAAAGGCGGAAGTATTCAAGGCCTTTTTAGTCTAAGAATTAAATAAAACGAATGGAGAGCTGACGGGCCTCAGGGAGAGGCGGGCAGTCAGGCGCAGGCAGCCGAGCGGGCGGCCGCGGGGCCAGCCCTCTCTCCCGCTCCGGCCGCCGGGCCCCCTATCGCCTCACTCACCTGTAAGGCACCGGCCACTGCCGCTGCGGGGTACGAAACGCCCCTGAAAAACATGGCCCCCAAGCCGCCACCAGCAACAGAAGCAGATGCGGCCAGTACTGGCCAGCAGTGCTCATGGTGGTGCAGCCTCCGGAGCTTCGTGCTAAGCCTCTCTGCGACAGACGGGCACAGGAGGAAAGCGGCAGTGCTCAGGAAGGCTGGGCCGGAAAGAGGCCGGGCCGGCAGGAGGCCGCCCCGGCGCCCGCCCACAGGGCCCGGGGCAAGTGGTGGTGACCGTGGAGGGCCGGGGAAGGGGGATGTCGTAGTACGTGTAGGGTCCTGGGCAAAGGCAGGGTTTAGTTCCTCCTCCTGAGGAAATGTAACCGTGTGATCAATCATCCATTAAAAATGTCACTTGGCTGAACCACGATTTCAGTTTTCTGGAGACCCAGACAGACAACTCTGTGTTCTTGTAATTTTTTGACAGCCTGGTATGTTGTTTTAAGCATTGCTTTGGAGCCCATTTAAAACACACATGCTTACAGCCAGAACTAATAGAGAAGGATGACCTCTGGGTCTGGACCCGGGACCACCATGGCAGAAAGGCTTTTGCTGTGATAAACTGCATAGCCCTGAGCCTCTTCTGGCTATCCAGAAGTCTTGTTTGAAGCCTTTCAGGGCTTCAAGGTAAGTTCATGTATTCATCACCTATTTCAGAACGTGTATTCAGTTGTAATAACTTATATTACAGGGATTATATAGCAATTTATTCCCTCATTTTTACAATTATAGCAAGAACTATCTTTCAGATGAACTTTGGCTAAGAGAGACAGTGAGGAAAAGTTTGCTAGCAGCATCCCTGTAGTAAACACAGCTTTTCGCAGCTCTGTACAGACCAAAACCAGCTATGCAACCATCAGAGTCCAGAAGGCCAAGTGTGGTTATTGGCATCCACAGTTGAAGCACTGGTGTGTGCTATACACTTGGTAAATAATAACTGTGCTGTGGACTTTTGACTATCAGGAGACAGAGAAATATCCCTGCTGATTACATATGAGCCCCTAAAGAACAACCAGTTCTCTAGTCAGCTCTCTGCTGGGCTATATTCAAACAAAACTGGAGGTAGAAAACCCTGCATCCTACAGAAAAATGTAGCATAGGCTGTTGAATATCAGTTTCATTAATGCTGGGATTACTACTAATGTTCAGAAAACCGTAAGATGGCACAGTTAACAAAATCTTCATTTTCAGCAACATTTCTGTATCTCACTTTATTGCTGCCTGATTCTGTACTGCTCATCTTCAAAATCCACACCATTCAGCACTATACATCAATTTCATGCATGTATACATATTTCAATATTTCATTTTAATCTCATGCATGTTTTTGGGGTCTGCTTTAAAGTAAAGTTCATGAATGTCCTTTACTCATGCGTGTGTCCTGGCTTGAGTGTAGTATAATCTTTCATCTGTTCAAAAAGTGACATGTTTGTGTGGAATATAGCTGTAATTCCTACTTTTACAGATTTTGATGTGGAACTCTGGAAGTGCTTTTTGGAGTAAGAGATGCATAACTTATCTCTTCCATGAAACTGAGACACAGTGAAGGAAAGTGACTTAATGAAGGTGCCACAACTGCTTGTTAGCCAAACTAGAAATACAGTATGAACTGGTTCTTAGTCCTTGTTCAGCATATGTTTGCAGGTTGGACTATTACGTCTCCATTTAGGCACTGTTGTGGTTGCTGAAGGTGTCAAGCCAAATGACTAAGATGGCAAAAGTATTGCTTTTATTTGTTTTTAATTTTAGTAGTAGTTTTGTACCTCATTTTACTGCAGCCCATGGGAAACTTTTGCAGCACAGTACTCTGTTTTTTCTTCTCATATAACCTAAGTTATGTTGTGAACAAGATTTTAAGACAGAAGATAAATAAACAACTAATAAATTTATGAATAAATATACTTGAGCTTAAAAGGTCACATACCAGCAACCTGTGAGTCAGCAGCTGTCTTGTTTAGTATCCAGAAACATGTCAACTTGCCCTTTGCAAACCCACAGAGCTGACCCCCACCAAGTGTTTTGAGCTGAGAAGGCTCTCCCAATGGATTGTTACAGATTAGGTGATCTGGTAATCAAGAGCTTTGCAAGCTAGAGCTGCACTGCAATCCTGCTCAATCCTGAGACACAGTGTGTGGGTTGTGGTGGAGATAGAGCTGTAGTCTTGCATTTATCTGGAGCAAACTGCCCATCTGCCCTTATGCAGGGAGGGTCCCCATCTCAGCCTTTTCCCGTTCAAGAATTTCTCTATCCATCATCCCAGACAGACTCTCAAACTCTTAGCTGAATGCATTTTGCTCCAGAGACTATTTCTAAGCACTTTTGTGTCCCCTGCAAACCAAAAAATATGAGGTTAAGGGAGCCAAACAGGGTCTACGATTTTGAGGAGTAAGGGTTCATTGAAACAAACAGCATCAGGACCCAGCAGTACTGCTGGCCTCTACCCAAGCTCCGCTTTTGTTTAGCTTTCAAAAGCCCATTCATTACACCGTTATAGTCCTATGTGTAAAACAAACACACGTGCACAATTCAAACACCTGAGCCTCGGCAAGGTCGAAGTTGAGCAACTTTCAGACAAGCTATGGGATTGCAGATTTGGAACAACACTGCAAGGGTCACCACGCAGCACCTTCTCTGCGCCAGTGTTCTGCTGTGACAAGCAGGCCAGAAGAAATAAAAACTAAAATATGCCTGAGCCTTTCGTTTAAAGATAAAGCAGCACATTCTTCCCTCCCTCCCCCCCAAATTCTCCTGATGTTTAAAGGTCACTTCCACCTGTAGTTTCTCATTAGGTGAGAGATCATCTAGGGAAAAATCTCCAGCAAGATACTGTGCCAGAGCCCTGAAGCAGCATTAGCCGGCACAGAACCCTCCAAACTTCCCCAGCGGCCATGCCGCAGCTCCGCCGCAAGACGGAGCCCCAGCCGAAACCCAACGCGCAGGCGCAGTAGCAGTAACAGAAGGAGGAGGAGAGTGCTAGGAGGACTGGGTTCGCTGGCTTGAGGAGTCTGTGCCCGGGCTTGAGGGGGTCTGCCATGGGCAAGCGAGTGGCCCTAGTTCTGGCCGGCTGCGGGGTCTTCGATGGCAGCGAGATTCACGAGGCCTCGGCGGCCCTGGTGCACCTGAGCCGCGGCGGCGCGGAGGTAGGGGGTCGGCGGGGCCTAGCGCCTCGGCACTCCCGCAGGGCGTGTGTGTGGAACCGCACGTGACAGGCTCCCTGGGCGGGGGAGGGAGGTATGGCTTCCCAGACTCTTTACGCCCTCAGGAACCGAGGAACCCCTGCCTTGGCTTTCATCCCCCCTGCCCTGTGCAGAGGCCTGCGACAGGCTGTTCTGTGGCCCTTGCTGTTAGTGGGATAAGAGCCCATCCTGCTTTACGATGATCTTTTCCTCGCCATTGCACACTACAAAGCTTGTTCAACCATATCGCCTTATCTTGCCTTCTCCCACGTGTTTATCACTCCCCGCCCTGGAGACGTAGAGTGTCTTCTCGACAGGAGTAGCAGTCACATGCAGGTGGTGGCTGAAGCCTGGAGGGAGGAGTGGCAGGGAGGCCTTGCCATTGCTTTTGCTTCTATGTCCCGTATGAGGCAGCGGGGAGCTGAACATGGGTTCCGGTTACAATTCTTGATCAGCTTTCTGATAGCTTTTGTAGAAGTCAAGCGTTTACCTTCTCTCGGGTTCACCTGCTTGTTTTCTGCTAACTGTTCCTGGGCTATTTTGGTAACTGGGAGTTGTTGCACTCCTGTCAAAAAGCTGCAGTAATAGGATTGGAGGATGACTGGATTTACCCATCCTAGTATGCTACCTGCTGCTTTAGATAGTTAATGTGGTAGATGCATCCTGTGGCATCCGCCTCTTTTGGATAAGAGACTTTAAGGAACAAAGCCTGTTTTGAATAAATTGTCTTTATTGTGACCAATACGTATGAGTTCCAGCTCTGACGATTCTATGATTCTATATTCAAAAAAGTGCTTCATCTCTGTATTCTAGGTGAAGATATTTGCTCCCAATATTGAACAAAGGGATGTGGTAAATCACCTAAAAGGAATTCCAACAGAAGAGAAGAGAAATGTGTTAGTGGAAAGTGCCAGACTGGCAAGAGGAAACATTCAGGATTTGGCTGAACTGAAAGCCAGTGAATTTGATGCGGTCATTTTCCCTGGTAGGTGCTTTTGAAAGAAGATTATTTATCGTTTCTCAATTGCAAATAACTGCTTTGGCTCCACTAGTTATTTTTAAATCCATTTAGAGAATAAATTACACTCTTGAATTTGAGAGGTATATTTTTTTTCTTTTTACTGATTTTCTTCTGAGAATGAGAAGTAAGTTTTAGTAAGCTCTCAGGAGCTCTCAGAGGCTAAGTTATCTCAGTTTATTAATTTATTGTTCATTAATTTAATATGCAGAGTGTTCTTCTGGCCTTAGGTCACACCGTTCCTTCTTTCTAAAGATTGTGAAAATTTTAGTACTCAGTTGTGAACAAGAACACTGACCAGAGTAAAAAACAAAGGCCTGAACTTGACATTACATGGCAGTACCTTAATTTTAGGGCCTCTAAAATTGTTGGCAGAATAGCAGGTTGCCAAATAGATTGTATTCCCTGTCAGGTGCGAGTATGTTTCGTATCTGGTCTGTTGCTGCTGAAGTTACACTGAACGTGCTTATGGGTACTTTTTTTATTTATAGACTACAAAATTGCCTTTCAGAAAGAAGTAATTGTAATCACTTTAAAAATGAAGAAACCAAAGTGTCATGAGGAAATTATGACTTCCTGAAGATCACTTTCCAGAATATTCTTAGTACTGTTAATATTGACTTCATGACTGCCTTACCATTAATTTTTGTTGTTACTCTGTCTTCTGTTGTAAGTCCAGCAGAGGGAGTGTGTGCATAGTGCAGAGGAACATATTTCCAACACTTACATGAGTGGGTGACATCAGGGATCAAGGAGTAGAGGCAGACAAATATTTTTCATGTTAATATCTTACCATTAGGACCCAGGCTCAGGGGAGTTGATGTGATAACTTTTAGAGCGAAATAAACCCTCATATGTTTGAAAATTGAAGTCTTTTTCAGAAATTCCAGATAACACTGTGATCAAAAAGAGAAAGGAAGAATACTGAAAATGCAAAGCTTCTTGATGTCATCCCTGAAAATACTTGTGGAAATTTCTGTATGTTTATTGTGGAAAGGTTGATGTTGTGCACGTGTCGTAAGGGATCAAATGTAATGGATGGTTACACTTACTAATAACTTTCTCACTTTGATTATTCTCATGGTTATAAATCCACACAATCCAGCAGATGAAGGAGCTGTAAAATATAATCTGCTTGCACAATTAAATGAAGATTAAATGCAAATAAAGAATTGTTATAACTAATTTCTAGAGAGATAAATCCAGCAGTTTTTTAATAGGAAGTTATATTACATATCACTCACAAGTGGTATGTCTTAGAATATACATAATAGTATCCTTCTTCTGTAATATCTATTTTGATTTTATTGTGTTACCCTTTTCTTCTAAGTCCAAAAATAATTCTAGGGGAAGAAAAAACCTCTCATAATTGCTTAAGTATCAGACTAAAATTTGAGAATGAGTTACTGTAGAGGGTCAAATCAGTGTTTGCATCACTCTCATGAATTAAACTCTTCTACTTTTAACTTCTGTTGGACTTTTTTTGGATCCCTCTCTTGCTTATTGAGGGGTACCTATCACATGGTGGAGATTTTCTAGTGACTACCAAATGAATTTGAGGTTTCCTATTTGTCTGTTTTTTCCTTGTTAAAGCAAGATTAAGTTTTCTGGCCTGTGTAATGTTCATGGTGTAAAAATGGGCAGTTAAGCTTTCAAGATTGTAAGCCCATTATGTTTTACACACTGAAAGTTTTCAGTGTAGTAACTTAACACTCCTACACATGCTAAGCTTACACTGTGAAAAAAGGAAAACTTTCTAATATTGAATTTTATTGCATTTAACAGACTCTTACAATGGAGATTTTAGTAAGTTTTGTTTTGTTTTTTTAGGTGGTTTTGGTGTAGCAAAGAACCTGTGTTCCTGGGCTGTAGATGGCAAGAACTGTACTGTCAATGAGCATGTGAACTCCACACTCCAAGCTTTCCACAGTGCCAAAAAGCCCATTGGTTTGTGTTGTATATCACCAGTCCTGGCAGCTAAAGTCTTCCCTGGTTGTGAGGTCACAGTTGGCCAAGACAAAAACGTAGATGGGAGGTAAGAAGAAAATGGATGGAGATAATTTACATGTGAATTAGGACTGGAAGTGGCCAGTCTACTGTGCAAAAGTCTGAGGTCTCTGATGCCAGGAAACCTTGGGTAATTTATTAGTGGCATTTTTCACTTATTTCAAATTTTCACTTGTGTAATAGTAGTAGGCGCAGAACTCTTGGGACACACAAACTGAATCCATGAGGTCAGGTGACTTGTGTGTGACAATGTTGGAACAATCTCTCCCTAAATTCAGAAATACATTGGTCTGTGATACATTCAATGATATCAACATCCAGACATGTTATAGTTACTAGTATGAAAACTCTAAGTAGCCTTATCCCTTGCCTAAGCCATCAGTCTGTGAGCCATGGAAGGTAACATAGGCATAAAGCCAGTGCAATAAATGGAATAAATGTGCAGTGTGGGTGCTAATGAGTCTCTGGATGTTACATCCATTGGTCCTAAAAATGACAGAACAAAGTGACTTTTATAGAATCATAGTTGCATAGGCATGCAGGTGACCAAGGATATCAAGTTATTTTTTTTTCACATTACATTCACGGTAATTCAGTGGTAGATTTTAGCTCAAAATAAGTGAGATAAAGAATTTGCTTACCCAGTGCCTTTGAAGGCCATGGTTCATACTGCAAATGTGCAAATGAAGAACAGGCATCTGGCCAGCTGGCATGCAAAACCTTGGTACCCTCTGTGGTAATTTGAGTGGCTGTTTAAGTTGCATCTGTGGACTTCTGTCTGCTCAGGGATTTTTAATAGTTTTTCTGGTGGTAGTGGTTTAGGGCCAGCTTAGATGATAGCAGGGCCTGGCAGAAGTCATCGCTGCTTCAAGAACTGTCAACAGCTGACAAAACTTCTGAATGGAAATTCATGGCAGCAGCAGTAGTGGGGAATTGCCTCTTTTCCTTCCTTGTCCTCAGGAAAAAACAAATATCTGCAGAATCCTAGTGGAAGACCTTACACAAAGGTTTTGTGAAGGTCTAGTGTTTCTGTAACTTCAGCTGCCATCTCAAGCTTTTGAGACTCAGTTGCTACTGCACTTGGTATCATCTTGTAAACTTACTCCAAGATTGTTAAGTACAGTTGTACCTTCTGACATACTGTGGGCTCTGCATTTCAAATCTTACTTTCAAAGGAATCAGATCAGTTGTGTCTGTAGGGAATGGGATGACCTGACAATGGCAGTTTGTCTCCCTTGTCATCATCAACTAAAGAGTCACTTAAATATTATTGTAGTCCTCTCATTCAAGTTTTATTGGCAGAATTTATGGTTCTATCATCTCTTTATGTTAATTACAGTCTTTTTATTTACAGATTTCCTGATGCTGAAACAGCATCTGCTATAGTGGAGCTTGGATGTAAGCACATTTGCAAAAATGTCAATGAATCTCATGTTGATAAAGCCAATAAAATAGTTACTACATGTGCTTTCATGTGCAAGGCTCCTCTCCATGAAATCTTTGATGGAATTGGAACAATGGTACAAGAAGTCCTGAAACTTGCCTGACTGGAAGCGTACAGACTTCTGCAGTCAATATAGCTAAGCATAAGCATTTAACCTTGTATTAATAAAATAATACAACTATGAAACTTCACACTTCTTGTTTTGTTTTATTGTGGTTTTTTTGTTTGTTCTATTTTTTATCTGTAATGCATAAAATGTTTGTTGCCTAGTTTATCCTATGTATTTCTCTTTTAAAATAGAAAGCATGTATTGAAGGTGGTTGTGGTAGTGGGGGATGTTTTCTCCCTTTTTTTTTTCTCATGAGTCTGAATTTATTGTGTCTTAAGGTAATGTAAGGAACTGTCTTCATCCAGGGGGATTGTATCACATCACTAATTCACATTTGGTGTTACCCAGACAAAATTACAGGTGAAATAACTGTAAATGAATCTGTATAGTTTCAGTATAGGTAATTCAATTCTACTTTCTAATCAGAAGGGAAAAAGAAAATAATGTGGTTATTTGTTGTTCTGTTTTTTTTTTTCCTTCTTTAAGCAAGTAAAGTGCCAGACTCCTGAAATTTTTGCAGAGCCCCCTTGATAAACTGACTTTATAAACCAAGAGTTAGAGGCTTAAGTACAAATTAATACATTGCATGTGGGAAAGATAACTTTTGCTCTAATAAATGAAATAATTTGAGGTTTAGTTAGTAAAAAGCATTAGCTTTATTTTGTGATTTTTTTGCATACATAGCTTAGCACTCTAAAGATACATTTTATATATGTTAAAACGTGTGCTTTGATCTTAACAAATGTGAACAAAGGCATCAGCCTTTCTTAGAAACACAATCTAGCAAGGCTTTGTTCTCTTTAAGGAACTAAAAATTCCCAGATTCATTATCAATGTAAGTTGATTGTCACTGTGGACACTTAATTGTCTCAGTATAAGATGTGGTCTGATGCTCACAGGTCTCTGTCACTCATAACGAGTGTGCTGTAACCCATGCTCTGCAGTGCCTGAAGGAATCTAAGCATATCATTAACGTGTGCTAATCATGTCCTGTTGAGCGAGCACCTTGTAACTGGAGCAGGAATACAGCAGGAACAAACCTGTACCACAGAGCAGCCAAAAGGTGGGAAATAACACTTATCATGAGGAGTGTTCAGCAAGATGGTGTGATGAGGAAGGGCATTAACCTTTACCTTGTCAATGCAAGACCAGCTGTCACAGTGAAGCCTGACATGTTGCAGAGTATTAAGTGCTACTGCTCTGTATGTGTGCTGGGTTTATTTTAGCACAAATATCAAAGCTCTGATGTGTAACAGGTGGCTTTTTCAAGGAGGATTTAAAGCTAAATCTACAGAAATACATATATTTAAAGGCTTTTGTTCTCTGTCCTTCTCACAGTGATGTTTCTTATGGACACAGCATTTCCATACTCCTCCAGAATTTGAATTTCCTTTATGGAGTTATTTAGCAGAACAGACTTCTTTTTTTGGCAGAAGAGCAGGGAAGTTTCTTGTGTCACATGCAAGTAGTATTGTGCCTCCAGAGGTATAAAGATATTTGAAGTCAACTGTGCCAGCAGAGGATCTTCAGTTCAGCCTGACAGCTGCACACATAATCTCTAAATTATTTACGTAGTCAAAAAACGTAATATTGGACTGAGCATGGCTCTTCTGTGACAGAAGTTCATTTAAAAGTGCTTGAGTCACTAGAGTTTGTCTTGAGTTTTGTGTTTGCTTTGTGAACAACATCTAGCTGTTGGAACATTCAAAGAAAGCACAGCTTCTCCGACAGTGTTCTGGCTGACTGTCCTGATAAAAATGTATGTAGTACAGAACAGTCCTCTAACTTTTCCAGGTTGTATACTGTCTCTATAATGCCTTCTGTGGCTTCTGCAGGTAGGATACTGGAGGCATTGGAATGAAACTTTTTCTCCAAGTCTTCCTTTTTCAGAGGTTTCCTCCAGTGTCCATAGAAGGTAGTGCAGCGGTCGCTGACCACGTTGCCATCCTGAAGTGTGACACTCACTTCGCAGTAAAGACTCTCAAAGCTGGGTGTGTTGTCAGGAGGGTGCACCAGCTGAGTTTTGTGGAGTAGCTCCTGCAAGGCTGGCCGGTGAACGTTCTTGGTGGTGAAGGACTGGACTGACATGTTTCCATCCAGCAGAGAAGAGCATGCAACAAACTGGAAGGAGTGTCGAGCTTCATGCTCTGTGGTAGGGCTGGGCCTGTTCACATATTTGACCTCTGGGACTTTGAGAATTATTTTCTCAATTTTATCAAGGGGGAGGAAGTTATCACTGCTCTCCACAAGCTTCCTCCTAACAGAAGATGCTGCATCAGCTACCCAGTGTGTTCCAAGATGAGCAGGAAAGCGTTTGATGGCCACATCTTGCTGGTCCAACAGCCAGGGATAGGACTGCAAGGTTGGCAGAGTCTGTGGGCTGTAATCTGTATAAAAGGCACCTATCCCTGACTCCATGTCTAAGATCTGCTTGTTTCCTTGAAGGCCTTGTGATGCTAAGCAAGCTGCTTCCAGTCCATGCTTGGCAGCATTGCCCACGTGGAGGGGCTTTGTTTGGGTTGCTGCATTAGCCAATGGGGCACCTGCATAAGAAGCAGCAATAGCCAAAGCATTTTTACATTTAAGCTGGTCAAGAGCTAGCAGTTTAGCACAAGCTGCTGCACTCCCCATTGTACCAACCACAGTTGGTGGGTGAAACCTGAGGGGGAAAAAAAAAAGAAAAATATCTTCATTACCATATTTCAAAAGCTCATCTGAATTCTCTATATACACAAATTCCAATTTCCTTTCACTGAAAGATAAATTGGACCATAAAGAAACATACATGCAGAATTCACATGTGGTCTTAATGGACAAAGTTGTAGCTGTTCCCAAGGAACAAGTTAAGGAGGAATAGTACCACTTATGGTAGGTCATCCCCAGAAAGCAGCTGAAATGTTAGAACTGCTCACATGATTCAATGCATACCAAACAGAGTAATGGCAAAAGTGTCACAGTTTATAGTAATCCATAAATTATCCATAAATAATTTATAGTCATCTATAAATTACACACATTGGGGGAGGGAAGTTTTGTTATTCTGAACTACTTTTGCAAAACTGGTAAAAGAACAAACAGAAAATAGCAAGAAGACATCTAGACCATCTCACACTTCAAGGCTTTCTCCTATGCACACCCCATCTTCTGGGGCTCTCCTCTGAGACCAGCACTGGTGACTCCTTTGTGCTGAAAGTAGCTACAGTTTGCAAGAAGGCATAGTGGCATGCATTTATGAAAGGCTGAGACCTCTGCTGTTAAACTCCCTTTTGCTGCTAGTTTTAATAATAGGGGTGATTATCGCCTCCTTCTTGTGAACTAATTGATGCTTTCAAAACAAAATCTATTAGCTAAGCATAAGAAGTCCATGTAAGTGTATTTATGTTTAGGAGGAACCTTTCCTAAATTTCCAGGCAATCAACATAGAAAATATGATGAACTGTGCCATTTGCATTTTAACTGTAATTTAATTAAGTGTATTAACATCACAAAAACCCCCCTTCCACTCAACTCTCTACTTGAAACATTTCTATGTACCTTTTGGGAATGTTCCTGGCTTCGCTGGAGAAGCACAGTAGCCTGCCTTGCACTTCGATTCCCACATTGAAAGCTAAGAGCAAATCCAGACCTGAGATTTTTTTCTTCTGAGGAAAAGCCTCCGAAACGGCAATGACGGCAGGGAGCACAGCCCCAGATGGGTGTGTGGCTGGATGCCATGTGTCATCAAAATCCATTGAGTGCACCTAGTGGAAACAGAAGTCTTGATTTATCATCTGAAATAAACTCTGACTTGGCAAGATTGGCTCAGTGTAAAAAAGGACTGCTGAAGAACTGGATTTTCCTTAGAAAGCAAAACTTCAGAAATCTCTTTTTAAGACCTTTAGTCCTAGCATAGCTTAGTGAGCAGTAGCAGTGCAATAAACTCTTGTCCCAGAGAGTATAATTCTAATTCAAGTGGCACCAGCTTAGAACTAGTATGATAATGAATCATGGTTCCTACAACAGGCTTTTGCTGCTTTAATTGAACTAGCATAATTAAAGCAGCTGTTCTAGGTCCACCACGTGAATCGGGAATTTTCACTTCCCCCCAAACAGTGTATAAACATAATGAAGTTACTTCCTCAGTGCTGCAACTGATGCTGCTATTGAGACTCACATCATAAAAGCTGTAGCAGTTGAATCCATACAGCTAAATGAAACTTGTATCAGAACAACTTCTCTGGTGCAAGTAAGGACAGGCAACAGGCATAAGGCTTGCAAATGTAAATCAGACCTTAGCCTGATTTTTCAGCACATTGAGACAAGATCTGTTTGTTACATGAGGAACCAGGCTCCCTGGGGTTGCTGGGATTAGGAGGTAGCTACAGTCTTAAAACTGGGACAAGCTACTTAAAACCTTAAGAATATCTAGAGAGGTGCCTCTTTTTTCTCATGCCCAGAAAAATTTTGGGTGCTCCCAATGTGCCATATGATTGCAGTTCTGGTAGCAGACTGCTCCCAGCAATGCTGTCAGTGTTTGCAATATACTGCTTGTCAGAACTACCCTCCCCCCCAAGTTTTGAGAACCTCTGAGGACTTGAGAGCAGCAAGGACACCATTTTTAATAACATAATGTCTCAAAAGCTGAACTCTCACACCTATTCATTCATGTCTTACTTCAGAGCAAACTGAGAAGGTAGTTAAGCTCCCCAGTGCTCAAGTCTTGCACTGTAATGCTGGGAGCATGCACTTCTGTCTGTTCAGAAATGCAGCCCTCAGAAAAAAAAGTCCCTGCCTTGAAAAACTTTGATGTTAGCTGTTAAGACATCCTGCAGTGTAGGATAAGGAAAGCTGTGCCCAATAGTGGTAATTTGTGTTCCTGGTGTCTTCACTAAGTGCATTGAATTGACCTGTGACCAAGATGTAAACTGAAATGATCATATATGTGCTAACAGCCAGATCTGAACATCACATGAACTGCTAGGAGCTGAGAGGTACCAGTTCTCATTTCCAAGACAATTTTCTCTACATTGGAAATGAGGTCTGAAATTGAACCTCTGATCTTTTTGTCACATTAATTTAGATAGACTTAATAATAACATTTCCTTGGTTGGTCACCTTCCCTAGTTTTGCATGATTGCCAAATTTGTCTACCTCACCTCTTCTTAATCTTTCAATTTCAAATGGTTTCAGCCTCAATCTAAATATAGACAAATGTCTGGGGAGTCAGTTACTGCTTTAATGATGAAGAATGTGTCCAAAATATACAATTAGCTTTTGCAAACTGTGTAACTGAAGATTAAACTGCCCTGAGATGTTACATTTGTGTAGACATCTGTCTGTATTTGTGTTTTCCTGTAACTATAGTTTGCTAGTTGGCATAAAATTTGGGTCATGGTGGGATCAGTGAGAGCTGGAGTACCTCTTTATAATGTGGCTGTTGCAAGGCTGTAACAAGCTGTAGAGCTGTGATCTTTGAAGACAGCCCCAAGTCTCACATTAAAGTTAAGGGATGCTGTTAAGTTGGATCAGATAGATGTTGTACCTTGAGCTTGGTCTCCTTGGAAGAAAGTTGAAGCACAGTCTAGGGCTGTTTTACCACAGGCTTCAGGCAGAAAAGTAAAGTAAACTAAGATTTTAGGAGCATTCTATTCTCTCTAGAGCAAGAATGGCATCAATTAGTGTGGTTTAAGAGCAAATAAAAGAGCATCACTTACAGCCACTCCATTCACAAAAGCTGCATAAAGGGGAGGGAGTCGAAAATCCAAGTGGCCCCAGACGGTACTAGATATATCTGAACTGTAGAGCTGAAACAAATTAACATCAATTAATTTCAAGTCCTGAACCCAAGGATAAATGTGCATCATATCTCTGATGTAACCAAGCTGGGACCCAACTGTTCCCTTTAACAAGAAAAATACTGTTCTTTCAAAAAGTATGAAAAGGAACTCTGTTTCCTGTTGGCTTATGTCCCTTTCCACCCAAACAGACCTCAGTGGGCAGACCAACACCATCCATGTTGCCATTCAATACCTTCACACAACCTCTGGCCATTGATGTCCCTTTCCCCTGCCCATTGGCAGTTCCCTCAGAACTGTCATTATCTTGTTGGGGAAGATCTGCAGATAAAGGTTCTGGTTTTCTACATTTTAGCAAGACCCTGAGTAAACAATGTATGGCCTGATGATGTTGGTATCCCCACGCTCTAAAGGGTGCTGTTCCTTTCCTTTTGCTGTGCAGATCTTTTAGCCAAAGAAGAGATCTTTATGGAACTAAATTAAAGGGTATAAACCACCATGATTTGAGAAGGAGGGACCTCTGTGTGAAGAGACTTACCAGCACACAGAGCTCTGGAGCTGAGTCCAGCTGGGCAGGTCTGACTGATAAAACAATGGGCTAAATTCCTCCTCACTTATGAGCTCCTCTGTTGGGAAGGCTTCTCCTCAGGGTCAAGTACCCCTCTAGTTTAAGGAGAGGAAGACTGGAGGAGAAACATGACCAATGTACCTCAGACAACATTTATGTTTTATAGGCTGGAAGTAACCTACTCTTAAGTCTCCATCCTTTTAACACTCCTTGATTTTTGGGAAGTCTAATGTTAAGTGATGTTTGCTTTGTTAACATTCTTAATAAAATCTCATAGGTGAAAGAAAGGAAGAGATTTTTAATTAACCATGTTTGCAATGGAGGATCTTAGTGTATAGTCTGTTACACAGACTTTGTCCCATTCAGAGTGAAAATTAACTTGGGGAATTAAGTTTCCCTGTCTCCAGTGAGAAGAACAGTGGCTGTCTTTCCATCACCAAAAGAATTTTACAATGACAGAGTTTCCCCTTACAGCCCAATTTTTCCTTTGCTTTTTCTTATAGCTAAATCTTAGTGTTTATGAATACCAGACACCTTACCTTGCTGTACTGTGTCACTTTGTGGCAGACTTCGGTGCTGGTACCCAGAAGCCCCACTCCAAGGGTATCCAGAATCATTCGCTTGCTTCTCTGAATGACTTGGTCTGTCAAATGGTTTGCATTCAAACCATGAATCACACTGGCAAAATTTCCTGTAATTGTCTATGAGAAGGGGAAAAAAAAAAAGAAAGAAAAAAGAAGTCCATACTTCTCTTATTTTAAATAAAACACTTCTTTTTTCCTTTCAGTTTTGGGCTTCTGCCTAGCATGCTCACCCCATTTCTGATGCCCTGCCCCTGTGTACATGAATTGCATCAGCAAAACTAAGGTTTGAATACTTCTTCTTTCTATTCCCAGAAATGCCAGTGTTATTTGTACTTTCATTAGTGTCCTTGTCTGTTCTATATTTCTGCTGCTTTCTCCCTGACTAGAGTCCTTAAGGGTAAGCACTGAGGTGATGTAATTTTGCAAGCTGTCTGTATCTATTTATATCTATAGCTATACATACACATGTAGATAAAACAGACAAGCGAAAAACACCTGGCTTTCCAAAGCACCTTCTTTTTTGCTATTGAAATCAGTGGGAAAGTGGCTTTTCAACCAGTGTGGGCACTACCACACAAGAAGGCAAGATTTAATCTCCCTGAGTAGCAGAATTAGTTTCAAGTCTTGATGAGCTTGGATCTCAATGGGAGATGGGACTCGGTGTCCCTAGCCCTCATCCATCACTCCTAGCTCCCATTCCCATTGAATTCACACTCAGCTGGAGTCCCAGCTTTTCTCTGAGACAGGATCTCACCTCTTTGAAAAGCAGTGTTGCTCCTTGTTCCTGGCTTCTGCTTGTCTGGGAATTATATTGCTGATTGTTTTTTTAATTTCCTATTGAGCATTCACCCATTAGGCAAATTCAGCCTGCTGCTTCTTGGCTAGTGGTTATCTGTTGTTAATATTTCTGTTAGCAACCAATCTGGAAGTTCTCTTCTCTGACCATTATAAACTTCTCTACATATATAGCTTACATCCAGTCTATAAACACATTTACTTTTTTATATTGGCATTACGAATATAGCTCTTCTCTCTCTTTGGAAGTTGCCTCCTTCCCTTTCCCCTCAGCCTTCCCCTTCCTCTGCTCCCCTGCACATATCCATATAGAGTGTCAATATTTCCTTTTGGCCTTCATTTTGCTAATTTAAACAAACCTGTTCTGCTCTCTCCTTTATAATACAGACTCACCCCTGCTATGCTGGTAGCTTTTCATTTTGTTGTTCATCTTGGATTTCTTTTTTCTGGCAATAGTGTCTAGAACTGTACCCATTATTTCAGACAAGTTCTTAGCTTTGTACTAAAGCACTAAGACTACCTTGAGGAACACAAGTAATTTAAAGCAAGTGAACCACGTATCCCATGGTGTGATGTACACCTACTGAAACATGCAGAGTGAGGATACAAAAGCTTAAGTAGAAAAATGCATCTTACAGTGAAAAGAAACAAGACAGTACCTTTGCCCACATCTTGGAGGTATGGTGTGTGGTCCCAGAAAGATACAGCAAATGAGCAATGGCCAGTGATCAGGGAACTGACTCTGTTACTATTTATATGTGTATATGTGGGTGGAGGAAGAAATATTAGGTCTTTTTTCTTGTTGATCTTGTCCTGCCCATTTCCTCCTCTGGCTGGAAATGTTCCTTTTTCTTCACTTTCAACTTTCCTCTGACTATACAGTAAACTGCTGGGACATGTGTGATAAGACTGCCAGTCACATCCACGTGTCATGTAAATTATCAGATAGAAACTCATAGATAGTTTCTATCAGTGCATGGTTAAACTCTACTGTTTGGGAAAGCATTCAGCCCAGTTCTTGATAGACTACAGGATGGCAAAGGCTGTAAGGCTGTTTTAATTTAAACAAACTGTTGTTGTTTTGTTTTTTCCTTCCTTCACTATATGTCTCCTCTATAATACATATAATCCAGACATGGGAAATATACACCATAACAATTTCAGACCATAAATTAGATTAATGCAGCTCTTGGCATTTACCAGTGTTACTACAGCATGAATCAATATATGAGGCCACTGTTTATACTAGCAGGTTTTCCTCACCAAAGGCAAGGATTTCTTCTCTGAGGAAAGAGGCACTTCTCCCACAAGCAGTTGAGGAATTTTACTTCTGTGGGAATCCCAGACTACTACAAGGCAGTGAGAAATTCCTTCCCATGCCATCAGGAAGGGAGCAGACCATAAAGGAGCATGGGTGATAAGGGCTAGTAAATAATTCTGAAGGGAAAATGTGATGTATGTCTGAAGTTTGGGAGCCTCCTGGCTTAGGGGACAAAGAATCAGGATTTTTCAGAATTGTGGTCCTGAACTTCCATGCTTAAGCACTGCCTAAAATTTACTTTAAGAATCTCAGCCCTTTACTCAGCCTAGCCTCAAATAATTTTGTAAATCCTTATCTAACTTCTGCATGCTCCCAGGTAGAGACCAGTGTGGGTGTACAGGTAAAGTTAAACATTGATTTGAGTGGCTCTACTACTGAAAGGTACTGTTTCAGGCTGCATTCTCTCCCTGATTCCTGTTCCTGGACACATAGTCCTCCTCATACCAATGCTGATGCTGAGCAGACCCCTTTCTGAGCTGGTCCTGTCTATCTTCAGAACCAGCTTAGGTGTTCTCTAGTAGCATGAGCACAGGGAGAGAGAAGTAGGGATAGCAGACTCCAAAGTGAATTCAGATGGGAGCCAGAACTTGTGGTGTGCCTTGCAATGTGATGTGTGGTCACACTCTGCTAGCTGATTTCAGATACACTGTCACTTCCTTCTGCAATCTTGATTGCAGGATTGATTGTCCCATGCATTGCAACAATAACATCAACACTATTTAAGGACTGAACTGAGATAGTATGAGAAAGTGACTTTTTTTTCAAAAAAAGAATGAAGTGAAACTGAAAATACACAAAATGAAATTGCTTAGGAGGCCAATTTACAAAATGTAGTCTGCAGACCTCTGAGTCAGGTGTAGAATGCTGATTGGAAGGGAAAGGAAAGCAATATGATTATCGCTACAGGGGGAAAAGGTATCTGTACAAAGTCCTGTGCCTCCACAGGAGAATTTGAAGGGCTCTAAACAGAATGTTTAAAACCAGTGACTAAGAGTTTGGCACAGGCTATCCACCCTGACAAAAGGAGTCTGCTGCTTTCCTCTTTGACACAATACAAGTGGTTCAGCAATTTGGGTAGACAATTTGTTAACTAGTGAGCACGGTGGAAAGACAAAATGCGTTCATCCAAATGCCATTTACAACACCATGAGAAGCTGTGGTAATGAGCTGTGTTGATTACAGAACAAGGAATTAGATGAAGTGCCCCACAGAGACTTTCTCCTGCTGACATCACATTTTTAAGCTGCATTTTTCTTTATTTTGTCTCCAGTTATTTTAGGCCAAACTCTGCCTACACCTGCAAGCTGTGTGTTTGCAACTGAAAGCAATTTTTGCCTCAGCCTTATACTTCTTGTGTTTTAAAGAAATATTTTATTTAAAAAAAGGACAAAATGCAGACTACTCCAGGCATCCTTTTCTCTAAGCCAGCTTTTAAGACTTTGACCATTGGCTGTGCTAAGATGAGAAAATGAGAGGTGGGTGTCAATATGCTCTGTGTATAGAGCTTTTGCTATTGCTGAGCATCTGAATACACCTTACGAGAGCAGGACCTGCTCCCTTTCCCTCTACTGGGATGTTTCAAGTACAGTAAAGCGGTGATTTACAAGAATCTTAGTGAATGGTCTGGAATAGGTGTCTTGATCCTCTTAACAGCCCTACAACTTATGAAATCCCATAATTCATAGAATCATAGAACAATCTGGGTTGGAAGGAACTGTAAAGATTATCAGGTTCCAACCCCTCTGTCATGGGCAGGGATGCATTCCACCACATCAGGTTGCTCAAAGCAACTTCACCTAATTATACACTAATGTCATTGTAGCCTCTAATGTTTCTTTTTCCCCATAACTACCTTACCTTGTTCACATGAACAGCAGTTACCAATCCAGCCAGCAATAAAACACACCAAACATAAAAGGCAATGACTGCACTAGAGAACATATAACTCTGGAAATTTCTAGCCTATAGTAGTTCTCTAGCTCACTTACTTGCACAACTAGTGGCAACAGCAATGCAGTTTCCGAGAAGTTACAACACTCTTGTTTCCTTTTTCAAGCTCCTCACAGCAAATCTTGGAAGTGCCAGGCCATATTCTGGTAAAGGTCGCTGCAAGTCAATGCAACAGGTCTGCATTACACTGTGCTTCTTGCCTTCATAAATTTGCTGTGCTATTCCTACAGGCAAGTCTTCACAGTGTGTTTAAACTTGTAACATAGACACCGGTTTGCTTAAATGAGCTGTAAGATAGAGGTAGCAGGCATAACTGGGTTAATCAGGCAGGATCTCATTCAAGACAGATTGATCATTTCAGTAGAGGCATATTGTGATCAGGGCTCAAAATGCTCCACTAGTAGCACAAGCAATATGTGTGTCACTGACTGACTAGGCAAGCCCCTTCGACACCATTTATGGAGTAGTGTCAAGGGACCTGAACTGTGTATATTGAAGTGAGAAGACACTGCAGTTCCACTAATTTCCTGCTGGCCCAGCATAAATTTTATGTCTTGCCTATACTACAGCATTTACCTGTAATACTACTGCCAGCATTCAGATGCAAGGGGCTATGCCATACTCAGCCATCTAGGGGTCACAGCTCAAGAAGAGGAGGTGTATGGGAAGATGACACAGCCAGCCTCAGTTCCCTGTAAACTGCCTCTGCTCCTGGGGTACCACCACTTGTCACTGGTATGCCTTGCAGCCACATTCCCAAAGCTTTTCTTCATCTCATTGTAGCTTCCCACCATATTTTTTAAAGCAATAATATGTCTTCAAAGTATCAGATGTCTGTGGGGTTTCTATATGGCATGACCTTTAGTATGAATAATAGCAGTTGCTGTAGGAGATCACATATGATTTCTGCATGTGCACAGATTTTACCATAGCTTCTCCTTGCTGATGTTGTTTTTTGCAGCCTGGGGCAGGCTGTAGGACACTGCTCTCTTAATCAAAGAGCAATCATGATGTCTATATAAAGTGGCCAAAATGCAGCCAGAGGTCATTACAGGACTTGTGCCATTTTTTTTTGAGACATAATAAAATTAATGAGCATAAACACAGAGTTTGATTAGTAGAAACCAAATTAGTGTGAGTGCATGTGAAAGATGTGGCAATTTTAATTAAATTATCAGCAAAACTCTGGTGGTGCAGGTTAGGTTTTAGTCACTGTGCTGGGCTGCTGCATTGCACACAGAAAAGTATCAAGCAAAAAGACCTTCCTGACCATTTTAAAGTGGGTCCAGATGTCAGGATGTAACAGGTCCCAGCAAGCATTTGGTGGTGGTCTGGTGGGGAGATGCGATGTCAAGATCTAGTGTATGACAAGCTTCAACATAAAAGGATAAAAGAGTGTTTCTGCCTCTAAATTGTAACTGACCACATGAACACTGACCACATAGGGAAGGGCCCTGAATGACCTTCCTTAAACTGAAAAAGCACTGCGCAAAGTGACACACTTGTGTTTATCCACCCATCTTGTTAGCACAATTATTACTCAGGTAGGCAAAGTGATGGTAGTGACATATGAACTACACATGGGAAAATGGGTAGAAAAGTGTATGAGAAACAACAAATCTTCTTAACCTCTCTCATGGCTTGTTAACTCATAACTGGATCATACACTGTTAACATTCTTTGGACACAGAAATATGTTAAATATACCATGTATGAAAAAGACTCAAAAAAAGCATTCAGAGGAGCATAAGAATGATAACAGGCTTAGAAAGAATGGCCCATGAAAGAGGTGTGAAGAGGCTTATTTTGCCTAGAAAAGAGAAGTTGTGCTATTTCACACCACAGCTAACCCACTCAAACCATCGGCACTTGTCTGATGCCCTCCTCATGGCTTGGTTAAATGAACTAAGTCAACAGAAAACTAATTTTGTTGAGGAACTGAAAGCTTCTCCACTTTATCATCTGAACTGTTTCACCACAATCATACAAGGGTTGGCTGAATGGGGAAAAAAGGAAGGTGGTTCATTTTGGCAGCAACTAACCTTCAGACTGGCTTAGCTTTAATATGAAAGTGTACCATGTACAGATACGTGATACAGAAATACAATCTGAATATTTTAGGAAGAAGAGGATGTTAAACAACTTTGCTGTATTCACTGAGAAAGAAGACATATATAAATCTTTAAGTATTTATTAAAGATTCTTGGTTTATCTTAAAAAATCCCTTTGTAACAGGAAGGGTATTGGGTACCAAAACATTAAAATACTGTACATAAGAAAGTTGAGGAATTTCCTTCACTGGAATAATTATTAGTGTATTATGCAGATGTCTGCCACGATTAGTCCAAGGTTTCTTATCCTACCTTGGTGGAGAGGTGGACCAGAGGATGGTCTCTTGAGATTCATTCCATCTTTCCCTTCTCCTGACTTAATGATTTACCAAATTCATCCATCCTGCCTGTATTACCTCTAACTGAACTCAATAATACTTGGAAAAATTATTTTAACAACGTAAGTGTCAGATTCCAATACTGCTCCTTGACTAATCATAGAATCATAGAATATTAGGAGTTGGAAGTGACCTCAAAAGATCATCTAGTCCAACCCCCCTGACGCAGCAGGATTCCCTAGACCAGGTCATATTTTGATGAAGACCAGAGAAGCATCTGTGAACACACTGTCCACAGACACATTATCACTATCTGCTTTGTATTTTGGAAGAGTTCCTAGATTGGTACATCTAATCTCTAAATACATTGTGAAAATAAGCCCGTGAGAATAAGTCATACTTCAGCGGTGATTCCCCAGCTTATGGTTCACACCACAAATGAGATTGCAACACTTCCAAGTAGTTGCTCAAATATGATGGAAATCCAGCTGCAAATACTGGAAGTAGGGTCACCAACTGGGTAATGTTTACACTGAGATATACAATTTCATTAATACATCACAAATATAACAAACAGCAAGTCGTTGTTGAAATATAGGTGATGTTCATATTCAAACTGCAGAAGTGTGAAACTGGAATTAGAATGAAGCAAAGAGATGTGCTGTATCCAGAACTATTTTTTTCTTTTTAGAAAACTTTTCTAGAAATGACATGCTGCAGAAACAATGAATGAGATTTGGAAAATAGGGAAATGCATTTAACCTTCTGTCTCCCTATCTTCAGTAAATTCCTTTATTAGTGATGTTCTCTATTGAAGTGTTTCGTGAACAAATTAAGCACCACAGCTTTCCTGTATGAAACTCTCTACTGCCTTTACTGTAGGGAAGTTCTGGGAAAAGCCTTGTAGGAAGAATAGGAAAAAAAATTATAAAGGCATTTATTAAGAAATATGCCAATTACTTTAATAAAACTTTATCTAAAAAACTAGACAAAGCAGTTCAAATGCAGCAAGTCTGTAGATTCATCTAGACCTTACAGGTGTGGGATCAAGCTAAGAAGTATGCTTTACAGAGCATCTTTTCACATCTCTGGAAGTCCTGTCAAATGGAGAGGATCAGTGATAATTTAGGGAGAGCATGTAAGCCCTTCAAAGAAATCTGAGCACAGAACTTGCTGTGTAATCATGCCCAGCCTGCTGATGCTGCGCAGCCTCACAAGGGAACGAACACTGTGGGACATAAAGCTGCCATCCACAGTTTGAGGAGTGGGCAGCTTTCTTCTTTGACAAGCCCTGCTACCTTTGAAGCTTGGATCTACTTGCTCTAACGGGACTGATTAAAGAGGGAGAGAAAACTTGAAAGACTTCACTGCCTCTGTGAGCTTACTAGTCAGAAGGCTACACTGACAACCTCTTGTGACATGTACCATAGTTCATTTTTTAACTTGTTCTTCATTTTGCCTTTTAACATCAGTATTTTCTTTCTATTTGTGTGTAAGAATGCTGAAATTTGCAGACATATCACAAAATAATTGTCCCTCTACCATAGGTGGGTTTCTCGTGTATTTCTCCCTGATGGGCTCCTGTATTTTTAGCTCTTAAATTTTGTTGTCAGTCACACATTTTTAAAAGTCATTGTGATCCTTATTTAGTACATGGTTGTGACTGCCTGACTGATGAGAGGTGTATTTTTATTGGAATAGGAAAGAACAAAATGCCACCAAAATCCTGAAGATGGCTCTGCAATTCCTCCAGGCCTCTGCACATGCATATTAATTTCACTCACTTAATGTTATCTGTGCTGATGCTATCTGTTCCCCTGTTGCCAGATGCAGCCCATCTGCTTTACGAGTCCAAAGCAGGATTATGCACAAGTGATCTCCCCTTTCTCAGTCCTAGCAGTGACCCTTGGGTCAAAGTTCTCTGCTCATTTCCGTCTCCCACTTCTGTCTGCCCTTCCAGAAGGAATGACTTTCTCAGCTGATTTACCAAAACACCACTTTTCATCCAAATCTCTTCTGAAAAAGGCATTTAATAAGACCCCCTTTACTTACAAGAATAAATTTGAAAATTAATCTTGGGGAACTTCCAAATATCTCCAGTTTGACAGGTAGGTCTTTTCAGGGTGTAGTGTTAAAAAGGCCAGGAAATTTCTTTATTTTGGTGACACCACTTCGAATATATTGCCCCTGAGGTAACTCAGATGTCCCATCTGAGGAGACTGGATTAAAGATAAAACCAGGTCCATATTTAGGTAAGTAAGCTGACAGAATGTTTTGATGATTATGTAGGCATTTAGTTTTAGCATGTCCTGAAACCCAGAAACTTGACCTCAAAGATTCACATATAATGTTTTCAAAGGAAAATATTTTACTTCACTTATTCTTTCAGTTTATAGTAATGCCTTTTATCTTACTTCCCCTGAACTCTAGGGGTCAAATTAATTCTTTATATAAGTTCTCTTGGGATAACAGAGGCCACACAGATGACATTTCTTGCACCTACTAGTTCTGGTTATGTCTTGGTCATTCAAAACATTGGCAAAAAAGAAGAATTAAAAAAAGAATGACCCCACTTGATGTGCCTGCTGCTATATTTGTGGCTGAAAAAAAGACCTGAAATAGAGGCGGTCACCTATTAATCACGAGATTCTGGAACGATTTTTAGCTTGCACAATAGTAGTATCATATTTTTTAACCTCTAGGAGCACATGGCAACTACACCTGCCAGTGAAAGTTGCCAAAAGCTTCAGTAAAGATATGCATTTCATTCACTTTTAGGTAGATAAATCTAGGGTTAACAATGAAGTAATTAAAAGTCACTTGTATTCTTTGCTATACACCTATACACCTCTACTCTTTGCTACGTACACTGGAGCAAGTGCTATATGCATGACTTGGGGGAATTCACACCAAGAATTCACAGTCTGGAGGGTAAGTTCACACCACCCTGATGAAGCTAGCTGGCACTGCCCATAAGCAGAAGTGCCTCTGTTTGAAGGAACCTGAACTATTAAACACGAAATGGCTTCTTCAAGCTATGCTACTGCAGTGCCTTAAGAACGGACAGCAGAGACAGCAGTGCCACCTGCTGCTCCCAGCGCCATGGCTCTCACTCTCATCAAGGGAAACAAAGCTCGGAGGGGAAAAGTTCGGCTGTACTGCAAAAATACATTTGCTCTAAATGGAAATGTTTAAAAATAATTTAAAAATTCATAGTTAAAATTTTTTTTACTATAAAATCAAATCGAAACTTTGCCCTTTGCAAAGCACCAGCGAATTAAATAAACTGTCATTATGGTCCTGTCAGTTTCAAAACCAAACCAAACCATCTTGCCAGCCCTGTTTTGCAGCTTAGTCACATACTTGGATATTGTTATCTTTGGCCAGTACAGTGTAAAGGGTTCTGTTAGAAATTTACTGAAACTGTAGGTAATTAGCATCTCACCAGACTAAGGCTTTATATTAACAATTATGTTCTTAAAGGTAGGCATGATGGGCAACAGACAAGAATGATCATAGAAAGAATAACACACAAGAAAACTGAATTCAAAATCAAATTAAAATGCATGACTTGAAAGAGGTAGTGCATATATTTATATTTTTTTTCTACATCACCTGTCCTATACAGCTGAAATTATTAGCCTGTGTCTTTGAAGTCTTGTCCTTGATAAACACTACTGGAAATGCACCTGAGGAGCTACTATCTTAGGTCATAATAAAAACTATCATAACATTCATAGGGCTAAAATGGTACAATATTGGTACGAGCTAACAGCTACTATTGTTACTCTGGAACTTTGTGGAAATTGGATACTGATGTTTGTGCTCAGCAAGAGACACATTTCATGCAGATTAATTCAGACACAACACAATTAGTTGAGGGTAGTTCTAAGGTCACTATAAAGTGAGTGCTAAAGAAGCCATACTGGGGTTTTGAGAGCTGGGCCTGAGACACTGGAGCTCTTATGACGCTTTATTAAAGAGTCTGATTAAAATTTGTGATCCAACTACTGAGTTGCAAAGGTTCCAGAGAATGCCAAAAAGATGGTGATTCTCTCTTACAACAATGCTTATGTAAATTTTGAGGGACAGTCACTGCACTGTTTGGGAAACTAAATTTTAGAGCTTTCCCTAGGAAATGTTTATATGAAATAAATAAGCATATTTGGAAGGGTGAGGTCAGTCATGCATGCTGGGTGAAATCCTAGCTCAAACCACAGGCAACTTTGCCACTGAGTTGAGAGAAGCCAAAATTTCTGCTTCTATATTTACATTTCCATGTGGGTTTCACCAGGAAATCATTGCTTCTTGGCTTTTGGAACATCACTTCCTTGTGCTAGATTCTGAAGAAAACTTCTTTTGACTTTAAGAACAGCACTTGGTACACTGTGATATTACAACCTGCTTATACTGTGTCTTCTAATGCTTTGAACTAGGATCATCCTTGCTTATCAAGTCAAGCTGCCTACTGCTTTACTACCCGAGGTATATTAATCTTGCTTTGTAAGCCCATTCTTTTGTCCTTATTAAAAGTCCTTGATCATAAATCATTCAAATCCCTGAACCTGAGCCCTGCTTTATTACAGCCCTTAGCAATTTTTATTGATGCCTGGAAACTCTTCAGGATGCCAGAAAAAAAAAGCCTACAGAAACAAATGCATGCCAATGTTGTTTCTTGCCTCCTTCAGTGCTAATTCAAACAGATTAACTTCTAACACTTGCGATTTAAAGAGAGAGAAACAAAGGAACATTTTCACAGCCAGACATGATTCTCAGTGGTGAGAAAGAGACTAACAGCATTGCCTCCTGGACAGCCTGGCATTTCTCACTTAGAGCATATTTGGCTGGGTCCTTATTTAGATTCACCAGGCTATGAGGTTTGCCCAGCAAAAGCACTGTGAATGTGTTCAGAGTACCTTCTAAAGAAAATTACTGTGTATCTTAACACAAATTATGATATTCAATGTGATAGTCCCAGACTAGTTAAAACACATGACACACACACATTAAAAAATAATACAAGAAGAAATAAGAAACATTTGAATATATCTTGTGGTTGTAAGATGCTATAAAGTTCACTGGGCAAGTGTGGAAAGTCAAAGTTCAGAAAAAAAATTGTGTGGGGTAGATTTGTACATACTTGCTTATTCATACACTGTTAGCAGACAAAATATATCCTGACTTCATGTGCATTTAGCAGTATATTGTCTCTCACTCTGACACAGCAGCTTGAATAAGCACAAATCTACCTACTATCTAAGTAGCTCAAGTGACAGATGTTTGTGTTTTAATTAAATTAGCTATGCTTCCCTGTGTAGCAATTTGCCAGAAGTATGGATGGATTTATGATTTGGATAGTATCAGGGGTTGAAATACTCAAAGGTGAAGAAAAGAGAGTATTTCAGTTTGAAGGAACTTACAATAATCAAGTCCAAAATTTAGCCGAACAGCTGTAATTAATGCAAGTTGGAATCGTGTGCCTAAGACTGCCAATTAGCTTTGTGTCTTCAACTAAGAATCTTTACAATGTCATAGATTTTCTTATAGCACTAGTATTTGTGCTCCAGACAAACTGAATATTTTAAAATCAGTTAAATTGGAATTTTTAAATCCTACAAGAGTACTCAAAATATGACGGAGAACCAGTGAATGGAACACACCTGGAGTGACCTCGAGCTGCTGTGATCTGTGAGCTTTAAATGCTCAATAAGCTTACTAGAAATACTCATCTGAGATTAGCAAACTAAATTTTATTCTTCACAGAGAAAACACAAGATTAGCAAAACAATTTTTGCTCAGTGGATAGGAAAAAAGGGCTTATGCACAAGAATAAATTACTTGAAGCAGAGAAAAACTAGCCAGGCAGCAGCTGTGCAATCAGCTTTAGTGAGTGTCAGTCATTATAATACATATAGATGAGATTATATTGATGTTTCCCAACCTGTATATCAAATATGTATTGCTGGGATGCACCCAGCTCACTTCTGAAGAGCTCCTGTGGGTAATATATTTACTAATACTAAACATAGTTACAAATATTTTCCCTTGTATAACTACCAGAAAACCCTCTCCATTCCATTCATCTGCTTCTCCAGTCCACCTTACTCCTGATCCCTGCTCTGGATGTATGATGCATAGTTAATTTGGCACTGCTGATAGTCTAGCCTTTTGTTTCTGTTCCAACTAACTCTCAGGGTTGTAGGTAAGCACCTCCTCTGGCTTCCCAAACTTTTCTTTTTTTTTTTTACTACAAAGTGAAAAATTCCAAATATATGCATTGAAAATACTCTACATGATGGAAAAAAGCCCCAGCACAGTAAAAGGAAGAAGGTAGAGTTTTCCTGGAGAAAGTAATCAGAACACCCTGTTATCCAAACATCATCTGTTTCCACAAAAACCCAAAGGGACAGCCAAATCAGTCTTGACCTGAGGACAGATGCTGAGAGCTTAAGAAGAGAGATCACCTGGGTTGGTTACTGGTGAATATTTTACTGTTTAAACTCACTCCATTATCAAACAGGTCTGAATAACCACATGTATTACCTTTATACAGTAATAAAGACCTAGCTACATAGCTATTGTACTCCTCTAAAATACTGAAAATATGGACTTGAGAGCTCATAAAAAATACAGAAATAATTGTTCTGTACTTATTTTTCTTTTCCTTAGCTATATATTTCATTTCTTTCCTTCTCCTCTTCACCCTCAACAAGCCTTATGTATGCTTGGCAATCTTAAATTTTATCTTTTTCAGACTGTCAGTCACAGACAGTGTCTTGACTTACAAAGAGATCTTTCCTTATTCCAGAAGCCTTTTTTGTCACTATGACTGCAGGCTTTACCCTTATCTCCTGCCTCTCAGATAAGCCCCTTCTTCACTAAGTTCTATCCTATAATCTCAGCCTATTTCTAAGTGATTTAACCTCCTTGAGATAAATAGGTTTTTTTGCTTGTTTTATTTGAAAGGATTTGATTTAGGGGATACAGTACAATTTAGACTCATGGCATGCAGTTAAAAAATACAAATAATCAGAAAGCTTTCAGTTTTCTGAGCAAGGCAATTTGGCAAAAACTACACATGTATGAAAAAAAAAGATCAAAACAAGCAATCAGTTTTCTTTGTATAGGGATAACTTTTGAGGCTAGCAGAACTTTATAACATATACTTCTGCCATTGTTTTGTTGCAGATAAAGGTAAAATAATTTCTGTGCTTACTTCATAAATAATTCATAGATAATCTTTATTTTATCAACAGCTTGCAGGTGTACAAAGAGAAGAGAGCTTCTTAAAACTAATTCTTATATTCTGGAGGACTTAAAGAGTCTGTACACTGCTGGAATTAAGTGGCTGTGACTTGTCTATTAATTCAGACATTTGCTTCATTAAAACTTCATTAAATCTAAACACAGTCCTCATTCCATATGTTACTTAAATGTTCTGAGAGTTTTTTAAACATTTATTCTGTTGATATGATCATTTTTAGTAATAACGTATTATTTATATTTACTTACATGACTGAAACCCCCAGATATTGTAGGCTGATGATATCTTACAGGAAATCCCTACAAAGCAGAGTGGTACTTCCTCTATGTAAACACTTGAAACAGGAAAGCATATTCAGAATTTTCTAGACACATTAATTTATCCTATTTAGGTGTCCACAATTAAAGAGTAAAATACATGGAATGAATAGAAAATGTCTTAGAAAAATTCTAAGACAGACAGCATTCTCAAACTCACCTCCAGATGAACTGCAACAACTCTCAGTCTTTCTTTACAGGTAAGAAACAGCTGCTTTTCATTACTTTGGGCAGTAACACCTCATTAGCACAGCAGGTCAGGAAGCTGGGGAACCATCAGCTCTGCTTGATGAAGTTGATTTCAAGTTTCTTTGAACTTGGTCAGTTCAAGCAGAAAGTCAAGTTGGGTTATAGAGTGGATAATGAGTGTGAGAAGTTCTGGAAACACTGCTGAGGATGAGGGCTGAAGGAAATGTTCTGACAAACTCAGCTTTGGCCTTAGCAGAACCTAACTTCTGTTATTTCACTCCCTAGGCAGAGATTTTTGGCTGTTAGGCAGCAAATATTTTCCCCCATCAAGTAAGTAAAAAGAAATATATTCTCCACAATGCATTAGTTTGTGTGGCAGATCAGGGAGGGTATCAGTGAATAGGAGGCCCAGTATCTGGCTCTGGCATGGGTTGCACAGCTGGGATATGCTGTCTGCAGGAGCTAAGAGTAATTACAGATGTGCCCACTGGCATGAACCCTAGTTACACCCTTCAGTGACATGTACTTTGGCAAAGTCCTGACAAAATAGATATTTTGCAGGATGCCTGGAGCAGCTAAGAGCTTGTGGAGCTGCACCCTCCATACAGGAGGCTCTGTGCTCTAAGGCCAAAGGAGAAACAAGTCTATGTGTATATAAATTGTTTTTCACCTTCAAGGTGCAGAGGCAAACTCTGAGACTTCACTAATTGAAAGAGATTTCATTAATTTCATTTCAGTCTGTCTCAAGAGATGCTGAAGTCTGGTAGAAAGATACTTAAATGTAGAGCCCAATAGAAAGCAGAAACCACCTCAGCATTCAAAGCACCCTTCAGGACTGATACCCTGGGGGGGACTTGGGTAAGCAGGGGACTGTGAAATACTGTACAAGCATTGTGAAGCTGTTTATTCCTGGGCAGTTTAACATCACTAGTTAGTTTACATGGGCTATGAAACAAACAGGATTTGACACCAATACAGTCAGTTCTGCCATCAAGCATATGAACTTAGGTCTTGGTAGAGAAAAAATAATAGTACAAACATGGTTTTCTTAGGAAGTCACTTAGGTAGCTAAGGTAGTAAAAAAACCAGTTGTCAACTTATCTATACTAGAGTGCCTGCTGTGGGCTTTCACCTAATGACTTTTGCCCTCTAAACTTTTACAGGTGTTATAAGCATCCCTGGTAAGGATTTTGATATTTCTTCTATCAAACATAGCAGGAATTTTAAATTGATTTAAACAGAAAAAGACACAAACAGAACAAAGCAAAACATTCAATTTCTGAGTCTGTCAAATGAATGACTGAATATCATTTGTTTATTTTAATATAAATTAAAGAGTTAACATTGATTAAGCACAGCTTGCATCAGTACATAGTGGCAAAAAGAAAAAAAACAAATGTATTGATTACTGTTCACTGACCACAGGTATAATTTTGAAGTGCTAGATTAAAGTATAGTCTACCTCTGGTAATCACAGCTAAAAAGAATATATAAATTTGAAACACAATCGCCAATGTAATTTTTGTTAGCTATTTTACCTTGAAAGAATAGCTGAAAAAAATAACTATATCAATACATTTTTGTAAGAAATCAATTCCTTTTGTAAAACATTTTTGTAAGGAAAGGGTATAAGCAAGATCTATAAATTTTGAAAAGTTCATGAAAAAGGATTTTCTCTTAGAGTTCCTGACCTGAGTTCCTGAATATTACCACCCTTGTGATTAGCTTCTCAAAGGAATAGTCTGAAGAACAATTCTTAATTTGCTCCTCTGAAACCAACGCTCTTATATTTTGATTGTAGGTCCCTCAAAAAAAAAGCACTCTTTCTCCACTAAAACCTATTCTGAAGCCTCACTGACACTGTAGAAAGTCAAGCTGATAAGAAGGGGGAGTAGAGGTTGTTTTTGATATCCTAATTAGCTAGGTAATGAGTTACATTTTCCTTATTAGGAGAAGCTCTTCTGCTGAATTCTCATACTGTCAAAATCTAGGAGATGGCATAAAGCCGTTGATCCACATTGATGATTAATGTAGAAGATAGGTGCAATTCACATTCATATGTGCGAGGGTCTGGTTGTCTTTCTGTCATTGCTGTGGTAGAAGCTAGGTCAGAATGGTATTTATTCACAGATAAGAAAATCTCCAAGGGAAGATTTGAAGACGTGAAAGAAATGTTTCAGAGATATAGAAGATTAATTTTAGAGAGCAAGGGCTCACAAAAAACAACCCTGATTTAAAACTGCTCCACAGGGGTTATGAGTAATTTAGCACAGAATAAAAACCTCACATGATGTGCATGTAAAATACCACACCACTACATATTATAAAATAACATAGCTGTCCTTTAGTTTCTTGGTATCAGAACTGCAACTTCCTGATAATTAAGCAAAGCAGGGAAACAGGAAATCAAGCATTACATTTTCCTAGGTATCACATTGAAGAGAAGCAGCTGGGAGTAATTCCATATTTGGTGTAAGGTGCAGAGCCTCTCTTCCTGTGTTCTCCAAATTCAGTGATGCTCAGGATGTGTGTGGAAGGTGTCCCCTTCAGAAGCAACCTGCATGCCACCATGACATTGAGAGGGTACCTTTTGTACTCCAGTTTTTGCAAAAGGGCTTGAAGGAAACTAATACAGCTCTAAACTTTGCTAATGGCTTGCTTGATCATGCTTCTTAGCCACACTCTGTATCTCTCTATCTGCCAAGGACATGAAATACATAGCTAATGACTGTTCTCCCTCCCACCCTTCTCTCCTCCCTTCTTCTCCCCCAGACTCTGCAGAGCATTGCCTTCAAAAAATTATTCAGACCAATGTCTGTATCACACTGTCAAAGTGCTTGACCACTCGGTGAACTCCTGAGGTCCTTTCCAGTCTGAACTACTCTATGATTCTTCAATATCGTTTGTTCTTGAACACGTGTATTTTCATAGCTGCTGACTTCCCAGAACATGCAGTTCCAGCTAAGCATATTCAACTGTATATGCAAAAACACAGGCAAAACAGTTTCTGTGAACCGATAGTATCAAATAATGAAAGACAATTCACATGAAATATGGAACTCTCTGAATTTATGTATTTGTTTTGTCCAGCTATATACAGTATGTTAGACCAAGTTTGCAGACAGATGCACTCTCTTTAGAAGGAATTGAATTCTTCTGTCTTTGCGTGGAATAATGCACAATTCAAGATTTTGCCAAGATTATTTTGTATCATTTGAGTGTAACAATGAGCCTGATAATTTCACCCCGAGCACTGATCTTGTGAAAGATTTCATCTAATAGCCATCCATTGGCAATTAAAGTCAACCTACAGAACTGCACCCATTTTAGAGTTCATGTAAGTCCCCAAAATGTGGAGAATTCCCAACTTTCAGGCAACAAACTGTGCTGTGGGACCAACTATAATTTTTCCTGCATTCTCTAAGCAAGACTGTGTAACTTAAATGAGCATATTTGAGCCTCCAGTTCAGTTTAGATGACTAATTCATTTTGTTGGTTTTATGCAGAAGGCTAAATATGTCACTGAATTCAGTATTATAAATATAAACAATTCGGTCATATCTAATTAGGCATTTTCTAAGCGATATTACACCTTTCAACAAAATGCAGACTGAAAGAAGAAATAACAAATGCCAACCATCACTTTAAGATCAGAAAAGGCTGAACATGTCTTCTTGTTTCGTGAAGTTTCTTGTGAAGAAGTTGAAGATACTGTTACAATAGTTTACATCTACTAGGATAGTTTTTTGTATTGTCAAGAGTTAGGTCTGGGCTGGCCACTAAATGAGTGACAGACACTCTTTAATAGCCCTTCTCCCTTCCCAAAGTGGGAGAGAAAGGGAATAAGGGTGAGAGACTTATGGACTGGAAAAGAAAACTAAAACTAATATAATGAAAAGAGTAATCATACAATGAAATATATAAAAATATATACAAAAGCAATCTTGAACCCAACCCCTCTGATTGCAATTATCTCACTGCCACCACTGATGCTGTGGCAGAAGTCCCAGACTGGACTCAGTGGCAGATGGGAACTAGATTCAAGAACTGGATTCTGGAAATGGATTCAGGAACTCTTGGATTAGAATGAAAGGCAAAATGGACAGAGTCCTCCTCGGATGCTGGCCATTGAAGAGAGCTTGACCCTCATGATTCCTCAGCTTGACACTGAATATGACGTGTAAGAGGCTGCACCCCCAATGTGGTACACCAGATGTAGCAGTGACCTTGGTCTGCATACCAACCCTTGGTACTAACTATAAACATCAAGCGTTATCACTACTAGAAACAGACATGTAAAAACACGCTGTTAATTTCAGAAAATGCTGTTACTTAGACGAGGCTTAGCTGAAAAATAAAATAATTGAACAGAACTAGTTCTGTTCTAACTGAAACCAGGACAATTCAGTGTCTTTGGTCGTGCTGGCTATACTTCGGTGCCCTTTGCATTTCTTAAGTGCAATGTACGCTTGCTCCCACTAGGTGTTACCCTTCCTCTATGGTTTGTGATGAAACCATCCTCCTTGAATAAACCTGGACCACTCGTGAGTGTGCTACACAAAATGCAAAACCGGGGCTCATTCTTCATCCCTTCATGATGGAAACGTCTTTCTAAACACTAATACAAGAAAAGTGTCCACCGAAAAAAACCCTAAACAAACTCAAACCAAACACCCCAAACCAGTGTGAACTTCTCAAAATATTAAAGGAAAAGCTGTTGGATCCCATCAGATTAAGGCAGTGTGCAGCCAACACATAGCTAGTTGTGGCAGGCAGCTAATAGCACTGAAATGTGACTGTGTTATCTGAAGGAGCTATTGCTCAGAAATACCATGGTACTGCACCACCAAAGATGCTGAACTACACATTTGCTGTCATAAAGCCTAGTCTGCCCATTAGGGGATGTTTAATATCGAATGTCTTTTATGGGGGGGTGTATGCCTTAGGAGCCATTCTATGGCAGCCTCGATTGTTACATGTACTAATATTTCACTGCCTCCCACACAAAATAAGAAGAAAACACTGAGATTATGACTGTTACGCAACCCAGTGACTGACATGTAAGTAAAAACAGCCGATATATTTCCCCAAGAAACACTTCCAGATGAAGTCCAACTGTCCTCACTGAGGATAAATGTAACCAAATGAAAAAAGATAGGAAATGGAGAAAAAAATGGTAGAATATTTTGTGAAAAGAGGAAAAAATCTGTTAAAGAAGGCAGTTACAATAACCAAAGCTTTGCAGCCAGGAAAAGTATCCTTGTTTGCATAAAGCATCAGTGAGATGCCCAGAGAAGATAATTCTTCTGAAAAGAGGTTGCTTCAAACCAGATATTTCAGTTCTGTGCATGTTTTTAAGCCCAGAAGATGACAGCTATCTCAGAGACAAACACTGCAGGCTGGATCATTGCCCAGGACTGTTGAACAGGCTGTATGAACAGTATCTTCCCATGAGAAGGCTACTTGCTGCTTTTGAAGGGGCGTGTAATAATGTGCAGGGCTTTGGACATCATATGGTGCTGCATAGAAACATGATGGGTCCTTCTCTTCTGGCCTCCCACTGGATGATAGGCAGGTAAAGCTCTGGAGAGCCAATGTCTGAAGGAACATTATAACTTACTTGTCTGTGAAGCTTCTGAAAACATGAGCTGGAAGATCCAGTAAGCTCAGATCTTACAAAGTCTGGTCTCAAATCTAAAAAAGCTC
The DNA here is from genome assembly GCA_013399015.1 of Galbula dea. Classification (NCBI taxonomy): domain Eukaryota; kingdom Metazoa; phylum Chordata; class Aves; order Piciformes; family Galbulidae; genus Galbula; species Galbula dea. The sequence goes on along the minus strand of VWZX01003680.1, from coordinate 211,239 downwards.
AAGGCAAATAAAAAGCTGAAGTCTAATAAATGTTACTGTAATTTTTGTTAACCTACATTAATACTCACCTAATGCCAGAACAAGTTTAATTATCAGGTGAATTAAACATCCCATTTTTTTTAATATGGGAGCATTTGTAAGACTCACCTGCTGGTAGGTACAGAATCTCCCTCTGAAGATTCTGTTATGAATAAGTGCCTGCATGAGCATTATATGATCTCATCTTCTGGGTGCAGTTTAATCACAGTGCTCTCGATAGAGAGCCCACACTAGGGAAGCAGAGTTTAAAATACGAATCTGTGGGAGGCTCTTGAGGTGGCTTTTTGCTAAGTATGGCCCGGAGCAGGGTGACGTGAAGGGAGATGCCACATTAAGAGGCTGAGAGGTAAAAGTAACTCCACCAAACAGTCACGAGAAAACCACCATGTGAAAATTTCATGTGCTTTTAGTCTGGTGAATTGACCCTAAAACAGCATAAAGGAAGAAGACAAAGATTCCCTGTGTGCTGGCAGATTAAGTCAGGTTATTTTCCTTTTTTTCTATAGTGACAAACTCAGATGTTTAAATAGGTAGCAAATTAACTTAATTCAGGCTTTTTATTTTCCCCTAATCTCTCAGAACTGTTTCCACCTCTCTCCTACTCCCCTCAAAGCAAAGAAGAAAAACAAGCTCCTTGTTACAAAATGCCAGCAAAACATCAGATTAACCTATTTTGCCATGTTGCTCCCAGAAATGAAAATGTTTGGTGGTCAAAGTCCTAGCAGCTGGCTTCCCCACAAGGAAAAAGTAATGTTCCATATCTGCTACTCTACTCTTCATCTTGTTCAGATTAAACTCTCATAAATTTCAAGCGTCCGGTGCAACAAGCCAAACCCATCTTCCTCCTTAGATCAAAGGAAACAATATCTCCCTGACAGCTCTCCCTCAACACATTGTCATTCTTTGCCATCTCTTCCCTTTTCAAAACTTCTGTTTCACAACTTCCCTTCTTCCTTTTTGTCCTCTTCTTCTCTTGGGCAAACTTAGTTTGCTTCTTGAGAACTAACTTGCTTTTCCTTCCTCTCCCATTTCTCAATTTTTGAAGGACTTCTTACCTCCTGCCTCTGCATCTTTTGATTTCTACTTCATAGACAACTGTATTAGGGCATTTGCAGCAGGGTAGCCCAGAGAGGCTTTGTCTCACCCCTGTGAAAGGAAGACACTGACCATTGCCTTCACACTTCTCAGACCTTCCTGTCCTTTCAGCTGCTCTTTCAAAGAAAACACACTTGAACTCCCAGAGGAGAGCAACTGAGTATGAGGTAGCAGCTCTTTACTGTTTTTTTTTGCAAAGAGACACAGAAATGTATGAAATTCAAATGAAAGCCTGAGCCATAATTTAAATTCTCACTTCCAAGGCATGTTTAATAGGTGCTTATGTTTCACTCCGATGCCGATGTACCAAACTGATCCAAATTAAATGATCTACAGACGCACCCAACCACACAAATAGCCACAAGGAGCCAGGCTCTCACAGTAAAATGCTGCTTGACAGGCGGCTTAAGGGTCCCCCATCCGTCCCTGGGTCCCCTCGGTTCCAGAGCCCTCCTCCGGCCCGCGGGAGCCGAGCCCCAGCGGCGCCCCCCTCACGGCTCTCTCGGTGGCACCCCACGGGACGCGCCGCCGAGTCTCCCCTCAGGGTGGGTGTGGGCGGGAGGTCTTACTGGGTCCTCAAGGGAGTTAAAAACCTGCGCAGGGTTCTTTTGCAAGCCCGCAAACAGGCAGAGGACCTTTGTGAGGTGAGTGCGGGCAGCACCGGACGCCCGTGTTTTTCCTTGTGAAAGTGACAGGACGGAGGGGACACAGTTACCTCGTCGGGGGTCTCACTTGGCGAGGGTTTGGACAACCCTTAGAAAGATGAGCAGGGACACAGCGCGGCTTCTTCGGGGTGGCACTAGCATCTCGCCGCTTCCCCGCTCCCGCACCTCAGGGCGAAGGAGGGGTGGGTGCGTGAGTATTCCCTGCGAAACAGACGAGAGGTCTCGGAGAAGCCGGGGAACGAGCCGAAGCCCGGAGGGTTGCGAAGAGGAGGGAAGAACCGGGGGCTCCCGCAAGCACCCAAAGTTTTAGCCCCGCCGGCTGCACACGGCAGTGCTTATGCTCGGAGACGGGGGAGCGGCTGGCGCGCACCGGGCGGGGAGAGGGTCCCCGCGGCAGCCGGGCAAAAACCGGCATGGCGGGGCGGGCGAGTAGCGACGGCTGGGCACCCTGCGTCAGTGTAGGGCCTTCCCCTGCCCCTCCCCGTGCGCTCGGCTCTGCCCCCCGCCAGCCTCCCACTCCTCCCGCGAGGTACGGCCCTGCTACATAAACACGGCCCCGCCAGCGCCGCCGGGGCTCTGCGCTTGCAGCCCGACGGAAGCATCTGGCCGGCAGCTGGGAAGAGAGCGGAGCGGCAGCGGCCGCGCGGCTCCGAGGACAGACGGGGCTCCAGCGGGAAGCGGCGGGGGTCTGCGCGCTCCCTTACGGACGACGGAAGACCCGCCGGAGCCCAGGCAGCCGGAGGAAGCGGAGGAGGAAGGGCGGCTGCTCCCCGCCTGCAGCGGGTTCCCCTCTGGTATGGCCCTGGCGGACAGTGCCCGCGGGCTGCCCAACGGCGGCGGCGTCTCGCCGGCGGCAGGGAGTGGAGCGGCGGGAAGCGGGGCGGCGGCAGGCGGCTGGTCATCCTTCCCGGAGATCGTGGAGCTGAACGTGGGCGGGCAGGTGTACGTGACGCGGCGCTGCACGGTGGTCTCGGTGCGCGACTCGCTGCTCTGGCGCATGTTCTCGCAGCAGCAGCCCAGCGAGCTGCCCCGGGACAGCAAGGGCCGCTTCTTCCTCGACCGCGACGGCTTTCTCTTCCGCTACATCCTGGACTACCTGCGGGACTTGCAGCTGGTGCTGCCCGAGCACTTCCCCGAGCGCAGCCGCCTCCAGCGGGAGGCTGAATACTTCCAGCTGCCCGACCTGGCTCGCCGCCTGGCGCAGGCTCGGGCCGCTGCTGCCGCCCGCCCCGCTGCCCTGCACCGCGACGGATCGCTCTGCGCCGACGAGCCGCCGCCGCCGCTCCTCGGCTACCTGGAGGCTGAGCCGCTAGAAGGAGGCAGCGGAGCCACGGCGTCCGCCCCGTCTCCCACTGCCAGCCGTAGCCCCTCGGGCGGGCCGCTGCTGACGCCCTCGCAGTCGCTGGACGGGGCGGGCGGGAGACGCTCGGGCTACATCACCATCGGTTACCGGGGTTCGTACACCATCGGACGGGAGGCGCAGGCCGACGCCAAGTTCCGGCGGGTGGCCCGCATCACCGTCTGCGGCAGGACGGCACTGGCTAAGGAGGTCTTTGGAGAGACGCTGAACGAGAGCCGCGACCCCGACCGTCCCCCCGAGCGCTACACCGCCCGCTACTACCTCAAGTTCAACTTCCTCGAGCAAGCCTTCGACCGGCTCTCGGAGGCCGGCTTTCGCATGGCCGCCTGCTCCTCCACTGGAACCTGCGCCTTCGCCCCCGAGCAGGGAGGTCCTGCTGATGACAAGATCTGGACCAGCTACACCGAGTACGTCTTCTGTCGGGACTGAGCATCCGCCCGGACCGCGGTGTGGGGATAAGGCAGAAGCTCCTGCACACCTTCACACACACGGTCTCCTCCTGGCCTGGAGGACCTGAAGGAGGGGCTGTGTCCCCCTGCGCTTTCCTCACCTGCCTCCGTGCACAAGGCGGGTCAGCCCCCAGAGTAGTCCCCACCCCTCCTGCACACACCTCCAGACCACCAGGGACAGGTGGTAACCATGCCGTGCCTCAGCCGTCATGTCCCTGCTTGGCCACCATGTTCCTGCTCAGCCACTGCATCCTGACTCACACCATCATCCTCCCATGCCTTCCAGTAGCTGTGTCAGTGGTAGTGAGGAAGGGGAGAGGTACCGGGAGTACCATCCCAGGAAAAAGTGTGTGTGTGCCCAGCGCCTACCCCTCTTCATGCACAGGAGCTGAGAGATAGCTCTGCCAGGGTGGGGTGTTTTAAAAAACACCCATGTAGGAGCTGAGGAAATTCTTAGTTGCTTTTCAGCAACTTCTGTTGAAGGTGTCATGACAAGTGGCTATCTTTTCTCATCCTTATACCCTTAAGCAGGATTTCACCTTGTTGGGCAGACCCATAAAGGTCTGGTTTATCCTTCTACCCCATCAAAGTGATGCCTGTCTGTGAAGGACCATCACATAGAAGTCATGCCTGACTGTGAGATGTTGGCAGTCTAGCTCATACTTCATTTGTACTGATGAGTAACTTTGCAGGAGGTGTGCATGTGGCCCTTCATGACCAGTTGCATCTGTCTCCCCTCTGTTCTCCCTGTGTCTCTGAACTCCCCTCTCCAAGATGTTGAACTGGACCAGGGCCTGCATAGCAGGCACACAAGGCTCATGTGGAAGGACAGGTTCACTGGATAACCAACCATTTGAACTAAAAAGTGTCCTCAGAGACATGTGTTTATTCCCTTGAGAGGTAACACGATGCTTTGAAAAATTAAAGTGCTTGTGAATCATAACTTTCATTGGTGGTGTAAAGTCCTTGTAATTCTTTTGAAGTCACTGTTGTCTGTAATATGCATAGAAATCTCAATGCATATGTCCTCAAGCACCCTCAAAACAATGGGGGAGAGATGAAGCCAGGCTTGCCAGAATGAAGGTAGGACCTGCTTCCTTGGAAGCTGAAATCATGTACCTTGAATTAATGCAGATGTACATTCTAAGTGTAATCAAAAGCACTCTGCTTGTTAGTTTTAAGTTTTGTCATGTTAGTGCTGTAAAATTTTGAAACCAACAGAATTTATGTCAAACTCATTTTTTCTAAGAACTAGTTTTTTTCATTTTCATGGCAGTACTACCGTGGCAGTGACATTGCTGAGAGTTAATTACCTCTTCCTAGACAAACTCAGTGCTTCTTAGAAAGGATTAAGCCCCATTCTTACCAAAACAAGACTGGTGCCAACTTTCTTCAGTGGAAATTACCCCTCTAAGCTGTATTTGGTTTGTGCTATCCAACAATCTTTCTTTTCCAGAGTAGGTAGCTGTAACTTGCTTTGCAACAGATGATCCAAGTAGCAGATTTTGCAGTAGGGAAGACTGAGCAGGTCTTTCTAGTAAATTAGTGAAGATTGGGGTTCGAAATCACCTGAAAAAGCCTTTAAAACCTGAACCTGATTAAAAAACCTGTATTGTCCATTCAGACATTCACAGAAATATCTCCTAAGTGTATCTGAAGCCTTGAAGAATTTAGTGATACATATTAAAGGCTTGAAATTACATTTTAACTCTTGAATAATAAACTGTTCTAACTGCAAATTTAGAAATACTGCTAGCACTTGCATTCTAACCAAAGAATGTCACAGTAGAGTTTTATTTTTAAAACCTTGGTTTCTTTGAAAAGAGTTGTTGCTACATATGTATAGAATTTCAGTGCTCAGTCATACTCTCCACTCGATCTTTCATTAAGTACATGCACAACTGCATTAAACTGAAAATAATTTGCATAATTTTCTTTTTAATATATTAGGAAGATTGTTTATCAGTGTAATTAAATTGAAAATGTGCATATGAAAGTGTTGGGTATTGTCCACTTGTAGATAGTTGTATAATGACTATTTTTAAGAGGAGAGGAATGTATACTTGCCAAATTAGATGAGCAATAAGATAGAGTGAGAGGCCAATACACCTGAAGACGGAATGAAATCTGTCCTATGCCTTACTCTGAGATAATTTCTTTGCTTAACTTATTTATACCACAAGTGAAAGGACATTGATCATAGCTACTAGGTTTTTACAGTGCCATTCTCGAGAATAATGACTGTCTTTTTCTAGTTTCTGTGAAGTAATTCTGAAGTATGTTTTTTAAGATTTTGTATAAAATCAGTTTTCAGTAAAGTGTTCAAATTTGCTCTAGGTGGCTTTTTTCTTTTTAAAGATTCAGGTAGCTTACTAAATCAATCATAGGAGCTATGAATAGGGGCAGTTTTAAATTGAACTTGTGATTTAGTGTACATATATACACAGTATGTAAACATTTTACACGAATCATTTAGTTTTTTAATCATTTTAGTGCTACAGAGTTTCATAATATATCTAGGTGAGCATTTGCATATTACGCTATGTATATAACATGGTAATGTTTTACTGGTTTCCTATACTTGTTTCTATGGAAAAACTGAGTATGAATATCAGCTTGTAGAACTGAAATTGATTACATAGTTGCTTGAATGTGAATCACAATTAAACTTCCAGGTGGCTGAATGCATCTCTAGAACAAAGATTGCCTGTATTTTGAGCAATGATTGCCTATCCATTTGCTGGCAGATGACCCAGAAATTCTCATACTTTCAGTAAAAGTGGGTGTAATAAAAACATAAACTGGTGATTTTTTAATCTTTTTGCTACAAACTCTAAATGTTATTTGTATTAGGAAATAGGGCCCTTCATTTACTGATAACTCATTACATTTAGACTTACCGTGATGATGCCATCAATGTAATAGTCATTTGATGGTTTGCCACAGATGATGCTATTTTTCTTAAACATTACTCAGTAATTTCAGTAAAATTTTTAAAAGGTAAAATGCCTAAGGCAAAGTCACTGAGTTTTGCTGGTCTCTTCTATTGAGAGCTCAAAGAACAAATAAACATGATGACTCCTCTAAACCTGTTGACGTGCAGAAAACCAGACATCTAAAGACACAATACTAGTCCTGTGTACATTTTGTAGCTGTTGTTCACAGTTCATGTACTTAGAGATGAAAGCAGTAGCATTTACAAGTGCAATTAAAAAAGCAAAGGCAGTCTTTCCTTTAGTTAGAAGTTAAGGCATAGGTCTGTTCAGTGATGCATATCATGAAGGGTGACTTTGCAGATGTTTGATAGGATGTTTATATTTTTATACATGTAGATAATGAGTCACTTAATCATTCTTAATTTCACATGTATAGCATTGAAAATAAAGATCCTCCTAGGAAAACGTTGCAAACCAAATTAAATTCTTGTTCTTGAAATATTAAATCATATGTGTGGTTTGTGCTGTCCTTTTTACTCCTGGTAAAGATGTCATTAGCTTTGCTCTCCCACAGTGTCATATTGATAACTTCAGCAAAAAGTCCAAGCAAATATGTAAAGTGGAAACACTGAGCAATGAATATAATATGTATAGGATTCTTTAGTAACACCCATGGCAAGATAAGCAGAAATGTGTACTGCCCAGACTGCATACTTTCCTTTTAAGTGTCACAGAGAATTTTTGTAGTACTGGTCAATGTGAGTCAGTCTTGATTATATAGCTTAATTTGAATAGCACAGTGTAATTGTTAAAATAAAATGTTGGTTTTTTTATGAAGCCAGAGAACAATAATATTGGATATAATGCTCATTCAATAAAGGAAACATGAATACCTAAGGAAATTGATGTTCTAAGAGAAATGCATTTAGAAATTCCTTTAAGGAACAGAAGGTTGATCTTGTTAGCTACACTGAGATCTCTAGTGAACTATTATAAACCTGATGGTTTATAAAAAAACTATAGTCAGTTGCATAGAAAATTAATAATCAGTTGCCAGTATATTCTATGTATGTGAAGCACTTGTATATTTAACAGATCTTTCTTGAGTAGCATGGTTATGATGCAAAGAAACCAGCTGAAAGAAGTTTAATTAATCTTTTTTTTTAATGGCTTGATAACATTTGAGAGTTTTGTTACCATGAAATAATATAGGAAAAGACGTTGCTCCATGATCAATAAATCTTTGAGTCTGTCTTTCGGCAGGCTTAGGTCTCATTTCCTTTATACTACCACTTTGATCACTCTGCTCACCCCCATCCCTTTTAATTCACTTCTACTAGGCAAAAGACAGCATGTTCTTTGGCAAAGCCAGCTTCTGCTATGCTGAAGGTTATGGCTGAATTCTAACTTTCTCCCTTAGTGAACTACAGATTTTTTTCCCCTTTCAACTTTACCCAGCCAGCAGTATTGATGGAATTTCTTAGAATGTAGCATATGTGAGATTTTTTAGTTCTTTTGATTGTATTTGAAGTTACCCATGAGCTCAGAAGTTGTTAAGGTCAGATGTCTGTCCAAACAGATGATGCAAGTCTATGAGCCTTATTTCCTTAGGAAGCAAAGCTAGCAACAAATTACTGTAACAAATGCCTGGCACTGCCTGTATAAAACCTTTTGTCAAAGGAGGACAGAGTAGTTCAAGTATACTAAATCCCTATAGAGTGAGGAGGAAAGTGGTCACACTTACTGTGGTGACACAGGCCAGTCAGCCAAATGAATGGGTGCACTAGAATGGTTTAAAAGTGTTTCCAGCCTCCAAATTTCTGCAGTGTTTCCAAGTTTAACTGAAGCAGCTTTGAGCCTTGCTGTAATAGCCCTCTTGACTGTCTGTCTTAAACTCATCTGTTGGTACCTTTGCTGCACAAACCTTTTGTTATAAATATGGAGCTTTTAGGACTCTTTCTGTCCTCTTTGGCTGGCAGAAATTGATTAAAATGTGCAGGAAAGTCTTCTCCAAAAGCTAGATTTGACTCTTTTTTTTTTTTTATTATAGAATTTCAGTGTGTTGGACTTGACAGTGCTAGGTTAATTGTTGGGCTTGATTTAAAGGTATTTTCTAACCGAAACAAATCTGTGATTCTCTGATAGTTGCTAATGAAAGACTAGTGGAGAAGAGTTTTTTATGTAGAAAGTAGTAGCATTTAGTTTTATGTAACTAAATGCTAATTTTGTTTCTCATTAAAATGAGCTGCATGCATTTTTCCCCTTGCAGTCAACATACTAAATGTAAGGCTCTGCTGCTAAACAAATGTCTTATGTATGATTACTGAAGTATTAATACTGCTGCTGGAAGAAGTCTGTTGGAAACATGCAGCACAACTGCTGAGAAAGTCAAAACCATTGTTGGTGAAAGTACATTTCTTCCCTGTTCCACTCTCCACTGTGCTCAAACTGGAATAAAATTCTCGTACACATTTCTTGTTCTAAAAGTTTTTTAGCACATACTATGGTATATTTGATACTTCCATCAAAGTTGTTGGCAACAGTGAATTGGGGTGCTGAAGTATTTCTATTTCTTTGTTAGGAAATAAGAGTTAAGAAAAAATCCTTGCATGAAGTGGCAGCAATCTCATGCAGTTTCAAGGCTATTTCTTGGTATCACAAGAAAGTCAGGATATTCTTCTGTCTAATCCAAACAATAGATTCACACATTACTCCTATCTTGCAAACACAACACCCCTCCACCCCAAAAATCTAAAGACCTTGTGTCACATGTTCGTTCTATGTCTTGATATCATCTGGATGAAAGAAATTTTTTTCTTCTCCTTCAAAAAAGCTCACTGTTTGGCTGCTGGGAAATGACTATGTTAAGCAGTACACCTTGCTTAGGGATATGGACAGACATAGGCTAATATTTTATCATCTTTTTTTATTCATCATAACATGAAAGGGAATGAACTTCACACATGAGCACATACAAATGAGCCAATGTGTCCTTGATGTCAGTATGCAGATGGTGATGCCCAGCTCCATACAGCTTCTGGCATTTGCAGTTTAAAAGCTTTCTCAGACTAGAATTTAAGTAAGTATTAACTCACTGAAGTTCAGATAGAGAGGAGGAGAACAGCATACCTACACTGCAATAAAAAAGCTCTTTTAATACAGAGCATATGATCTGTCATTTTCCTTTGTAATTTTGAGGTAAAGTTACAACCTTGGTTAGTTTATTGAGGAGCTGGTTGTGATGTAATTAAAAAAAAGGCAAAATAAAGGAAAAGCCCTTTCCTCCAGTCCACTCCCTGTGCACATGTTCTTCAGGAGGGAATGCAGTGCTGGTGTGATGGGAATGACCTTTCTTTTTGGTTTCAGAGATAACCCACAATGTTGCCACTTCAGTTTTGACTGTTTTTCTGGTTATGGCTGATCTTTAGGGTCACACTAACACTTAATAAATAGTCCTTTAGCAAAGCATATCATCATAACTATGTAGATTTCTGTTGATTTGAATGTAGTTTGGTTTTGACTCAGATTTTCCAAATAGCTTAGTGATAAACTCTCTCCACATATTACAACAAAGTCTGTGATTATTACAGGCCTGAAGTTAAAGTTTATTCCTTTAAAAGGGCAAAGACTGTTCCAGGAATGTGACTCCTTTTTTAAAAATTATTTTTATTTTCTTTTCTTTTAATAAGGGATCCCAGTTAGGGATTTAATTTTCCCCACCCCCCACCACAAATCTGTAGTCTTGTACAAACACTTCTCGTTTTCCTCATCTTGTAAAATTAAGTTCAAGATCTTCCTTTGACTAAGAGCTCAAGGCACAAGTATTTCAGAAAGCTGCAAGGACCAGGAGGTCTTGCAGTGAGTCACAAGTGCTACATGGCAATACCTTCCTGCCATGGCTCCCCTACTCTGTTGCAGTCAGAGCCAAGATGAGGGGACAGCTGTGTCCCAGGCCTCAGGAATGCCCACCAAACCTGCCCACACATGCCCCTTCTGCCTTGCTTCCTTCCCGGCCATGACCGAGGTGGCTTGGGAGTTCCTGAGCCAGCACAGACTTGCTGCTGTTGTCTTGCCTGAATAAAGGGGCAGCATTTGTATTCTGGTGAGCTCCCTGCATCACAACAGCCACAGATTGGCACTTCTCTGCCAGACTTCTGACCCACTTATTCCAGGGTTTGCTTTCATGATCTATGTTATCTGCTGTCTCAGGGTATGGTTGGAACATGGGAAAGATTTATCTGTTTATAGTAGGTCGCCTAACAGCTTATCTGCTGTGGTGCTGAAGGGATGATAAAGGCAACTCAGCTAAAAATAGTTTCACAGTTCCTTACAGTCTTGTGGTCTGAATAAACCGTGAAAAGTGCTGCATAAACTGTAAGAAAACTGAGGAAAGGCACTTTTTCTTTTATAGGTGGGAATGATGACTTTATTAGTTTTGCCAGTGCATTAGCTTGTTTATCCACTTGGATTTGTTTGTACTATGTTAAAGGCTGGAGAGCACTCAATTGCAGATTAACTGAGCCAAACAGTCACATTTCTTTAGAAAATGTTAGAGGAAGAGTATGTGTATACAAATGCACCAGTGTTTCTGTTTCTAGAAAAAAAGTTTATAGGTTACTTTGGATGGTTTTCAACACACCGCCACTAGGGTTTGGGGGGAGAGAGAAATGTCCTGACAAACTAATCTGCATGCTCTACATAGCATTCACTGCACAGCTTCCCTGAACAGTCTTTAAATCAGGCAGTGAAATCCCTTAGACTGTCATCTAATCTCATGAACTGTACTGCTGGTGAGAAAGAAGACATCACAGTGCTTGATTAATTCTTCCACTATGAATGTCACCAACTTTGACTTCCACCCAGAAGGGTCTGTAACATCTTCTTCTCCAACACCATGAAGCTGAAGAGAGCATTCTGTAGGAGGGTATGTATGGAGGCAGTTTACTTGATTTAAATCCAGAGACAAACTGTCCTGTCTTTTCCTTCAGTTACCCACCACTTGTCCCTGTAACCAGTTTTGTGTTGGCACTGCTTTTGTGGCCTTGGAATGAGACAGTTCAGGGACCTGGTGCAGATGAAAACCTTAAACAAGCAATCAGAAAAAGAGGTTAGCTGTCAATCAGAGGAGCTACCAGAACAGGCTCACAGCATAATAAAGCTATTAGTGCCAGGAGAAATGGTCAGATGACTGAAGAGAGTGAGCTCCTGTGGTCTGTCAATAAGACGTGGGTTTTAGCCCTATAGTCATCTCACATCTCCAAATCTTCTTCAATTTATCAACATCTCTTGAACAGATTATTTCAGACACTGCTCGTTCTAGTAAGGGAAAGCACTAAAGCAAAGTAAAATTTCTCTGTCCTGTCCTCTAATTTTTCTGTTCATCTGTCTAAGCTTTGTATTGGTAGCCCCAGAGATTTAAGCATCACTGGAGTTTATGTGTAGAAAAACACCACTGTGAGTACCTGTGTTCTGTCCTCCAAATGCTGTCCTAGATACCCATCAAAATGCATGGCAGTGTATGAGATGCTTTCTTGTTAAACATTATACCACAGTTCAAATTCTAACATATAAATAGCCTTAAAAATAAAGCAAAACTAATACAATATCTGTTATACAATATCAATTTTCTGTATGTTAGTGTTGATGGACATTACTGTCACACAAATGTTCAGTATCATTTCTTACTAGTTAGTACATTGGATGGGTAGTTTTCAGCTGGATAAATGGATGGCCAGGAGATGATGTCAAATTGGCAGCCATACAGTTCACAAATTACCCATTATTTTTATCACTGTCTTCAAACACTAACAGTTCATGGGTTTTTTTTTCCAGTCCTTTGGAGCTCCTCCAGGGTTCTGAGACTTTCTGAGAAGGCTACATTAGTAATTGCACAGGCTTGTAAAGACACTGGATGTAAGTTGACCAGACCTGATTAAAAAAATGTGTTGTTCATTTTTTTGGATTAGTCTCAGGAAATTGTTCATTATTCTCTACAGACCTGCAGAGCAAAATATTGATACTTTTTCTGAACTAACAAGCCTCCAACTTCCTTCTAATAACAAATCAATAAAATTTTTAAGATTTTCCCTAACAAAATTAAATAATTTCATTTAAAATGAGTAGTAGTCTTGCTGACTACTGCTTTCTTTGTGATCCTTTTCCTTACCTTATTGCATTTATGCAATATAATTAGTACAGCATTTGGAATTTATAGCTTTTGATTTATACAAGTTGTGATAGCTTTCTCTTTCCCTATTAGAGTTTATATCTATGACTTTTTAAAAGCAGCTATCTGGATTCTGTCCCAGGGTGTACTGGATAACTACAGCCCATACTGATCTCAATAAAAGGTGCTATCATTGCAGGATGTACATGGCAATTTAGCAGAACCAATGTACTCTCTTTTACATTCAGAACTTTACAGTTACATTTTTTTTTTTGTTAAAACCATAACCTAGGGTTTAGAAATACAGCATTTTAAGTAAGGTAAGATTATTGTTATGAGGTTAGTGGGAATTTATACCATGGTATTACTGTTTGTTTTGACCATTTAATCTCCTTCTATCTATTCTGGTGCATATCCAAAAAATTTATCTAGAGCATAAACAAGAGACTATTTTCCCAAATCTTTCCTAGCACTGTTGACACATTTAAAGTTGCTTCTTTTTTTCTATTCGGTTATTGGTGTTATTCCTAAACTCCATCTAGTTCAGAGTCACCTAATGCTGATGTGCATTTTGGAGTGCCATGTCTGTGGCACACAGTTCATTCCTTTGCTCTTACTTGGACTTACAGTCACTGGAGATGGTATTTACTTTTTTGGAGGTCCTGCTTCCAATACATTCTTCCAGTCTGTATGAATTGGTGTGGAAATCAGAGGGATGACATGGAAACTCAGCTGTGGTAAAGGCATGTGGTCAGGTAAGAGCATCATCGGTGACAACTTCTAAGCTCCTAGAGGTTGCACACTTTGCTTGCACATTCCACAAACTCATGGTGTGTGGAGGCTGATACTGTCTGGATAAATAATAAACAGTTAACATTACAAGTAATAGGTTGCAGTAGCCTTTCTCTTACTCTGTGTTTATCAGGTTACTCCTCAAGAGAAGGCCTTGTTGTAGCTTTAAGGATGATTTTAATTGTAACTCATACAGTTGTCTTCACTATTTTTTCCTTGATAAAAAGCTCAATGTTCTTCCCACATTTTCATTTACAGAAATAGATTGCAGAAGATTAGAGGAAGAAATGCAGATTTAAGTTAGTATCCTTAGACAAGGTGAGATTACTTTTAACCTTAATTTTTATAGCAGTAAACAGGAATAAAACAGTCACTGGCTGAAATCAGCAAGTCATTCCCTCAATATGGAATAACAGAATGTGTAGCTCTGAATAACTTGGTTTAAATCAGGAAAGAAACTCTTCCTGAGGTCAGAGCAGCTCTCTTCTGTAACAGCAATTGCCTAATACTGAATGTTTCACAAACAGAAATACGTAGAACATGGGACAATCATTTCAGAACTATAAAATCCTCCATCTCTCCCACCCTTTTCCAAAGGTACTGTGTCCTTATGAAACTTCTGTGTTTTCTTTCTGACACATTACCAGCTATAAAACGTATTTTACCATTCCTCTTTACAGAGATGCTCTCACTCTACAGCAATTTTCATCTTTCCTAAGGTGATGTATTGGCCTGCAGTTTCCATTTCTTCAAAGAAACAAAGCTCCTGGGAGAAAGAAAATGCTCATACAAAGGCAACCCTTGCAAGTCATTTTTCTTTTCTGGAACTCTTAAATATCAGAGAGAAAGAGAGAAGTGAAACATAAAGAAGGAAAGAGGAGGGAAGGGACTCATCCAGACACTGAGACTAGCCAGATGCATATTTGACACTTTATTTCTGTAAAGAAATAATAAGAAATTTTAGAAAGACATACATATGTAGAAATACTAAGAACTGCAGACAGTTCATACAATGCATTCAAGCAAAGACAAAGGGAACAGGCACATATCTGTTATTCAGTATAATTACTAACAGATCACTCTGTCAGTACTCAGACCTGAGGCAGCTTTGTTTGCAGGAAGTTAGGATGCCTGCTACCATTTCCTAATGGAATTTAAATAGTCTTCTATTTATAAAGTGTTCAATATACATTGGGGCATCCATGGTACAGAGAAGAGAAAGAGGCACAACTTTGTATTACAGTGTGTTAGCAGAGACTCTTAAGTCTGCATGCAGCTCTAGCAAATAGCTGTTTGTAAAGCAGACCATTGACTTCTACAGACACATGGTTGTGTGATATGAGTGAGTTGCACCTGAATTTCCATGCTTTGCTGACTCTTGCACAGTCATTGCAAGACCTGCAGATCAGCCATGCAATTTCTTTGCCCTGTTGTGACTGCCACTTGTATGTTTCCTTCTGAAAGGAGCTTGACCCCGTTAGACATCATACAGGGCTCAAGCATCCAAACAATGGAGTCTATTGAAGTAGTTGGAACTTTGGGAAAAGCTGGTTTCAAAATTCCAGCTATGATTGACAGAAAGGGATGTGTCTGCATCAGTCCAGAGAGAGCTGATCTGCTGAAAAAGAAGCAAGAAAAGAATGTTTTATGTAGCTGACTTGGAGTTGTTAACCTAGTAGAAACTGCAGGCTAGTTATGGTAGAGCAAGAAATAGAAGAAAGAGTATTCTGCTGGGTGATGTATGCAGGAATTGGCACTGACCAAGGAGCAGCAATGGATGCTCCCCTCATGTATTGAGCAAGGTGATTCTGTCAAGAATGAGTATCTGTAAAAAAAAAAAAAATTAGTAACCAGCCATTGGTTAACTGTTTCTGAAATACAGCCAACTGGTGGAATAGGAAACTGAGACATCAAGGGACATTAGCTGTGTTTTCTGGAATAAGGTGGAAAATATGCTAAGGAACATTTTTCAACAGTCTTAGCATGCAAGCCGTAAGAATGGCATATGAGAGCCAAATGTCTTTGTTCAGCTGAAGTTGTGGAGGCTGCACTCGGTTTGTTGCTAAGTAAGAGCAACAGGAGCTACTGCTCTATGCAAATGGCTTTTTAGAATTAGAAGCCATTACTGTATGAAATGACACATTGAGAAAATGCTCCTACATGAATAATTAGCTCACACAGCAAAGCTGCAGATACCTGAAAGCACATTATTTTTCCAACTTTGGAAGGTTTTCTATTTATCTAAAACTTTCTAACAGTTGTTGCTGTTAGTTTATTCCCTGTGATTGATGGTATGACAAATAAGTAGTAAATGACAGTGTTTTCATATACTGGAACAATCTGCATGTTTATATTCTTTTACAGCTGTTGCAAAGATGTAATTGAAACCCTGAAGATGTTTTAATCTTTACACTAGTGAAAGCCATGCTAAACAACTTTTTTGCAAATTTCCAGTTTCGATAACTGCAGAGTAATTATTCAAATGTTCAAGCAGGGGAAAAAAATTAAAATCTTCTTTTAGAGACAATACTTTCTGCAGATTTCAGTTCTCTCTTTTCTGTTCCTTCTGCCTTTTGCCCAAGTCAAAAATATCTACTTCACTAGAAATTGTTCTTGTTTCATATGGTAGAATATCTTTGTATAGCAGCTGAAAAAGAACTAGACTTGTCTTTTGTCATTTAAATAGCACACTGAATTCTCCTTGACATAATGCATGCAGTTTTCCTTTACTTATTAAAGGATATAAAAGGATAAAAAAAATTGTACCAAAGTTTTTGTATTGCTCCCATACAGCTGCTGGGGACCATGTATCCATCTGAATGTGTATGGCCTAGTGTTAACATTACTTTTTGTATCTGAACTAAAAATCTGTCCCAGATTGTATCATAATACAGGAATGAAAACAATAGGAATGACTGACTTCACATATATTCTCTGCAGATTGTTATGACCAACTGCAAGTAAATAAGAAAAATAAAGGTAGCTGATATTTATAATTTAATCTTTGACATCTCAATAAGTCATTTTAATATTAAAATTATCCCTATTATACTTTCTGCTTGAAAGACCAAAAGAATCTACATTTCTAATAGAATTTATGCAGGAAAACACTGACAAAAAATACTGGAATACTTTAATGTTTGTTCCTACATCAAACATGCTGAGATGAGGCTTAAAAGCCCACTAGAGAATTCACATTTGCCTCAGTGCTGTTAGTAAAAGCTGTAATTATCTGTATCTTTCAAAAATGCTTAAAATGAAATACAACCTAATTCTCGGTTATAGAAAAATATAGTACAACAAATGCATTATCATCTATTTTTTTATTATAGGATGTGGGTGCATAACCAGGAAGAACACTAACATGATTATTTCTTAGTAAACTTTTACAATATATAACCATTTAACGGGGCAGTGAAAATCAGAACTTACACTGACTTTATCACAGCAGAACAATTGTGCTGCATAGGTAAATAAAGAGCTTGACTTTCTGGGATATTTTCAGTCCCACAGTCCTGTTTCCTCTCCTTTAACTATCAGTAACCTCACTACCCAGTGATTTTTGGAGGGATTAGGGCTAGCCTAATTGCTTTCTCCCTCACTCTTGACAGCATTATTGAGGCTAGCATCTCCAGCAGAGTCCCTTGAGTCCCTGCTTCTGAATAATGCATGCCAGAGCTCTGTACCCCAGAGCAACTTTTGCCCACCCATACTGTAGGACTTAGCAAAGTGAAGTATGACCCCAACAGAGGCTTAATGTAGAGTAGGGTAGAAGTAGGCAAGTCTGGCAATGACCTAATTATGAGTTATAGGACTAAGAGAGACCATGGAGTTTTCATGACCATGCCTAGCCCTCAGTTAAAGACATCCAGGATTTTTGCTTTTATTTGTTTTGCTGAAATATTAAAACAGCCACTGACACCTTTCAGTTTTTCATCTATCCAGATCTTTTCCAGTTCTCCATTTTTTTTTTACAGATGAAACCTAACAACTGAGGAGAAACTTCTAAACATGTTGTGACAGGGAAGGGCATACTGTCCTTTTTGTCTTCTGAAATTTTAACTGCTTAACTGTTCAATTGTATATGCAGTTCAGGGGAAAAGCAAATGGGGAGAAACATAAGTGAAGCAAGGGCTTTCTAGGTAGGAGCAAGTGTGCTAGGTCAGGTAGAAGGTTCATTTAGCCTTGTTTTTCTGGAAGTGAGCAGTAGGGAATTTTAGTGAAGGAAGGGAAAATTAAAGGAAGAATATAAAGTCACACAAATGTAAAGCAAACGCTATGGTATTGCCTACTCTCATTCTCAGATTCTAAACCAGTAGTTTTTGTATCTAATAATGCTTGGTGGATTTTTAGTGCATTACATTATGTAGATACTTTTCAAACACCTGTGAACTTTTGATATCTCCAGTATCTACCAGCAGTGAATTCCAACTTCTAACTATGTTGTGCTGAAGAGTTTAATTCCTCTTTTTGTTTTCAACTTGCCACATAATTTTTTTTGATAACCATGAGTTCTTCTATAGGAAAAGAATAACCATTCCTCATTCACCTTCCCTTTGCTATGACTTATTTTAACCTTCTGTCGTAATGTCCCCTTAGTCATCTCTTTCCCACTGTAAAGAGTCCTTGTCTAGCTGGTCATTCCTTGTCATTCCCTGCCTCTGATCTTGTAATATTTTCATTTCAGTACGGTCCCTCCTGTTCTCTTTGTAGCTTGTACAGCTTACAAATGTGGCTACACTGATTCCTTCATACACACTTCTGCAATTTAGGGGTTTGAAAGTGGGAAGTTAAACTGTGTCAGATCTAAAGTCTATTTACTGTCCTGTCTCAGAATATCCATTAGCAGATATCTAAGGAAGTGTATAAGACTATATTGTTCTTCAACAGGATTTGCACTTTAAACCTCATGTTCATGCACTGCAAGTTGGTTTCTTTTTTTGTTCCTTTTTTAAATGGTGCAAGATTTAGACTTGTCTAAAAAGCAGTTTTTAACCCTTCTCCACCCCAGCTTTGACCCTTACTGTCTGCTAATAAAGAAAATGGTGGCTTAGTTTGATGATCTGTTTCTCGGAATCTGTTTCTCAATGTTCTGTTTCTTGGGAAACTTAAAAATAGGAAATTTTCCTGTTAAGAGAGATTAAATGATATTATGGAAAGTTCTGAAAAGCAGACAAGCCCAGAATAATATTTCACAACTATTCATTTCAAGGTAAAGTTTTTATATTCAACCTGGAAAGTAGTTTTGTGGAAAAAAACTTCTTTGAAATCTGAAGGTAACCCTGCTTCAGATTTGTTCTGCAGTAACAAATAGATACAGAATACTGTAAAATGTTATTAATGTGACAGATTCTGAACTGATAACTGTGTTAAATATTTGCTGAAGCCTGTTTTGGGGCAATATAATGGTCTGGGCAAACTGACAAGTGTCCATCCCCTGTAGAACTTTTATTAAACTCATAAACTCACTTATTAGCATTTTGGTGACCTAAAGAAAATGATCATACATACATTTAATGACTTTATAAAGGAATAAATCCCTTAAAATACAATTAAAAACTGCTGCTTCAGCATGGGTCTTTTAAGTCAGTTAGAAATAACTTCAGGGTGATTTATTGAAGAGATTAATTGTTCAGTTAGAATAATCTGCATGACCTCTTCTGAAGGGTATTGCTCACTATGGTTTTAATGGATATAGGATGAGTTAAGATAGTGTTACTTGCTTTTGCTACTACTCAATAGACATTCTGCTTCAATACCTCTTTGTGTATGTAATTTATTTTCACTGGCACATACCTACTGAGACAGTGTCATCTTTTGAACACAATCTTTCTTGATGCATGGGCTTTATAAAACACAAGCCCTGAAGGACCTTACAGATCAGATCCTTCAGAATTTTGCAGCACACATCAATGTAACACCGAACCATAAATTGTTGGTTGTCAAATTTCTCATTGAAGTCATAAAGCCACAACAGGTTAAGTATGCATGTAAGGTCCTGTTGATTTCCAGTTATCAAAGATAATGTCTACAATCTGTGGATACTGTAGGCATTAATATTCTTGTGTCTCTGGGAAACAAGTATTTGTTGATTTAACTGAAGATGTATATAATCATAAATTTGAATCTACATAACACAAAGGATGCTTTTTGTATCAGTTTTTGACTCCACAACTTCTGGTACAAAAATAGGCCTAACTTCTCTGGCAATCGGTAGGAAACTGTTACTGTAACTACCCTGAAAAAAATCTAAGAAATTCTGTGTTCATGTTTCTCCTCTCTTTCTGTGAGTTCTCCCCAGCAGTTAACTCCCATTTTGGCTTAGAAAAGCAGATTGCCTTGCACACAACATGATCTCTGACTTTTTTGGGTTTCAGCCAGTCTAGCATAATCCTTATATTGTTGAAAGCTTATTAATCTCCAGTTTTTCCTGGAACCAGCTTTTAGCTTTATAAATAATAAGCTGTGTCACAACGGAAGGAACTAAGCATTACATTTCCTACATAATTCTTTTGAGGATTCAAATTGTTTTACATTGTTTGATTTCATGAATTGATTTGTTGATTCCATTATCAGCCTCCTTACATTTCATTCCCAGGAAGGACAGCAAACTAAGGCAGACAAGTTAGTTGCAGAAAAATACCATCAGTTATGCATGACAGTCCCTGCTTCAGAAAACATTGGAGCTTGAGGAACTTTCTGTTTTCCTTCCATGTCACACATGTGTCTTACATAATACATGTCAGACAGATATCTTCACTATACTTGATATCTTTGGTTAAGCTAACAGGAGAGAATTTCTGGCATGTTAGCTAGCAAGATGTCCTCCTGAAGGGTCCCTTGTTGTTACATTTATTTTCAGTATCTTCTGTCAGAGATGTAAAGAAGTACTTTGAGCCTTTCTATTATTGGTAGTTGGCATGACAAAGTAATAGCAAAATGATCACATGAATTAACTAGAACAGGTTTCTGCTGGAGTGAAGCTAAGCTTTCTACACACTATGATGCATGTGTTTTTAAGCTTCTTTTATTTGCTTTACTACATTAACACTGCTACAGTTTTGTCTGTGCCACTCCATCACATCCTTTTGCTCACAATGCATTTCATCATCTACAAGACCATATGTGATCTCTTATTAGCCAAAAAAATGGGCAATCAGCACATACAGAGATTTAATGGCAGAGCAGCAGCTGGGGAAATTGCAGTGCCTGCTCTAACTTGGGAATAGGAGTTTCAGTATAAACAAATTCCAGTTTGATAATCTTAGTTTTCATTAAAATTTGTTTTCTCTCTTTATCAGCCAGTAAGGCTTGGCTGACACAGGAAGGAGCAATCTTGCAGTAATGAGATTTCAAAAGACAAGTTAAATTTGTTCCTGTAGAAAAGGAAGGACATGAGAAGTAGGAAGTGCTGAGAACAACAAATAGGATTATGAGAAGTTTATACAAGCTCTTCTGACACCAGAAGGTTCCCCTTTGTGCAACATCCAAGTCTTGGCTAACACAGCAAACCCGTGTGTGGCAGACAGTGTCTCCATGAGTGCCTGTCTTTTACCACAAGACACTGTTTTTCTCAGATGGTCTAAAATCCTGGAAGGGAAACTTCCACTCTCAATTTAGTTACTCTCAGTGATCATTATGGCTTTTTCTTTTGGCAAATAGAGCTGTCTCAGTTTCTAGAGCTATAAGATCCATGAACAAGGACTTTATTCCCAGTATTACCGATGGCTTTTGTGTTAACTATGAATGTGCAGCTTTTGAAGTTTTCCCTCATTTCCCCTTCTACCACCAGAAACTGATTTTAAGCTAGGGAAGTTAGTTTTTCTATGTTTCCTCTGTTGCCAGTACAGTAAAACAGTCACTGTCATGGGTGGTGCAAAGCACCTTCCCTAGACTCTTGATTTCAGTTGCTGCTATCTCTTCATGGGTTATATGGGAATCCTCAGGTGACTCTTCTGCACAAAACTGAACACTTCAGGGGCTTCTACTAGCCTATCTGAGAAACAAAAGTAGTATTTAACTCTGTTTGTAAAGAACCTTTAAGACTTGAGATGAGGAGTGCTAAAATGATTGACATAATAATCACCGACTACCCAGAGTGGTGTTGGCTCTTTCTTCATACTGTCTCTACCTTTGCAAGTAAATAGCACATTTACTGCAGAACTAACCCTCAACATAGCAATGTAATTTTGTATGCCCTTTATCCAAGCCTGGTACTTCTGTTTGCATCACAACAGCTGCTCTAGATTTGGAGCCACTGGTTAAGAGATTTGCAGAATGACAGAATAGTCAAAGTTGGCAGGCACCTGTGGAGACAGTCTCCAACCCTGCACTCAAAGCAAGGTCACCCAGAGCTGGTTGCCCAGGACCATGTCCAGAAGGCTTTTGAATATGTCCAAGGATGGATGCTCCCAACCTTTCTGGGCAACCTATTGCAGTGTTCAGCCACCAACAGAGGAGAAAAAAAAAAAAAAAAGGTTATATTCATATACAATTTCATGTGCTTCAGTTAGTACCCACATGTTTCAATGAATTTGTGCCCGGATTAGTAGTTCTGCTTATACTGTAGGTTTCATTTCACCTAGTCAGCTGACTTAAAATAAGTCTCTAAGGCAATGTCTATATAGTTAAATAAAAAAGGGCCAAGTACAGACTGAGTTGCATCTATACAGAGTGTAACAAGCCCTCTATGTGGTCACTGTGTCTGAGAGTGAGCTAGAAGAGTCCCAAGCAAAACCAGAGAGTGAGGTGAGGGGTAAGCAGTGTGGGTGACAGTGGTCAAGGACCAATGCTTGAGCTTTCTCTCTAGTACTCGTCTGCTACATCCTGTAAGAAAAATCACTAATTTCCCCCTAGAGATGTCTGAGAGATAAGTTACACCCATGATACTTAACATCCTCATCCTGTTGAGAACTTTGTGCCATCTATGTATTATTTCCTTGGCTTCTGAATGTAGACTCCAATGAGGACACAGAAAGGGAGAGATTTAAAACACATACTGTCCATATATTATGGGATAGATACTGAGAATGCCATTTCTGTCCACTTACAAAACAAACAGCACAGTAATAACACCTAAAAAT
Organism: Galbula dea; assembly: GCA_013399015.1. NCBI lineage: Eukaryota > Metazoa > Chordata > Aves > Piciformes > Galbulidae > Galbula > Galbula dea. The sequence goes on along the minus strand of VWZX01003680.1, from coordinate 188,654 downwards.
AACTTTATGTTCCTTATGTCACAAAGGTATTGGAGATAGGTAAGCTACAACAGGAGGAGATCCACAAAATTTCAAATCCAGAAGAAACATTGATTATTAGCTGGTACAACCTACAGTATATCAGATAATTTCTGCATCAAATTACTAATTTTAAGGTGTACAATATATTTTTTTAAAATTCTTGTAGAACATTTAAATAAGTTTAAATTATTAAATAAATTTTGTTACTAAACACATCCTTCTTGTCTTACAAGTATCATACTTCCACTTACAACATCTCCACTATCAGGCTTGGAAGTTGTACCACGACTATCCTCCAGCCTAATATTCCAGTATTGATATGTATGCACTTAAAAAAGGAACTTTTATCTTTTACAGTACTGTATTGTGACTGATACAGGGGTCTTGTAGGTAATTTCTGTCAAGAACAGGAAAATAACTCCGTTTCTTGAATATCAGCTCAGCAATTTACTCTATACAGTATCACTGTAAAATACATAACAGTGTAATCTGAAGTCTAGGGAAGTTTTCTAGTGACTCTCAGTGGCTTTAAAGCCAGGAGTTACTTCATTTTTGGCATTATGTCTGTACAGTTTAGTTCAGACCAAGCATTTCTTTTCCATTACAGAAACTGCCTCAAGCCACTGTGGTTTGCTGCCATCTCCTCCTTTGCTCATGTACATTAGCCTAACATATTAATACTCTTCCTGTTTTGTACTATGACCCTAACACAAAGCTTTGGTAATTTATTAGCAAAAATTTAGGGTCCTCTCTTACATGGAGGTGGAACAAGAGATGATAAGTTTTGCAAACCCTCAGATAAAGAAAATATAAATACCATTGTTTTTAGTAGGGACCCATTTATTTGTCTTCACCATCAGAAACATATGTGTTTTGTCTTAGTTTTTTGCTTTCCTACAGATATCATGAGTGACAAGAGAGTTTGGAAATAAAGTAATGGAACATTATTTTGTGCCACAATGGTGCTAGCTTGATGTTTTCATTTTCTCTTAAAAACTTTCCCGTAATTCTGTTTTCCTTAAGGAAGGATAGTGGGTAGGGACACAGTTATCTAGTCTGTAGCACTTTGTCTGTGGCTCCTTGGTAAGTCTGCACGCAGGCAATTACAGATTGATGCTATTAAATCCTTATGCCTCATGGAAACCCAATGTTAGATCATGTATCCTGTTTATGTCACTGCATGCAAGAAGTCTGCTCAGGATCTAACTTCAGCTTGCAAGCTTTACTTTTTATCATTTGTATTATGTTTAATGAGTATTTATTTGACTTAAATGACAATTTCCACATCTACTTCTGCTATGGGCTTTTGGCCTGTATGCTAGTGCATGACAAATATAATCTTATCAGATTACCATTTTATTTTTATGGGATATTTTTATGAACTATAAGAGAACTCCCTTGTTTAAATATAATAGAGGAGTTTATATTTAGTGTCTTTGAATTATCTTATTTTTAGATTGGTTTAATGTCGTTTCTGCTCATAACACTCAAGCAGGAAAAATTATCTGGATTTATATTTTTGTATTTTGGTATTAAGATGTGTCTTTTGTTTACTGGGGAAGGTTCAGTTGTGTTCAGAAAGGCTTGCTTTTACTGTACTAGGTCTCCCCAATATTCTCCCATCCATATGATTAAGTGTGTAATAAATTTAATTCAGTGTATAACGAATTTAAACAGGATGTATATGAGCAGTCAGCAGCCTGGTTCAGACCCTACAGACAAACACCAGACTGGCTGTGGACAAAGCACATCAACTATCTAGACTTGCTTGATGACATATTTGCTTCCTGATTCTATATGCCATATCACTACCATATGGGATGCTCTTACTTGCAAAATCTCAAGTACTCTGGGTTGTGCTGTCAGTGACTGAAGCTGTCTTGAAGCTGGTCTTTGTAAGCCTATCAATAGAAACATGTGCTAGACATCAATTTCCCTCAAAATTTGTCTTTGAATGCAAGATAAATCTTTAAATCACATCTTATTTACAGGTTTTGTAGAACAAACAGAAAAGGATGGGGAGAAAACAATATATGATATGTTGCAAGAACTTTTTTATTTGGCACAAGTTAACTGGTGATAATGAGGAACATCTGCTGGGAAAGAAATACAGTAAATTACTCAGGAAACCTTTGGATTGCATCAGAGAAAATGTTTCTGATTCAAGAAGTAAAGCAAATAAAGGAAAGATTCTTTTATATTTGTTGACAATTGTGAAGAATGGATGAAGCTGGAAGGTCCATCTAAGAGTGGCCATTATTAAAAAAGATTCATTATCATTTAGGACAAGGAGAAGAAATAGCAGTTGAGTGTAGATGGTAGACTTCAGTACTCACAGAGTGGGTAAGCAAGACCTCAGGTAAACAAAAATGTTGTTGAAGGATTAGCACCTTAGGAACAATACTGAAAATAACACAATATCCATCCATGGGTATATACTATCCCACTGTGAAGAAAAGAGATAAAATGCAGTAAGAGATAGCTTGATTAAAGCATGAACTGTGCACGAACCTTGAACAGAAAAAAGTATCAAACTGGAAGGAGAAACTAGATCAGTCTGCTCAGGATGAGTGATAAATATAACATGCACATGTAGGAAAACATTCTAAAAAGTCAAAGCTCAAAAGAAGATGCAACTGCCAAGAGACATAAATCAATTTAGAAGTGCAGTTGTGACAGAGGGAAGGTGGAGGAAAGGGTGGATTGGTCAGCTGTTCAGTGGAGAGAAAAAGTTATTGCTGGATGATACTCAGAAGGTCAAATTTTGTAATAACTTTTTTTGCTTCAGTTCTTACAAGAATGATCAATTGCAATTGAAGAATATTATAGTTCCTACCAGTGATAAAAGTAAAGACCTTAACTTTGAATGGGAAAGGAACAATTTAGAGATTAGAGTTTTTCAAGTCGGCAAGGAATTATGAGTTTCCTAATGAAGAAATTAAAGAACTTCTTGGTGAAATATTCAATACTATTGCTGCACTTGACAGCATGGGCATTACAGCATTATGGCAGGGAATGTTTAAAAGATTCAGGAAGGGAAAGATAGTGTCTGTCTTTAAATAAGGAGAAAGGAAAGTTAGGGTATGATTCAGCCACTAGCTTAACTTCTGCTTTCAGAAATTGTTTGACCAACTGACAAAACAAACTATTTGTTAGCACTGGAAGACAACAAGGGTGTGAGTAGCAGCCAATACAAAATCATCAAATCCATGTCACTTCCTCCTACAGCAGTATAACAGAACATGAGAACATAAATGCTATTTATCTTGACTTTAGTAGGAATACTCTGTAAGGTCAACAATGGTCTAATGACTACCTGTAGTCCTTTCTAGTTCTGTGATTTAAAGTCAGAAGCCAGTCCACAATGCTTATATGGCCCCAGCTGTCTGTCTTTAGGGTTTATAATGTGAAAATATTTGAAATTAAAAAGGGTGGTTTAACACAAACATGTTATTGGTGAGTTAACAAAACATAAAACAAGAAGACATGCACTATTTTGTTTAGAATAAATTCAGTGTAAAAGAGATAGGAGTCCTTTTGGCACATACATGTGTGAAAATGGGAGAGAGTATGAAAATACATGAAAATTTGTGGTATTTAGTCATTTGCTTTCTTGTTTAAGAAAATCATTGTTTTATCATTATAAGTAGAAATACCACAAACTCGTATCAGGCAATTCTTTAAGAAAAAAAATTTTATATATGCTTCCAGAAATAAAGTATGCCCTAGATTTGTATTATCACATTGTACTTGATTGATATAATTTGAAAAAATTATTTAAAATGAATACTGCATAAATACATTAGGTAATGTTCTCTTCAGAATATTGTAACCAACACCAATTCAGCCTTTTCTAAAGGCAAAGACTGTCCTGCAAAACTAATTTATAAATAATTTTCTGTTCAGATGATTTAACAGTATTCAAATAAGAGAGCCTTCATAGAGAAAAAAAACATCCCAGCCTTCACAAAACCAATTAACAGATAGGTAGGGTAGCCTTGGCTCGTAATACCACAACAATAATAACAGAAATTTTCATGAAACAAAAAAAGAAACAAAACTCCAACACAGGTGAGACTGCAGCTCTAAGTAAATTAAGTTCTTTCACCAATAACTTTTAATATGAGAATTAATTGATAAGATTAAACAAGGAAAAAAGCAAAGGAATAGGAAGTTCAGTTTTTATCTCATCTGTCACAATCCATGAAGAACCTCTCAAAATGCTCTATTTCTAACAAATTTTTTGTATGATCATGATTAGAAAGCTGAGGGTTATGACTGCACATATGTTTGGATTTTGAATATAATGAACAGTCCAGGTTATACTTGGCTTGGGACAGAACTACAGGCCCTGTGAAGTGGATGCACTCTCATGACTGATGTAATTTTTAATAATACTTTGAGGCTAGTGAGTGTTTCATCCCTTCCAAACCATTCATCTGGGAAAAAGGTCTGAAGGCAGCTTCATTTTCCATTCACCAGCTATAGCCAGCCCAGCGATGCCTGAAACACAAGCAAACAAATTGCGTTAAAATCCAATTAAAGGCAAACACCCTGTAGAAATTAAACTGATTAGAGGTGTTTGGGTTTTAGTAAAACCTGGCTTATTATGTAATTTTCTTTTTCATGCATTAGAACAATTGGATAATTTTATTTAATTTATATTAAAATAATAGTTCATTAATTTGGCTTGTGAGATTCATGGTGTATTTAAAGTCTCATACTGAAGCATGAGTCAACACTCAGAGTAACAAATAATGCAGATTTTGGTCCTCTAGTCCTGATTTTCTTCTCACACCTTCTTTAAAATATATTCAAGTTGACTGCAATGGAGTTATTCTATATATGTACTGGAGTTAAAAAAGATAAAACAGTGGTAGACATATGAATAGAGAAATAGAAAATAAGGAAATGGAGAATCCACCTGTCTTGTGCAGGGCTACCTCCATTCTGACAAATGTAATTGCTCCAGACAGTGACTCACAGTCTGCAGGGCAAGTAAGATGTGGTTAGGGCTATCCCACACTTCAGTAACCCTACCACATCCACACTGTGAAACACTCAACTCTGGGGTCTGTCAGATGTCCTTTCAGATTTTGTTATTTTTTTATTTGTGTTGTTTCTGGTTCAAAGTGCCTGCAATGGTCTTAGGAGAGTACTGCAGCCTGCCAAATTGTCCCCAGCCTGTCTCTGCTTTGTGTGGAAATCTTGTAAGGACTTTGGTTCCCTCTGGAATAAAGTATATGAACCTAGTTACATGTCTTCTCTTCCAGCTCACCATATAGAATAAAGGCCAAAGCACTGCAACTAAAGGCCACAGAGGAGGACCATGCTGCCTTGCACTCCACCTTCTCTGCAGTGCCAGAGTGGATGGGGAGAAAGCATCATGGATGTTCCCACTTTAGAGGGCACACTTGGATCCACACTACTTATGAGAGGACCCCAGCTCCTGACAGTGTGCTCTGTTTTAAAGTTTTGGGGCAGCTGGCTGTGTCTGTGGGGAGCACTGGCTTACCTTGCATCACCTGCCAGACCCAGGTGCATTGGGTAAAGCTAATAACCCTCTGCATCCTGTGGGCTTCCCCATCCTATGCTAATACAGGTTAGCTGATGTTGGTGCAGCGGATTGATTGGATGTGAGCAGTATAGAAAAGCAGCCCTGGGTACAGTTATGGAAGTAATGTTTCCAAGCCTAAACCAAAAATGAGTAGGAGCATCCATGGTGGTGTGTCACATGGCTGGAACACACACCAGGGTTCAATAAGAATTGGTGCAATTCAGGGCAGGGTAGTCTGGGCAAGAAGGTTATCTAGAGAGGATTTTTACTTAGAAATCCAGCGCAGTGACAGGAAATGTCCTCCAGGTTCCAGTTTATGCTTTTGGAAATATATTTAAATACATATTATCCCTCATAACTTTTCAATCTTCAGGCTTCCTTTATCTTGAAGTTTAATTTGCTCCATATGTTCACCACCAGCTAAGGAACCAGAGCTGATTGGAAATGTTTTGTCATGCTGTGTGTAAGTATTTTGCTTTGCCACTAAATGTTTTCACATTTAACTTGCACCCCTTCTGAGAAGAGATGTTGTTATTTCATACTTACATAATTGTTTTTCATTTGTTTGATGAGTGAATTTTTCTATTAAGGATTTCTAAATCTTACATCACAGTACTCTGGAGTTGCAATTGCAATTTGATACAGTCTTGGCTTGCACATAATTAGTACAGAATAGTGCCACCAACTTCCCTATGATGGAAGCTCTGGCTTAGATGGTGCAGAGCACTTCCATTTGATCCAAACAAAAGTGACTCAATTTAGCAAGTCAGTTTCATTAAAGAGCATCTTGGGACTTAATAACATGCATGCAGCATGATAAAATGTTTGGTGAGTGCAAGGGTAAACAGGGATCTTATTACAGAAAGCAATTAGATATATTTGCAAATGGATTTGTTTATCTACATTTTTAAACAATTCTTATGCAATTCTACAGTTGAATGATCTATAGATGTATTCCATAATTATATTAATTTGACTTTCAGATTGCATTTCAGATTCTACTCTGCAAGAATTTTGTCAAAGAAATCTATCAAACTGAGCAGAAAAAAATCAAATTTAGTTGCATTAAGCATAATTCAGGATAGGTTTAGTACTCAGTCAACTCTTTTTGCCTGTTGTAAAGTCAGCAAACAACATGTTTGTCAATTTACATCGAAATACTTTAGAAAGGCATAAGAGTAAGAGAAAAAAAGTAGAAAACTTAACAGTATAATTCAGGAATATCAGGGTTCAGGACATATATAATAGCTTTAGGGTCTGTTTTCTGGCATTATTTTTGTATTTTAGAACCAAAGACAGTGTGTGCTACATTACAAAAGCTATTTTATTAAAGGCATGACTGTTTGGAAAATAACAACTGAAAGTGCCTTCCAGAAGCCTTCAATTCCCCTCCATCCTGGAGGAAACGAGGTTGGTTTAGATTTTTCTAATCCCAGTGTTAAATCTATAATTTTGACCGTGTCAGTTGTACTGTGAAGGTAAGCAGAGTTTCATTTAGATTCATTATTTGAACATTCATATCTGAAATGGTACAGAATTTATGCCACATGAATGGCAGGAGCCCAAAGTCAATCTAAACAGGTCTAGGGCTGCTCTGATATTGCTGCATAGACAGAGTATACTGGGAGATGGCTTGTCCACAACCATCAGTGAACGTAACTGGATGCAGCTCAAGGAACTGTGGAACCAGACATGAGACATTGCTTAACATAACAAGGAACAGGGTCTGAACAAGCTGCCAAAAGTGACTAACAGTTTTACAAGCAATGGCTAGGTCTCATGAGGGCTGAAGAGGTTTATTGATAACCCAGCCCATGACACCAGGTAAGGCAGAGGTGACTTAGGTAATGACACCAGCAATACAAAATCTGATTACAGATGTATCAAAACTGGGACCAACAGGGGAAAGGCAATTAGTGGTAACTTCTTTATTTTTGTGGTGAATGCAGGGAAAGAAAATTGGGAGGAAGGAAACAAAAACATAAGAATATAGAGAGAAGGGGGACAAAGGGGTGTGGTCTGGCCTTGCCTTGCATCTGATCAGTATCTGATCTCCTAAATATTTTTCTGTTTAAGGGTGATCTCTGTGTTCTGTGTGGGACACTGGTGGACTTCAAGCCAAACTGGTGAGCAGGACAAGAGATCTAGGTCTAGATACTGGCAGTGCTGCCCATCTATGGGCTAGTTACTGTAGAGACTGGGGGATAGTGAACAGATATTGGAGGGGCTATAGGCTTATGCCAGGTACCAGAGAGTCATATATGTGTGTGTATGTGAGTGTGTGCCTTTTGGGAATATATATTTATCCTTACATCCAGACAACTGGAAAAAAAATCTGGATCCCAAAGTTGCTGTCTTTGCCTCCCCTGTGTTTTGTACGCAATAGTTGTGCATTTATTTTAGCCTTTCCCTTTTCTATTCCTTAATTTCTCATAACCCAATTTACTATGGTAATAAGAAAAACATTCTACAGGTTCCTATAAGATTTTAGTCTCCATGCTATGCAGGGAGTGTCTGCAGTCTGAAATCTATTATAGCTGTGCCTGTGTTCCTTCTAGGAAGGCAGGCCAGGGAACATGTTAAAATATGCAATGTTCGCTGTCCTATGTACTTGTATGTGTGTTTCCATCCGTGGGGAATCAGGAAAGTTTTAGAGATAGTGTGAAACTGTAATCAAACTGGAGAGCATATTACCCTTGGAAACTGGTAAACTGAAGAAACTCTGGAGAACCTTCTCTGCCTAAATACTACTGTATCAAGCCCTCATATCTCTGGAGCCCTTGCAGGAATCCATATTTCTCAGTCTCAAAACTTGTTACCAAGGGATGACAGGTTTAAAAAAAAGAAAAAGAAAAAAACCCACATGAAAATCTTGCAATAGCATGATTTCTGGAAACCTAAATTAGAAATTGTTATGCTTGTTGTCAGTATTATTTTTCAGCTGTGGCATCAGATTAAGCACAATGTTGTGAATGTTTTTGTTTGCTTCCTGTTTTGCTTGCTCCTAATAAAAAGAAAAACCTCTATAAACCCAGAACATCTACTAAAACCCACCAAACAGACATGCTTCCTCTTTTTCAGGAGGGCCAGAGGAACTTTTATATAGCCACTTCCTAATATTTTCCCCGAAGACATACTGCTTTAGAAAGCAACAACACAGCTTTTAAAACTTTACAGTTTTGAAATTAGAGATCTCATTGTGTGTTTTGTCGATTACAATTATTTAATGATGGTTACCAAACTATGTTTGTGATAAGTACATTTTGCATGTGAATGGTACTACATAATCAACGATAATAACACACAAAATTGCAGATATTAGGCTATCTTCCTGATAAAAAATGTGACTAAATCTTTGTGGTTTACCACTAAATCAGGTCTGGGATAATTTGACATGCTTAGTGCAAAACCTTCTGAGAGTCCCAACAGTTTTGCCTCCAGTGAGCACCAGACTACATGTTATTCTGTGGAACATGACTGTCAAACGTTTTTGTTGGGTTGATCACTCATGAAAGTTTGAAATCTTTTGCATCACAGGAATGGTCTCTTCAAGATGGTCATGTCAAAAAACTTCCTTTTCAGGCATGGATTTAGCCTCTCCTCAACAAGTGAGTCCCTTGAACAGGAAAAGAGAAATAATTTCATCATCCTTCTGTGTTTTGATGTGGTTTTTAAGTGCGACTTTTTTCTCTGATGAACAATAAACACCAAAACATTGTTACAAGCAGTAATTTCCTTGTCAAGAAAGATTTTTACAGCTAGTCTTCTCTGTACTTCTGATTCTGTCTGACAAGTTCAATGTATTAAATCATTAAGCTTCTCTTTACAGTATTTAGCAGAACAGCATAGAGAGGAGATGACAGTCATTTTCCTTTGTAGTACAGAAGCTCAAAATCGTCTGGTGAGCTCTGTTACCATTTGAATAATCCATGGAACAAAAGGTAGAAGAACAAATCTAATCTCCAATACAACCTTAGTAGTTCCTAAATCCTTCAAGAATACTTGTGCTGGATTTGATTACACTTGGAAAAAAAATGTAATCCAATTTTATATTTTTATTGTATATAATTTTGTGCTTTTTGACTAAATATTGTTTCCCCTCTAGAAATCCCCATGTGATTTGAAAACACTGCCCACATCACTGCTATATGTGAATGTGTCGCTGCTGACTGAGGAATCACTGTGGTGTTTTTTGCAAAGTTTGTATTCATTATCATCTGCCTATGAAAGTATATCATATATGTGCCTTGTCCTAATAATACCATAAGTGTCATTATTAGTGGAAAAATAGGAAGAAGACTGAAGTATTATTTTTCTGTTTCTTCTGACTTTTTGTAGTGCAGGCTTATGCAGAATTCCCAGGACACATCACATTTGACACAGCAGAAAAATATTCTTGAAAAGCTACACAGTTTGTTCTGTATTCAGATGGAATAAAGTCAGCATAATGAAAAAGCAGTGTCGGGCTCCTCCTGAGTCTCTGACAAAGGCACAAACACTGGCTTTTTATTCTGTGCTGTTCTACTATTCAAATAGAATAAAGTATCAGTCATGCATTTTTTTAATATGTCTGAATGAGCTCTCTTGTCATTTCAGCCTTAGTGCACAGTGGGCTAGATACTTGAGCTTTAATTTTTCTATTGCAACTAAGTGATGTAAATTTGCATGGTTCTGCTCCTTCTGGAACATTCTTGAACATTTTTTAAAGGATTTGCTTTGTTTTGTTTTGGGATTTTTTTTTACGTTATGTAGACCTCAAACTTTAATATTTGTTATACAAGTTCTCCACAAACCACTGCCAACCACTGCCAATGGGACAATAGGCACATGACCATCAGATAGACTGTGAGGAGGAGAGAGTTTGAAGGACAATATGAGATATTTCTGTATGAAATTGTTTTAGGGGCCTAGGGTGGATATTCTTTCATTCTTTGACACCCAGGGGAACTGAACTCTCAGATCTGACCCCAAAGGAGACCCCAAAAGTCAGACTTAGTGAGCAATTAGAAATAAAATATCGTAAGTTTGCACTTTTTGCAAGATGATAAATTCTGGTTTGAGTGGTGTTATGAAAGATACTCTTGAAATATTTCTGCCTCCCTCCTACACATGACAAGTGTTTCTGCAAAACTGCATCTTAGTCATTACACCATAGTAGGTACTAATAGGTCATCTGTTGATTTGATAGTCAGAAGGAAATATTCCTTTTTCTCTACCTAGAAAATTTGCCAAGATACACTAAGAAAAAAACTTTGTTTTTAACTCCAAATATTTTCACCATTTCTTTAACCCTTCAAGCAAATGGCTACCTCAATCCATGACACAACGGTTAGAAAAAGCAAAACATGATGTAGGTTGCACAGGCCACTTGCATCTCATGACGAATTTTGTGTGCTTGCTGATTACCCAAGACCGTCCTCATTTAGACCTACTATGCTGAAAGAGTGACTGTGGGTGCTGCTGAGCATCCTGTGAAGCAAGAGCACTCTATACCAATGAAGGGACCACTGCAGCAGCTGCGCACTTTTCTTTCCTCTTTGAGAAATGGACATACATCATAAGAAAGGGATGCACATGGCAGTCTATAACCTGCAGAGACCCAATGCAGGGGTAATCTGATTTAGGGTCTGGAAGCAGTAGGATAAATTTAAGAGGGAGTTAGACACCACTCTAGCATTCATAGAATCATAGAATTGTCAGAGTTGGAAAGGACCTTAAAGATCATCTAGTTCCAACCCCACTGCCTGACAGGGACACCTTCCACTGGATTAGGTTGCTCAGAGTCTCATCCAGCCTTGCCTTAAACACTTCCAGGGACGGGGCTTCCACAATCTCTCTGGGCAACCTGTTCCACTGTCTCACCACCCTAACAGTGAAGAACTTCTTCCTACTGTCCAACCTAAATCTACCCTCCTCTAGTTTATATCCATTCCCCCTAGTGTTATCACTACCTGACAGCCTAAAAATTACCTCACCATTCACCCAAGGTCTGGGACAGATTTCTAGCCTGTGCTGTTTCATGCTGCCATGGCTACTATACCCTATCTGGGTGGCCAGAACATGCTCCAGGGTTTCTGTCTGAGCAGCAGGACTGTCTTTGACTTTATTTAGATGTATCTTGTGTGCTGTCATCTAAACCAAGAAAACTCTTCACTGACTAGGTTTGCAAGCTCAACCTTCCTCTACCCCAAAATCTGCTTTGCTGAAGTAATTGATGCATTATTAAATCCACTTCTAAATAAAACATTAAAAAAACCAAAGGAAAATAAGGAGCCAGAGGTTTCAGTGATAATATTAAAATTGCTTTCATTATTTTAGGGAAATGTAGTACTCAAATTATTGTTCACTCTACATTTTTTAAATGCATAGCTGAGGCTAAACTTGCCTGCATTGTACTTTTATACCAAAAATTTAGCTCTGAATAACCATTGCTTTTAGTCTTGTACTCACAGAGGACACCCCAAAATTATTTGATTCTTGTTGCTTTGTCTTCTATGAGAATGAAATCTCATGAAACAAATTATATTTTCTTCATAAGTGAATCCAAGAAAAATTTTTTTCACAGTGTGCCAGAGCACTGGAACAGACTGCACAGAGAGGTTGTGGAGTCTCCTTCTATGGAGATATTCAAAACCCATCTGGATGCACTTCTGTGTGACCTGGTCTAGGGAATCCTGCTGTGGCAGGGGGGTTGGACTAGATGACTTTTGAGGTTGCTTCTGACCCTTAACTTTCTGTGATTCTGTTATTCTGTGAAATCAATGGCTCATGAACTGGGTTCTCTCCTTGCAGTTTTAGCCTCAGCCAAATTTGCCCTTCCTGCTAAAGAGTGAAAGATTGCAGTCAGATTACTGTAAGACTGTATACACAAACCAGTGCAAAATAACTGAAGGAAACTTCAGCTCTTTTTGTGCAAAGTCATTTACACTGGAATCTGGAAAACTCCCAGAAGAGAAGAGGGCTGAAACAGGTTTATACTTTTTTATGGAAGATGGAAAACATATTCTGCTTGGCAAGGAAGCTAGAATACTTTTACAAAGCACTGCACCCCTCTCTGAATGCTAACAGTACGTCCCTGTTTGTGGAAAGACACTATTTCTGTTTTGTCTCCTCTCTTTTCAGCTGAATGCATGCAACTTTCTCTTCTTGGATGTCTTTGTGTTGTAAAGGACAACGGTGCAGCTTTCTCTTACCCTTGCAGATAAAGGCCTGGATTACTGATGGCTGCTCTGCTGCAGCCTCACTTCTTACCCTATGTCCAGTAAAAGGACTAATAGCATCAGCTGAGGATTTCACCAGCATAAAGGAATCAAGAGTAATCCACAGAGTAGAGAAGGAAGAATAAGCTCTGGTCCTTACTTTTCAGAGCTACTGTCTGTTCTGCAACATTAAATAGAATGAGTTTTCTGTTTTGATATGGTCATTTTGATATAGTCATTATAGTAATGATTTTGATACAGTCATATAAAACCTTTCTGTCTTGATATAGTCATTTCTTACAGTGACTTTCAAACTCTTTCAAAGACAATGTTTCAAACATTCTGAAGCCACAAAAGTGAAGTTACATTAGATAGACTCCTTACAATCACAACAAACCCAACACTGAAAGCTGTGCTGATATGGAAGAACATGTGGTGATTCGTATATACATGGGGCTGAATTCAGAGCAGTTGCTGTAGTGGATGTGACTCTGTGGAGGCTGGTATGCCTTAGGCACTGGGAATACAGGTTTCTAGGAGATTTGTCAGATAACTTTACGTAGTGTCAGCTTTACCCCATTTTTGTTTTGTTTTGCTTTCACTTCCATGACCATCTCCAGCCACACTGAAAGAGCATGAATGAGGTTAAGCTATTGGTACATAAGAACAGGATCATGAAATGAAAGCAACACAAGGTTCCTAGTAAGTGGAAGGTAAGGTGCTATGGCATGATGCAAGAAATTTTCTCAGCATGTACACAGATAGACAATAGTTGTCTACTTTATCTGACCTTTATTTTCTTCTTCTTCAGTGCAATCACACACATTCATGTACCTGGTATTAGAATTTCATATGTTGTATCTGTACACACAGCATGTGTGTGTTAACCATAGATATAGTACATACAGAAAACTATCACTATGTCAGAAAATTCCAAGGTACCTTTTAGGACATCCAACAACATTGTTAAAATCTTTAATTCTTGGCCTGCTAAGCTACCTTACATCTTTTTCTGTCTTTCAGAAAAATTGAGCTCGCTCTTGTTCTGTTCCCATGGTGGAAAGGAAACTGAATACTAATTATCCAATCTTTTGGTTTTGTCTCCTCTGAACTTATTTTATCTTTCACTGTTGTTGGTCAGGAAAACGTTTTTGCATTAATTTGCCAAAAACTTAGAAAAGAACATTTTTTATTTTTCAATTCCTTTTTTTTCCCTCCCTGCATTTGCCAAATGGACAATGGATATGTAGGCATCAAAGTACCATGGAAAACACATTAATCCAAGAATTCCCATTTTAGAAAGGAGATAGCAAGCAGAAAGGGCCAATGTTGGCTCCTTTTTGTCATGCAGCTGATGGCCTACTAACTCTCATATCTTATGAAGGCAGATCTTAAAGTTAAGTTCAAGAAACAGAGAAAGGGTCCAAGCAGAGGCCAGACATAGTATTCAGCCTTTCCTTTCTCCTGCACGTAGACATGCTGCATTCCTAAAGTTGGGGGTTACAGACATTTTCAAAGTTGCAGCTGGAAACTTTTGGAGTTGCCAGAGTGTCCCTTGTCTCCTGACCATGTTCTCATACAGAGTTTAACTGCCATCAGACAACCCATCCTGCAGCATGATGCTAGGTGCATGTGCTGTGCCCTCCCACCATGCCTCTGTGTGTGGGGACGCTTGGTTATTGAGTCAAACATGCATTCAGAAATTGAGCAAGCCACAATATTTAAGCCCACCTCTGAGTTCCCAGGTGGATAAGAGCAGGGGTATATTTATTTAGATAGACTAAAGTTGAAAGTCTTCAGTAAGATTATGACACTGGAGTGGTAAGGCTAATTCAGGTGTTTAAAATACAAAGTGTTTCACAAATGGCTAAAAAGTGGAGTGCTGGCCATTGGGCCAGAGTTTCAAGCTCTTGTTTTATTCCACTTACCCAGCACTGAAATAGAAACAGTTAGAGGGAAAGAGGAAGAGGGAAAGCTCAAAACTCAGAGATAAGCACTATGCAGCTGCAGCTCAGCTTGCAGGCAGCTGTTCCCTGAAGCATAGCCAAAAAAAGTAGCCGAGAGAACCAAAGAAAGAACTAATTTTTGTTGGTAAACTTCAGTCAGCTTTTGATTAATAATTATTCTTTTTTGTATATGATTTAAAAGCCACATGCATCTGGGATGTTATGACAGGAGATGCCCAAGAATGCAAATTTTTGTAGCTAGAACACAAAAAGCAAAGCTAGCCATGACAAGAAGGAATATTTTAAAATACTCCTTCTGCAAGGATTAATAAATAGTTTTTGCAGACTTTTTTAAAAAAAGCTTGAAACATTTCATTTTCTGAAGTTATTTTCACCCCAAATTTTGTGATTAAGAATTACAAAAAAGGTTTTTATTCTTACTTTAAATCCATTTCTCTGTAACCTCAACTGTGTGTGGTGTTATAACAGCCTGAGATCACTGTGAAAATATACTCAATTTCCTTCATTGCCTTTGCATAATTTCCAGTTTCTTATGGTGTTATCATGCTTCATAACTAGTATCTCTTGCAGAACACACAGAGCAAAGGATGTCATAGAGTCTTTAGATACAACTCACCTGTGAAATTTATGTATTTATATGAATAGAAAACAGAACCTGAATGATACTTTTGCAGTTTTACATATAATATAAATAATTTACTTGTTCTCTGTTTGTGGCAGTCTGCAGTTCAAGCAAATTATTTGCTGACACAAAACGTAACTGGAACTATAGGTTCAGAAGCTTTGCTGGGCTCTTTTATCTGCTCCCCTTTCTTCCTAGAGTGTCCTGTTGTGCCCTGAAGAAATACTTTGAAACTCTAAGCCATTTTTTTTTATGACCTGCATGCTGGGTGATAATAAAAGGACCATGTTCTAAATGAACAGAAATGGCTTCTCTTTAAAACCAGGAATTTTTAGAGCTCTTCCCGTGGCAGCTAGGTTTTTAGTTTGTTTGTTTGTTTGTTGTTGATTTTCTAGTGCCTGCTTCATACTCTTCCTGCAGCTTGGTCTCCTTCCTTCCTAGTGTCATGCTGTTTTCTATATGGGCAGTTTTTAGAAAGAGCTGTAAAAAGCACCTTTTAATTTAGGCCTTTCCAGTAAACTGAATGATTAATTTCAAAGCCAGTAGCAGAATGGTCTGATTAGAGCTGTCCTGGCACATCAGTGCTCTGTCTTATGCAGAGTATCAATTATTTCACTGCATGTAATGTCACTTTGGCTCATGCTGGAGCCAGTCTTGATGTGACAGAGAAACTGTAGTCTTCAGAGAGTGGGAAGGACATCCCAGAATGACTGCCTTCTGCAAACTCTTACTTCCTGGAAAAGTCATTCCAGGCTACCGCCAGAGAGAGATGACTCCTTTCCCTCGTTGCTCAGTGCTACTCTTACAGGTAGGAAGGAGGAGATTAAGGTCCTGGGATGATGGGTAGGTTTCTCTCCTTTCACCTGCAACTTTGGGCTTGGGAAAGAGCAGAGGCAAATTCTTCTGAGCATCATTGGCAGCGCAGTGGCCAGATTTAACATCTAGGGCTGAGATTACAGATTTACAAAACAGGATTGGCTCAAATCCAGAATGATTCACTACCCAGAAATAAGTGGAGGGATGACTCAGAAACTTGCTTGCTCAGTGGCAATTTATATCCAGTAGCCAGTGTACTTGGCTCCAGGGTCAGGATGTTTTTGGAATATGTTAAGTCTCCAGGACCATCTGCCAAGGCCCATTCAGTGTATCTTCACACAGTGTGACATTCTCCTGCCTCTTTCCACCCTGGCTCCTGGTGTTGTATCGCCTCCTTCCATCCCTGCATGATGGAAGAAAACTCCAAATAACCCGAAAAGCCTCCAATACTCCTTAGCAACTAACAAGTGATAGATAAAGTTCTGATGCATGTGGCAGTTATTGTGCTTCTTAGTTCTCATCTACTGGAATGAAAGTTCAGGCAATAAGTCTCTTTTCGGTACTTCCCTTTCTCCTTCCTTCCTCTTCTCCTTAGTATTACAGACTACCAGTGTTTTCTGGCAAAATCAGAGAAGCGGCAGCATCAAAAGTGCATTCAAGTAGCTTTGCTACTGATGTTGGAGAAGACAAACATCTGGCTTGTAGGAAAATGAGTGTGCTGCGAATTAGATTTCCATGTTTTAACAGGAGTCTACTTTCAGAGGACTGTGCCAGACCACAAGGTTGCCTTATTGCACATTTGTTTGGAGATCTACAGTTCTACAAAACTACAGTTTTGTTTGGAGATCTACAGCTAGATCTACTTTAAAGAGATAACTGAACTATAGACTTTATGCTATAAAAAGAGGTGCCAAACCTATATATGTTCACCTGCATGTCAGAACTGGAATATAGCTCCAAATATAGGATGTGGGCAACAGATTTGAAAAATTGATTTAAAACAGGTATTCTAAAAAAGAAAGGCATCAACAAATATCTCTTCCATGTTAAAGAAAAATCTTGAGGACATACATGCACTCAAGTAAAACTTGCTCGGCATTGTCCCATAGGTAGGAGGTCTGCAGGTTTTGCATTAAGAAAAGAAATGAGCTCCCTGGGGGAAAGAGGTAGAGGAAGAACTAACAGTTTTATTGTGATTTGTTAATGCCTCTAGATCCTCTATAAAGACATGTTTCTATGTTTTCTGTCATAGAAAAAGTAATTTTGTCAGGGAGTTCAGCATCTGGTCTCTCAAACATTTTTTATAGTGCAGATGTGTCAAGCCTGGGTCCCATAATGATGACGAATAATGTCTCACTGCTCCATTCAACTTCCCCTTTCTATCTGTATCCATTGTGTGTCTTGTATTAGATTAATTTAGATTATAAATGCTTTGTGACAGGTGCTGTCTTGTTCCACATTTATGAGATACTAAGTGTGATTGCTGGATCACTGTTTTTTAACCTCATTTGTTATCAAACGAAGTACAGACCTGCACTTGTGCCATGGACATATGCATCTGGGAGTCATACTCCTTCTGAAACTTATCTTCGTCTAGCCAGGGAACAGCTGTCCTACTTGAAATGACAGAGGAAGAAACGGGAGAGCATTGTGAATTTTAAGGGAGCAGACACCTCTGTGGTTGGTGGAAAAAGACCAATCTTCTGGGTCTCTCTTAATGAAAATACAGTGACTGTGGCTGCTTTTGTAGTATTTACATATCATGAGAACAAGCTGTTCTTGTGGCATTTTGACTTGGCCATCTGGTGGGAAAAACAAGGGATGAGAGGGAAGAAAAGGAAATGTCAGGGGGACTCTGAATGTTTGATCATGTGTGTGTGTGTACATGAATCAGGTAGGAAGAGGGAGAGAAATAGTAAGGAAGAAAAATTAAGAGGTTATGAAAAGTGGGAGGGAAGTGAACTGAGGGAAAAAACCTAAAAGGAAGAAGATTGCATCCCTGTAAAAGGCAGAAACAAAGAGTCTGCTAGGGAAGGATACTGAAGACAAAAGAAAAAGATATGGGAAAAAAATCAAAACCCATGAAAATTAGACATTGTATTGTTACTTCCATCAACTTTGTCAGAAATTGAATTAAACCTTTTACTGTCCATTTGTACTGTTGTCTGACTCTGGTGGTGTACGTATTACTGAACAGTAGTTCAGAGTCTGTGGTAAAGTGTGTGTCTATGAAGTCTTCAGGAGTCTGAAACACATGAATTTTGTTTTTCTTCTTGCACATTTATTTAGGGGTTTTGATTATTTTTTAGATTTTCATAAATGATGAAGCTATGACTTCCCTTATTATTTTGACCAATTATTGAGACTATCCGAGGTGGCAACCAAAGAGAAAATCTGTTAACCTTTTTATAACTATTGCTGCATCTCTTCCACTTTCTGTCCCATTTCACTACAGAGAAGGTATTTTAACTATAGTCTGATACCTCACAATTTGTCTTTTTGGATGATGCAATTTCAGACAATTGCAGTACTCAATGCTAATGTCAGAGCTGCTGGGACAGCATTGGGGCAAGTTGTGCCTTTTCTGAGGCTTTGTACTTGTTTGCAAAGAACAAGCTGCTGAAGAGCAGTGGCCTTGTTATGAAGAAGAAATCTCTTGCACATGTCAAGGAGACCATGCTTAGGTATGACCAACAGAGTATCTCCTCACCCCTCTTTGTGAAGTATTGAGGATATGTCTCTGTCAGGACTCCTCTGGAGATCTCTGCCCTGTCTCCCCAGGGAGCCAGCCACAGAGGTATGCACTGTGCAACACACGGCTCTGCCAAAGTGTGTGCCATGCAAACATACTATAGCTCTTCCAGTAATACCCATATCATTCCAGTACCATATCCACCCTGCATATTTCAAAGACTAAAGTACATACAAGGAAGGACAGGCCTCTTCCAGGGCAGAGCACAACTGGATGAGGTGGGTGGTTGTGAAGCTTAGGGCTGTGCTGGGAGTACCAGGGGAATAAGTACTGGGGTTCTGGTCTGTTTATCAACTGCACCTGCCATGCTCTATTATGGGGGTAGAGCTGCTCAGTTGATAAATTGCATCTGTTTTTAACTAAGGAACCTTACCAGCAAGAAGCTGAGCCACAGTCAAGATTACCTACCAGCAGAGAAACCTTCCCCTGGGCATGGAGATGGAGTCACAGAGAGCATATAGGAACTTCCAGCAATATTTGAGCAAGTCTTGCAGAGATTATCGGGACCTGGATATCCCTGAGACTCATTGGTATCCTTGGAATAGAGAGATTGTTGGTTTCACTACCCATTCTATTTCTTATTTAGATGATTTTCTATGTCATCTGTGTAATCTTTAATTAATTAAATAAGTTGACTTTTAATGTTTACTTAGTGCCTTAGGGCAAATCTATTTCTTTCCTGTTGTCATTTCTATCTGTGGCATACAGCTCTGGCTGACATGTGTAGTCTGTCTAAATATCAAAGGTTCAAAAAATAGGAGCAAATGAGGAAAATGTCAAGAAAACACCACCACAGTCTAACCGTGATTTATATGGAAAACATCTAAAGCACAAATCTCAAAGCTGACTGCCAAGATAAATTCAAATGCTGAACTCAGACAGAAGTCCCCATTGCTGATCTTTCTTTGAACAAAGCTAACCAACACTAAAAAAAGTGATTTTATCTTGTAGGTAGATGACTGTGGTGCAGCTCTCAAAACCTGGATTGTTACCACAGTACTTCCACTGAACAGTGAGGTGACACATTTCCTGCTTCGGCGGTGGAGCAGCTATTACAAAGATTAATGTGAGTAATACAAATCTTACCCACATTTCATGTCTATCAGAAAGGTGAAATCTATTCTGTTTGCTACTCTCTTCTTACATCCTACTTGTAAACTAGGCATAAAAGATACCAATTTCTTTGAGGAAAGCTCTTGTGTGAGGTCTGGAAGCTTTCTGTCCTCATTCAGGTTAATCCACTGATTAAACTGGCAGCTGCAAAGACCAAGCCAAAAGTCTTATAAGATTCTCAATGAAAATCAATGTTTCCAACATTTCCAAAATACTGTGGGGAAAAAAAAAAATCTATTTCCAGTGTCATACAGTGAGAAATCGCTTAGCATCACTGACTAAGAATTCCTACTGTCAGGAAGGATTCGTTGTCATTATGCTGTTACTCATCGAAGGTACAGGCAGGAGAAAGGCAGGAGCAGTTTGAAAAGATCTTGGGAAGAGAAACACAAGTTTGAGAAGACTTTGGAGAAGACTTTGAAGATGACACTGCATTGTATTTAGCTGGAATGCTCTCTGTGCCTGCAACACCTCTGAAGAGAGGGTAAGTTTCTTATAGAAATAAGTAGGCCTGTTATGTTACAATATAGCATATGATGCATGAAACATATGGATGGGGGCTAGTGACACTCACAGCAAGGAAGCAGATGTAACTAGGAAGCAAACAAAGCTTAGTCAGACATGTATCGGCCAACCAGGCAGGAACATACAGAGCCATAAGCAGAGTTTGACGTGAGAAATGCAATTACTAGGGATATACTACACAGCTGTGATGGTGCCAACAGGCTAACGTGAGTTGTTGAGGAATATGCAGTGTAATATTTCTGGAAATCATAGTAGCTCATCTGTTCATTGCTTGGCATAATATATTTTACAACAAAACTAAACTGAGAGAGGAGAGACTATAATAACTTTGGGCCCGGTTGGGAATTTTAAGAGACTATAAAGATATATTTCATAGTGCTGAGGTGCAGATACTGTTGGGGAAGTCAAGATTACTGGCAAGCCAGTAAAGAAAATGGATGATCAAACACTACAGAGTAGACCAGTAGCTCTGTAAATGTTAAGAAAGCTTTCAGGAAAGCTAAGGTTTTGTATCAGAAGCTGATATTTGCATAAATCGCTGAACGGAATTTCTCTTACAACCAAATTTGAATCTACTGTGTGGTTTGTGTTAAAACCATACTACGTGGTAATGCCATGGCAAGCCAGACTGCAACACTGCCAAAGCAAATGCTGAGAGGTAAATATCAACTAAATGTAGGAATACTGAAGCTGAGGAAACCTCAGGTCCTTTTAATTGGGAATCTGTAGTCTTCTGACAATATCTGAAATCTGGACAGTCCCAGGGAAACTAAAATTCCAAGGAAATGTCTAGATGAAAATACATGGAGGACCCAGAGATGTTGTGAAACAGATCTGACAAATCTTAGGTTTTATTGGAATCTCTCAGATTCAGTTATGTTCTGTTCTTGAAACATTACATGATGGTACCATTGAGACTCAAGTATAACTTTTTCAATAATAACCAAAACTAAACAGAATTATTCACAAAGCTGTGAAGCAGCTGGAGCAAGAGAATGATGCATCTGGAGACCTGTGAGCAACACTCTGGCAAAACCAAATATTGTTGGTGTCCTGAACTGCATGGAGAGGAGTAAGTTTGGATAAGGAGATGCTAGTTGTTGGTTTTCCATTAGGGAACAGCTCTGTCATTCTGTCTTAGCTCTTTGCAAGGGTACTAACCCATCACAAGCCACTGGAAAGCATTGTCTAGAGGCCATCAAGCATTATTCAAGAAAGGTACCTCCAGTCTATAAGGAGGTAATGTCATAGGAATATGTTTCTGTTGCTGGTTGGAGGATAATCTGTGTACTAATGACCAGGTAGCAAACACAGGCAATCTGTACATAGGATATTAAAAAAACCCCTTAGGTGAATTAGAAATACACTGTCGAGGAATGAACATCCAATGACTCTTACGGGACTATGATTATTAAGAACAGCAAAGAATGTTTTATCTTTTGGAAATTCCAGCCCAACTATCAGAAAGATCAGATTAGCTTGTTTTTACAGAAGAGAGATAAGGTCAAATATTATTTCTCCATTCCTTGGAATATGTGCTATCCTAGCCTACTAAAGCCAGGAAACAGAAAATATGTGGAAACCAAAAGGCATGTAAAGATGTGAAATACATGCATGATTCTCTAGTACGCTGCAGCAGAATTGTTGTTCTTTTCATGCCCAGATATTTTGAAGAATAGTAGTATTTGTCTTAGAAAACAAAAATGAAATAGATGTTTACTTGGTATCCAGAAGAATAGCTTCCAACACCTGTGAAATGAAAGTGTTTTCACACAGAAATAATTGATCCCCACAGAAATAATAGATACCATTCTTTTTTTGCATGAATCTTAATAATATATTAAAAGAAAATAATGTCTGTAATAACATACTTCTTTTTAATCTAAAATAAGGAAACCAGAAAACACCATTACATTTACATTTCCAGTGTTTTTCTCCATGTGTCATTTCTTCCCACAAAGCCAAAGAAAAGAAGAGTTAAAAGTAAAAACAGCCAAGAGGCAGCAGGGTTTACCTAACCACAGAACTGCTGCTCTGCACAGAGCAGACATCAGCAGAAATGTGTCAGAAAATCAAGGCTCTGCTTCCTGCTAGGGCCACTCTGTTAGAACAAATAGCTAGTATGGACATATAGCTAAGATAACACATGGTAATGGGAGACCCAGCTAAAAAGAGTCAAGAAATAGAGACTGCTAAGCACAATGTTAGCCATCAAATGCCCATATAAAATAATGGTGAAGAAGGGACCTGTGATATAGGTCAGATGAGTTGGTTATAAACTCAGGATAGCAGTGAAGCTGTAACTGAGGATAACTTCAAAGTAGGGGCAGACTATAAAAAAAATGAAATCCTTTTTTTAATTAAAGAAATCTCCTGAAACTGGAAAAAAACCCCAACAAGATCCTTTTCCATTTCAGCAGCTAGAGGGGAGTGGAGTTTCAATTTTATAAGTTGCTAACTAATCTGGAACCACTAATCTTTCTATGAACTACTAATCTCTTACTTATGCCCTGGGTCCTACTTCCTCCTCATTCCTGCACTTGAAACCATCATTTCAACTGTTTAGGATACCGAAGCTTCAACTTTCCTGGGGAAAAGAAGACATCATAATGGTTTCTACAGTATATTTTAAATTATTTTCTACTTAGTAAGCTGTTGACAGAGCTAAATTTTAAAAAAATAATTGAAAAAGGATTTCCAAACAGAGTTAAGATGTCTCCAAAATAACACATGGTGATTGATAGCATGGTATGTCATCACTGTTGTACTTATCCCAAATGACAGAAAATCCCCACATGCATACAATCAGGCCACTGAAATAACCTTAACTTTTCCCCGTAGTCCCATGGGACAATAGCCATATGATTATGATTAAAGCTTCTCAGTGTGTGCAGTCCCAGGGCAGAATAAATTATTTTTTCATTTTCTGATGTATTATATTCAGGTTTTTGCACTGACCTGTATTACCTTTGCTGCAATGAATAAAATTTTGAAAAGAAAGTTTTAAGTCATTACATGGCATTTGGTGCCAAGATTAACATAGCTGAAAACTCATCTGCACATGACTATTCCCTTCAGGGAAACTATCAAATAACTTCTCTCTTTTCCAAGAGCTTTTCAATCTCATTGCTCTTAACAGGACTGAGGCAAATGTACCCTCTTGTGCTGTGATGGCCAGCACCTTGCTTAGTTTCCAACACACACAAATTCAACAACATAATAGTGCTAGCAAGTTAAACCTGTTAAGCTGCTTCTGTAGAGGCACCTAATTGTCAGGGTGAATTTGTCAATGCTCCTCTGCTACCAGCTAACCTAAATCTTTGCTTTTTGATAGTGCATTGCTGTTGTTTCCTAGCTGAATTTTGTCTGCACTGTTAGAAGTCTGTAGTCCTTGGTAGGACAAGGTCCTGTTCTATGGGGAATATAAATAGATGTTTTCTTCTATTCCAGGCAATGAGCCTTATGATTTTGTAACAGAATTATTTGACTTAACTTTTCCTTTAAAAGTTCCAAGTATAATGGCAAGGGTGACAACATAATTTTTACATATCCTGTTTTGGTTCATCATAAAAAGTTAATGCAAATAATTACCAATAACCATTCTTGTAGAACTCTTTACTGTTTCTGTGGGAGACAATCTCTAGCTGGATTTCTTTTCCAAGTTTCTAAACTAGTCAGTCAGTCTTGCTTCCTCCCATGCCCCCCTTTTGAGGCTTGTTATGTTATGAATTTTATTTGTCTCTCTTTCTTGGCAAGTGTTTTCTTTCTGCAGTTAATTCCTTCTTTTCTGTTGCCAGGCACATCTTTTTTCCTTAGGTTGCTAGGCAATATTAGTTTTCTTCTTATTTTACTACTCATGTGATTTCTGCTCACCATCCCCTTCCAACATTACCCCACACCTTTTATGCATTACCACCTCTGCTCACACATACACAGCTGAATAAAATTAAACACCCAAATACGAGAAGGGGCCTAATTGAAGGGTCTTTGCTACAGCTAGCCTTAAATACATTGTAATACATTGCAGATGTACTGTTCCAGATGTCAGTATGGAAATTACCTTCCAAACAGCTGTAAAATATACTTGTGTGTGTGTGCTTTTGAAATTTCCCCTAACATTTTCTTCCACTGATGCTGCAGCAGTGATGATAATGCTCCCCCACCTAAACTGCTTCTGTCATGTAGTTTTAGCAACGGCTTGTGTTCAAAATGACACACAGCAGCATAGAACAAATGGGTCATTACCACAGCTGATAAACTTAAAACAACAGAATCATCTCAGCCTCTCCTGCACCAAATTCAGTCTTCCCTTACAGGGAGCTGTTCAAGTTGCTCTTCCAGAGCCAGCTTTGACATCTTTCCTATCCAAACCTCCAGTGTGGAAGTTTCTTTCCGAGTTTTCCTCTTCTGTTACAAGAGGCTCAAAGCCAGCCCTTACTTGCCAGACATTGACTTTTCTCCACTCACGACAAAGACCCAGACTAAGTGAAGCCCTCACAGTGATGTGTGCCCATTCCTCCTCTCCATCCCACCTTCAGTGCAGAACAAATCTTACTCTGCATTGCCTATACAGGGGGAAAGTGGCCATAGCTGGCCTTCATGATTGCTCCCTTCATCTGTAGGAGGATATAAAAAGATAAGTAGTAGAGTAAAATAATAAACAGGCATGATATCATAATACCATATGAAAAAAACATAGTAACCTAATAATCTGTTTCAGACTTACATGATAATGCCAGGACACACCTTTTACCACTCCTCTAAAGTGTTGCACCACAGCTTTCTCTCCTGTATAGCGGAGGCTTGTACGAGGATTCATTTAAGCCTGAAGGGTGAGTTACACTCTCCCTCTTCCGCATATCTTTTATGGAGGTTATACTTTGTTAGCTGTAATATAATTACTGTTAATATATGTTGGTATAAGAGGAAAATAAAGTTGACTTCCTGGATTTTGTTGAATAGAGACTTCTTTTCACCTCTTTTACAGGTAACACTGTCAGAAAGTCTCAGTTTCTCTCACGTACCAGCTCTACTAAAAGGAAAAAGAAATGTTTCTGGATGCTCCTTGAACTTATTTTATATAAAAAACCACAGTCAATACAGATCAAAGTAGTCTTACTGACAGCAGTGCAGATTTATGGCAGCTGAAACTTATGAAAATCTTAAAAATCAAATTGGATGGGCTTCTCTTGTACCACTAAATCCCATCTCTAGTAATTGAAGTTTGTTTTGCCAAACAACCCATTTCATAAATGGATCTTGCTGTTTGGTTTTGATATGTGGATACTGTTTGTTTTGTAATGATATAGTTTCCATTTTCTTTCTCTTTTCTGTGGGGAAACACACAGAAAGCAGAACATATCTACAAGAAAGGCCTTAATTTGCTGAATATGGAAGAAATATTTTATGATCAAAGCAGAACAAATAGAGAATGTAAATAGTGGAAAATTTCTCTGACTAAATAATCTAAGGTCTCTTTTCTGAGTCTTGATTTGAGTTGAGAAGGCTGACGATAACATAAATAAAATTGAAATGCAAAGGAAGCTCCATGCTAAAATATTTTCTGCACCTATTAAGTTTTTAAAACAATTTTAGTTTTTTAATTGCCTTATTAATATGTCCTCGATGTCTGACAATGCCTGAACTCCCTTTCTAAAGCACATACAGGAACTACATGTACATTTTAGTCTTATCACTTCCATCATTTACATCACCTACATTACAATCTTGGTTTAGTAATCTCTGTAACAGGAAATGCTATCAAGTTCTTTCAAGTCTTGTGAAAAAAATTTTCTCTTGCTGGCCACTTGAGGGCCAAAGTGCAGCAGCCTCCTTCCTTATAGAGCTGTCTTTAATTAGGAGTTGGCTTCAAGTTAATCCCTTTCTCAGTTCACAGATATGGATCCAAATATCAGATATGCTTTTCAGAATTCACTTTTTTTTTTCCTCTGTGATATAGTTTCTTGTTTTGTCAATACTTGACCATGTCCAACTAGTCTTTATCACCCCTGGGGTTAAAGACTCTTCTTTGTGTATAAGCCTATCTGTTGGTTAATTTTGGGAGCCTTCTAGCTCCTGTGGTCTAGAACTGCACCAGGCTGACTAAAATGTTGCTGTCAGCATGGATCACTTGCCAAGTTGGATTAGCAGCAGGTTAGGCCATCTTCAGAGCTGAAGTGGTTCATGTCCAGTCAACTCTGGTGTCTTTTATACCTTGTTTCCTTGTGCTTACAGGTCCAGAGCCAGCTTTGACTTGTCAGCATGGATAGAGCAGCATGTCTATACATGATACATGTGCAGTCTCCCATATGGCTTGTTTTGGGGACAGAAAGAAAACAAGCTGAAAAGCTTTTACCCATACAGAGAAAAATCAAAGGCTTGAGCCTTATTTCCTTTACTGTCCTTTCTTCCTTCTTGTCCCTCATTTCCTAATGCCATGTAACCTCATTGCCATGCTGTGCCTGATTACTCCTGAAGTTTAGTTTAGTTGCTGTCAGGTGATGAACCTTGCCAAGGGCTAGAGAGAGCAGGCAATATTAAGGGAAATGAAATTTTTTCTTTTTATCCTGATGCTTAAAATGAGGGCACAGAGTGACAGATAAAAAATAGTTTCAGACTAATACAGTACTGCTGTGTCAATACACTTTACACAGGGAGGATGGTAGACACACTAGCAAGGGCAGTGTGAAGAAAAGATTACTTGAGAAAGGTTGAGTGCTTGCTTCCACTGTAGGAGTTTGTTCCTTTTCTCTCCAAAAGGTCTCTTGTGAAATAATAGCTCTGTACTTAATTTCACTAGTGGAGTATGGGTCCTTCCAAGAACAGGTTTGCTCATTGTAGAACAACTTATATAAGAACAAAAAGAGAAGCAGCTAACCCTACTGGGAGCAGATTGCACTGCCCCAAGCTTTGGTTTGAAATAGAGTAGCTGGGTTGGTCTCCAAAAAATATTCCAAAGTACAACTTCACCCTCCCACTCCATAGCACTATGCCGTCCATTATGTGTGATTTCAGTGTAATCCACTGATCTGCAGCATCATCCTCCCATTTCTGCTCTATTATTTTCCAGACAATGAATTTACAGTCCAGATTTGATTTTCGTATAACCTGATATCTTCTGAGTGAGGACTGTAAATGCTCTATCCTCCCAGTTTGTTTGTTTGTGCAAAACCAACTTTGACTTATCCTGTGTCCAACTGATCTGAAGCATCAGGCCTTGACAGATCCTCATTGATGGTACAGTGCTTGGTTTTGCTACATATCAGACTTTAACAGACTCTTCATAAGCACATTTCTTCTTTCCTTCCTCAGCCCATTTATCCAAACCAGAAGCTCGAAAGTGGAGATCTTCAAAGAAGTAAATATGGGTTGACAAATAGACCATAAGTCACAGCAATATTGTTGTGGTTGATGACACTGTTTGCACAGCTCTTATCTGTTCCACTCCATCAGGGATGTGTGGTTTATAATCAGGAGTGTTTCCAGCTCAGAAAATGGAAGTAGCACACCTGAAGCTATGCTGTAGATTCCTGGTACCACATGCCAGAGCCTTCTAACTGCAAAAAAACCCTGTGTCCAAAGGGGGAAGAAGAAGATGACTAGCCATTATGTTGCAGCAGGAAGATTTCCTAAAACAGTGTTTCTGTTTGCCTTGAGGGTAGACATAGGAAGGAATGCAGAACTTTGGTTTTAGGAATCATAGTCCATTTTGTCAATTTTGAACACAAGTGTTAGAATGAGCAGGGAGAAACAGGGTGCGTTTGCATGACATTTTGCAGGGCCATGTAGTGATACTGGTTGTATTAGGAACAGATGAAAGCAACCACTGGCTGTTGGCTGTTTTCACCAGAGCTATTCTATCTAGCATTGTTCTGAAGTGTCTGCATTGCCTCCAGAAAGAGATAATTCCCAGATGTCCTGTAGAGCACAGTACTGCTTCTGACACCTGCAGGAAATTCTGAGGTGGAGGATTGGCTCCATGAAAGGCTTGAGAACATGTTTATGTCATACAATAACACAATGTGCAAAGCTCCCTGACCTAAAGCTGGTGAGAGCTGCCACTTCCTGACAGCATAGTGCAAAGGTAGTGAAGAGAGAGAAGTGGAGGTCTCAAAAGCAACGTAGCTGTTTCACTGGTGTGCCACTTCTGGACTGAAAAATGCCATCTTTCAGCTCAAAAGAGACAAACCAAGCAGCAGCTGCAGACTCTGCACTGATGAGGCTATGGTCTCCTCAGAGTCCAGCTCTATGGTGATGATCTTGCTGGGAAGAGAAGGCACACCCTGCCTCTGTCATCTTTTGCTGACTCCAATAATAGTGTGACTCATCTCATTTCTGATGAAGTTTGTGTACCATTGTAAGAAAAGCCCTCCCACTGAACAGAAGGGGACTTTAAAACACCTCCAGAGTGAGAGGCAATGGGCTGCAAGCCAGACCACCAGGAAGGTAGGTTTATATAGAGTTATTTCTGATCAGCTTCTAAAGGCTGGAATGTAAAGAAACCATCTTCTAGAAGAATAACACCATGCTGATACTTTCCCTAGAATAAAGCCTTTAGTGTATGTCATACTAGAGTAGCAAAAGTGCTGTTTCCACCATTTGATGTCTTCTGGGATGAATTAAAACTATTGCATTGATATTAAATAAGGGACAAGTTGCACTGTGTGTTGAACCAACTTCACTCCCTAAAGATATTAGTCTAAATTTACAGCTCTCACAAGGAGATACAACTAAGCTGAGCTCAACAGTCTTGAACTCTTTTACATCAGCAGTGAAATTCAGCCAGTGTTTCTCTGAGATATTTTTGTGTGCTGTTCCCAAACACCCTTTTGGCTTCTTGGACCAGTGTTGTCCTCCTAGATAAACAAAGTGCCACCAAACTCCTTTGTTAGACATTTAGATAATTTGTGGTCAAAGGAAAATAATTTCAGTCAATGAAAAATACTTTCAGTCAATTGACTTCTCATAAAAAGCCTTTTTCCAATGGAAAAATCTGCAAGGATGGGATTCTGTTCCTTTCAGCAGGAAGCAACTGCATCTGAATAGGTGGAAATTTTATTGCATGAGACACAATGATTCCTTTTTCTATAATGAACATAAGGTCCCACTCAGAATGCACTAGGTGCATGAAGGCAATGCAGGTCCATAGATATGCTGTCAGAATTTTGAGTCACCCAGCCTAGTACGAACTTCAGTATCTTGACTCCCATATCACAGACATGCTGGGGTGCCAGTAATGTAGTCACTCAGGGTCTTTGGTAGGCTGGCAGCTCACAATGATGCTCAAAAGACTATGGCAAAACAGAGGTATAAACTAATTCTGATTGCAGGCTCCCACAGCTCTGGCCATCAATGCTTTAAAATGGGAGTCTCATCTACTAAAATTTTACTAAATTCTATTATTGCTTTTTATTTCCTGTATCATTAAGACAATTATTGCTTTATTTTGTTCTTGTGTGATCTCATTCAGCACTTAAGCTTCTTTATGCAGTACTTCTTTAAGGTCCTTTTCCTTCTTTCTTCTCCTGCCCCCACATTTTGTGTTTCTGTTCTGCATTTGTAGATTCCTTTTCAGCTGGCAACTTAAAACAGAGTCTCTTCTTTTTCACCAGGTCTAATACCGAAACTGAATCAGGAAGAAGGAAGGATGAACTACTATTGTGAGAAAAAGGAAGGATACATTCCTGCTTGCAGAAAAGAGATGTCTACCAGCAGTAGTATAAAGTACCTACAGAAAGGGCAAACAATTCAGAAGTTAGTCTCTTCATGCTTGTAGTATCTCCCTGTTGTCCTCAGCCTTCATGCTGCTATCCCCCAGCTTGACAACTAGGGGCTCAGAACCCCTTTTTCTCCTCCAAGACCTGTGGTTTGCAGTCTCTCATGGTGGTGTCAAGGAGCTGGAGGTAAGTCAAGGGCTGAAGATGATCTGTGTGTGTATGTGTGTTTCTGTGTGTTTGTGTGGTAAACCCACTCCAAATCCCAACTGGAAAAGGTTCTTAATAGCAGCCCCAATGTACAATTGTCAGCTATAGCATCTTCACAGCCTCAGGAGCTGGAGATCTCAACTCCAGCAGCCCACCACTGCCTTCAAGATACTGATGGATGTGAACCCTGTGTAACTTCAACCCTGTGGATACATTCGGCAGGAGCTCTGAGAGCAGGGACAGGTAGGGCTGAGAAGACCTAGCAGGGCCAAAGTCACAGTCCTTCTGTAGGGACTGTCCCTATCCTGGTGGTCTCTGCTGACCTCCTGCCTGAACTTGGGCAGCTGGTCTTGGTGTGCATCATGGAGGAAAGCCCAGTGCAGATGACAGGTGTGACAGGCAAATGACAGGCCAAAAGACAACTTGTGCTCGACCTAACAGTTCATGTACAGCAAAACTCTGTAAACACTATCACTTTGACATGTAGCCTTTACAGCTCACCACAGAACTGTGCATCAACATTAAAGCTTTTACTGTCCACAGTTTTGAACATCACATTGAAGAATTTTATACATTAGTGTTCTCATTTCACAAAGTTTCTGAAAAATGTAGCTTATTTAATCCAAATATGCAATGTGGATGCATTTATACTAACATAGAGCTGTTTATTCACACAAACCTCATTTTGCACAGATTGCCACATTGATTTTTTGTGATTTACTAGTACCTCAACCTAAGATCAATAGCAGCACTGTGAAAAATCTACACATAGCCTGAAATTATAAGCCTAACACTGGTAATTTAACTTCCAACATCATCAGCTCTTTCACTGCACATCATTTTGGCAGAAATGTTCACTTACTCCCACAGTTTGAAACCTTGCTGCCATATGTTGTAAATATTTGCCGGGGGGCCAGAGGCAAGAGCAAGAAGTTCATACATGTGCTTCTGAAATGAATTTCCTTCTCCTCACACCTATGCATAATTGTTAGAAACATGGTGTGTTATTAAGGACAGGAAAATGAGTGCACATGTTGCCCCAATACACTGATATTTTCAGCAATGTTCTGTAAAAAGAAGCCCAAAGAAAATTGACTCCATGTGGGCTAAATAAACTATTTCTTTCATAAGCAATGTGTATGCATTTATACTAGCCCCTAGTTTTACACATGTATTTGGTATTTTACATAAAATGCCTGTTTAATTGGCTAATCTCCCATGCAATTTAGGAATGGGGAGGGGGGAAGAAAGAGCTCATCAGCAAAGGAGACAGTTCATGATGGGGTAACACAAGGGATATATGCTATAGTAACTGGCCATCAGTGATCTGCCATCTACCAAAGGAAAAATTGCTGGTCAATTTCCAAGTTCATGTGTTAACTATGGGATCTTTGGTTCCAGCTCAGCAGCCATGAGATACTAGACAGTTTTCAGTCTTTTTTGGAGCAGGTTTAAATGTTCAGAGCACCACAGTGATGATCTTAGGAAGTCCATAAGCAATTGAGTGCTGCTCCTGAATGCAAGTGCTCAGCAAATTTTGGGACAAGTCTATCACATTTTGCCCGTTCAAAGATCACTTCTGTCCTCAAGCAGCTGTGATGAGCTGTGATACAAAGAACATCACTGGAAAAAGCATGATTTAATTTCTTTCATACAGCAGCTTCTTGCAGATTACACCCAAATAACATCCCAAACAGCGCAGCAACTTGGTACTGAAAGGATATCTTTCAAGTCCTTTTGTGTGATATGAGTACAGGAGCCCAGGAATGTGCTCTGATCGATATGCCTATACAGATCACTTGTGGCTCAGGGTTGAATTTAGCAACAGAAAGAAACATAACCATCAGATAAAGGGAAAGACAAAGCAAGATGCAAATAGCTTATCAATGAGAATGATTTAATTTCTTTTGTTAAAATGACCCAATCAGTAATTTTCAGTCTAAAAAATACTGTATATCCATATAGAGTATAATAATATTACAGCATTAGAGTTCATCCCTCTGCACTCTTAAACTCATCTGAGATACTCGAAGAGATTTTAAACAGGGGTTTTTACTCTCACATATTTTCTGCATCCATTTATGCACTCAGACCTACTCAGTATCTACCTGTACAGCCTCACTCTCCTGTGCTTTGTCCTCAGTCTGCTTATAGAAAATGAACTATATTTATCTACAGTCTACCTTTGTTTATGTATTTGTTCCTGAGGTTTGCAGAAATGAGTGATATGGGGGATTTGTGAAAGGGGGCATAAACTGGAATAGATTCCTGGCCAAGGAGTCAAACACCTTGAGTTGGATTTTTGTCTCTAGCTACTGACACCTCACGTCACACATAGCAGCTGACTTACCACAAGCTCCTGTCTTCCAGGAGTACTCACCTGTTTCAACCATGAAATAATGGACAAGACATAAACCCCTATATCTGTGTTTTTTGTATGATTATAGAGGAGGGTGTATGCATCCCAGTGCACTTATTAAAGGTCCCCCTCAAAAGACTAAGCTACTGGGTGATGGGTATGGTTTCCTCACAATTTTCTGCTTTTGAGGGGGAAAACACATGTAATGTACTTTAAGCCCTCTCTCCAAAAACCAAGAGCGACAACAACAAAAAGCTAATGAAGTGGTGAATTTGGATAGCATACTAGGGCAAAGAAACTCAGAAAGAACAAAACTATTGGTATGTCTGATTTTAGTAGATCATTTTGAATATCTCTAGCTTCACTAAGTAAAAGTCCAAACCCCTCAGAAATGTGATGGCTACATTTTAATATATTAATTTATATTAATTCAATGCTTATGAGAGATTGTCACTAGAATATTTTTCTGCTAAGGGGGAAAAAAAGCCCTAACCACTCTAATGCCTTTTAACCCAGTCCTCTGGATTTCACAGAACTGGCACACCTATGGATTTTAGACTCTTTTATACTACTGCTTTCAGGTGAAATACTGTTACTTCCTTTAAGAAAGAGTCTTACACTTAAGATTTTGTAGTACCAATATCTACGGTTTGACACTTTGCACCTGTGAATAGCACTGGTATTATCTTTTTGTCTGTCCCTATAGGCATCTGGAGAGATCTATTTTACAAGCAGTGAGTACTTTGGCAGATTTAAATAAGCTTTTGGGAGTACTTAGAAAGAAATAAGCTGATTTGTGTGGAAAATAAAAAGATGAGGCCATGGGTGCAGCCTGAATCCTTAAGCTGTGTAGTCTTATTTTATTTACATAAATCTCAGAATGTCTGGAATGTTTGAAGTACCTCTTCTAAAGAAATAAGCATAACTTAGCATTAGCTAACAAGTCAGGAAGAAGAAGGATGTTGTTGGAGACTATTTTTCAAGCAGTGGAGCAGATGGTCGAATATTTTAGTGACCAATTCTATCAAGTTCCTTGAACCAAGGAGAACTAATCCTGAAATAATTACACAAGAGTTATGTATGGTGAAACCATAAAAGAAAAGTTAAAAGTAAAGGGTTAGAACTTAAACAGAAAGTGGCTTTACGATCCCTATCCACATCAAATATTTTACTACTGCCAAAGATTTGCATAACTGGATTCAGAAAGAGTTGAAAACATCTTGGTAAAACTTTGGCTGACATCAAGTCCTCTTTCTTGAGGACACCCATATTATCCTGACAGAGTTAAAATACAGCCTATCCAAGAGCTGATAGAGAAAGGATAACAGCCAATGAATAGCTACTGATTTAAAGAAATGCAGTAACAGTTTGTTCAGAGAGCAGATGAGGAGTGAAAATGCTATTTGACAGTTTTAAAGTTCTGACCTCATTGTCTTTGCTTTTTTTTAGAATCACCTTTGCTGACTATATCATGTCATACCTGCTGGATAGCATTCAAATAAGCACTGATGGTATTGGCGGATATTCGCCCCTCCCTTATGGAAAAATAGACTCTAGTTTAACTGCAGCCCTTGATCTTATGCTAAAAGTCTGAAAAAGGACATAAGCCATTTTCAGTTGCTTACTAATGTGACTAATGTTATGAAGACTCTTCTCAAGAGTTCTGCCCAGTTTTGTTCAAATGCCTCTGAACATTTAAATATGCTTACAGTTTTTTATTGAAAGACTCTTCCACAGTCTAATTACATGAAAATATTTATGAACAACTTGTGTTTTCAGTTATTTTTTAAAAGCATCTAAAAAAATCCAAACAAACAAGGATGACTTCATTACAAAAAACCCCCTGAGTTCAAATACAACTCACATAATTCCATAGAACTTCCTTGTTTTCTCAGTCAGACTGTTCTTTCATGTATAGATATACTGGTATTAAATTTGATTTTCTGTGTTTGAAAATAATTGGGTTGTGGATTTACAAGTGTTTGTATTGGATTTTTTTGTTGTTGTTGTATCACTCTGACACAAATGTGATTTGCTGTCATGTTTAACAAGATTAAATGATCTTTGTTCAGTTTCTGTCCCTCAGCTCTTTCTGTTCAATTTAGAATGTGAAGGGAAAACAAGTGGCAACACGAGAACAATATTTATGTGTGTTTATGCATATTTTCCAGGAGCAGTAAAAGGAAGAATAGGAACATAGTGATAATAAGCTCATAAGGGTAGCATCACCATGGTAAATTGTCAGAGTAACTCATCAGTAGAGCATGAGACTAAATTTAGAAGACTACACTGCAGGTGAGTCACTGATCGCTGCACAAGTAGTCTTCTGCTGTGAATAGAGATACTGTGTTTGGCAGGGACCTAATGACACAGTTGTGCAAGTTATGTCTGACATTGCACAGGTGAGATGGAGTAAAGGACAACCCATCATGAATCTGGAGATTGGTATTTATTTAAGAATGAGTGAGATTAAAGATTTTACCCTGCTTGTTTTCCTCAGGCACTCTTTCTTTCCCTCCTCACCAGCACTGTGTTCTCCAGGTTTCAATGTCTCTCTATAGAGGGAGGTGGCTGCTGGCCAGGAGAGGATGGGCAGAAAGCCCTTTTGGGTGATGTTGTGCCACTGCTCAAATGTACCACTCTTGTAGCAATATCAGGTGTAAACAGGCAAGATCTTTGTTTGTCCTTGTCTCATGAAATGCTCTGATCTCCAGGGTCTTCTCCCACTTCCAGGATCTTTTCTGCAGCTGGGATGTTCACTACCTGCTTTCTGCATCCATCTTTCAGCCCTCTGATTTCTCAACCTAAATAGTCAATATGCAGAAGCAAATGCATGATGATCTCCTAATTATTGGTTCTGTCTCACATCTTTTTACTAATTGGAGGAATCAAGATGTGCCACAGTTATTTAGTTCCAGCGTTACTAAAATTTACAGCAAGCTCTTACCTGTTGCAGCTGGCGAGTGACAGGTTCATGTTTGTTTATGAGTTCAAAAGTTCAGTTTCAAATAGTTACCCACACACCCACAGGCATACAATTATCTGCTACCTGTCAGTGCTCAAAAAATAAGTCATGTTCACCTATTACACTTGGATAAAAAAATGTTAAATCTTGATGAAAAAATAGCTCTTTTTTGTCTCAATGACTCTGGTGCACCTGTGTCAGTGATATCTGTTAGAATGACTGCTGCCTTTTTGGGTTATCAAGCAACAAGGCATGCACTAGAGTTACCTGGTTACAGTTGCAGTACAATGACTCTGAAATAGAAAACAAGCTAGCAAGCTGCTTTTTTTTTTTTTTTTCCAACCACACAGTAAACTGTCCCAAAACTAATTTCAAATTTTTGCTTTCCAGTTTAGATAAAATCAATAGTAATTTAAGGTAACATTTAGAAGTTGTCTTTTCCTCTGAAACTGTTATATTAGAGAACAGGTCAGACTTCTCAAATAATATATTTCCAGTGTATGAGACCATGACTAGCTTATATGTTCTTTGGAAGAGGACCTGTGTAGTGCATTGGCTCTCTGGAAAGGCCAGAAAAACTGAGCTTATGTACAAGTAGGGAAGAACTAGAGAGGGCTATGTTGTTTGGTGTTAATTTATATATATATTATAATATATATATAAAAATATTTAAATTTGGGGGGGTGTGTGTTGGTTTTTTATTGTTTGTTTATTTTCAGTTTTGTTTTGTTTCTTGGTTTATTTTTTTTAATACCCTTCCTGTAGGTGATCCAGAGGAAAAAGAGGGAAAAAGACCACGTTACTCCCTGAAAATGCACAGATATACAGAGTATGTACAGCAGTAGGGTGGATATCAGCAGGGAGACCACTGCCTAAGTTGTATGTTAAATGCATGAAGAAAGTTCATATATATCTCATATACAGCCAGCAAAACATTAAAACATGGCCAGTATATTCTTACTACTCCATTGTATTTTACCTTTGGCTGTCAAAACTATTGTGAAAATAAATGTGTTTTAACAACAGGTATTTTTTTCAGAAACTCCTGCCCTAAGTTACTATTTTGGTAGCTAGCTGTATAAAATGATAGCATGAGATGAAAAGAGCTAGCTTCTGCTCCTGGTTCTGCAAACATAAATCTGGAATAGCTCCACAGAGGTTTGTGGACTTATTTCTGATTTACTGTAGTGTAGCTGTGAGACAAATTGACCCAAGTAGTATAGCTGTCTAATATTTCCTTCTGCATACTGCTTTGTTGCTTCGTACTAGACAGCCTCCTGTTACAGGGCAATTCAGTAGCTCCCCAAAACGCTATGATACTGTTATAATCACACAGGCAACCAGATGCATCAAGGTGACAGCTAACAGATTCTTTCAACTTCTTGGTGACAGTTGCCACAGAGTAAATTACATCTGGGAAAAAAATGGAGAAAAATACTTTGTGATAGCCCAATATTTGGATGATATCTTCACTGATCTAATGCCAACATGTTTTGGGGCAGAAATTTAACACTCTGTGTTCAAAATGTTGCTTATTATTCCAACAGAACTGACTTTAATTTGTTGTTACCTTTACAAAGGAAGAAAATAAAAATAACTAGAGATTGACTGACACATCACAGACTTGAAGGAGCTTTGAGATAAACATTTAAAAAAAAAGGTCCAACCACAGTAGAGATTTAGCACAGTGAGTGTTTGCAGCAGACTGTTACAGCAAAAACCTCAAGAGATGAAATTGTCATCCTGAATGAAGGAGACAGTATCTTTTACCTTAGTACTGCCATGACTCACATTGTCTGCACACAGACATGGACAGGAGAAGGATCAGGAATGAAAACAGGGCTTTGAGGTTCCCTTGCCTTAGGATTGTAAAGATCTACGCTCCTCAAATTCTTTAAGAATAAGAATTTGGCCAAGAAAAGTTGGATAATGGGAAGATTGTAGGTGTAAGACTTTCAGTTTGGTTAGAAAGACGAAAGCTGGACCAGGCAGGTGGGATAGGCAAGAGCAAGGTACTTGCTGAGGGGAAGTCTAGCTAAACCAGGGCAAGTGAAAGGGTAAGGAAAACGATGTTGAGAGCCGCAGTGGGGAGACCTCACGCTGACTTTACAACTGCAAAAATGCTCTGTTAGTATTGTGAGTGCTTTCAAGTTCTGGTTTCTGCTTGTGTAACTTTAGGTCGATTCCCCTCTGATCTGTTTTGACATCTAACTGCAACTAAACCTGTTGCTATAGTATTCTACATCTGTATGCTATGTAGAGTTTCTTACTGAGGTTTGTTAACATTTCCTTTGTAAAATTACTGGTTGA
The DNA here is from genome assembly GCA_013399015.1 of Galbula dea. Taxonomy (NCBI): domain Eukaryota; kingdom Metazoa; phylum Chordata; class Aves; order Piciformes; family Galbulidae; genus Galbula; species Galbula dea. The sequence continues at coordinate 150,525 of VWZX01003680.1, read as the reverse complement.
TTAGTATTGATATTAGCATTGCTAATGCAGTAGTGAAAATCAAAACAATCTCACTGACATATGGGACTTAACTGTTAGACCTGCTGGGTCTCACTCAGGCAAGCTCACTGAAGCTAAAAAAAATCTGATTAATGGGCGCCCACTCTGGACTGGATCTGTGCATCCTCTTTCACAATGTCTGGTTTGGTGTCCTGCATTTACCATCACTTCAGAACACATAGCTGGGAAATACTCTTTGCTCTGTGATCCCAAGAGCCTGACATAAAAGTGTCTTTCTCACTGCACAAAATTTAGCATATATGGAAATGTTCACTGAAATGGAGAAAAATGGTTCATCTGGGATTCTCTTAAGGATGCATGCAGCTGTGTACTGATGCAGGTCAGGTTGGAATATTGCCTATAAGTATTATATTAAAAAAAAAAGCCTCAAAATCAGCCAAGTGCTGTGTAATTGCAAGTCCACGTGAAAAAAGGAGCGGTTCAAAAGAGACGGAAGAGTTGCTTGCCCCAAAACCATAGTTCCATCGAATATTACCTTTTCTGGATACATCATTTCCTGCATGAATGAGTCAAAGTTTGCAGGGAGAGGTAATGTCTTTTAAAACTGGAAAAGCAGTCAGATTTTCAGGTGCTTAAGCCCTTCCTTAAATATGAAATAGAAAACTTTAAAGCTAAACACAATCTGAGAACAATTATTCTGAGCAAAACTATAAACTTTGGCAGAAGGATGTGATAATGTGATGAAGCCTATGGGGATGAGATGTTAATTTGCCACTTGTTAAAATGGTTGTATGTGACAAAATGTGAGAAATGTGAGAAAAATAGATTGTATTTCTATCAAAGCTGTGACTTATAATATTGAGTAGAGTTAGTAATTTTAGTTCTTAAGATCATCTTTTGGAGGCACTTCGTAAACAAGAGATGTCTCTCTTCTTGAAGAGAATAGGAGATTAATACTGAAGCAGCTCTATGGTGAGAAATGTCTTCTTCCTGGTTAACTGGGTATTTTGACCCTTGATCAGTTGTCTATATGGGCTCCTTCTGATGTGCAGTGGCACTTAATTCAGCTGTATGGACAGCTGGGGCATTAGATCAATAGATTACACTGCAGGAATCGTGAATGTAAGTGCTACTGATTTTCATGATACTATTATGGAAATGTTAATTCTGAACTGTGATGTTATAGTGGCAAGTTTTACATTTGCTTATTTATGCTGGTCATAAGGAGAAGCTAGTCCTAATATGATTTCAAATGTTTTTCAAATCTACACTGAATTACCAGTTCTGCTGGCAAACCTACCATTCTGACAAATAAAATACAACTGTTTTTCAGGAATAAGCTAAGCAAAGATAAGATGATACAACACAAGAAAACATTCAAGAAGCATGCAGTTGAGTACTGCTTAAAATTCAGGGTCAGGTTTTGCCCTCAGGTATATTAATGAACAATGTTTGTGGAAGTCATCGTGCAAATATATGTTTATATATATATATTTACGTATACTGACCTTCATTTTGGGCAGGTTTATATTTCCTGCAGACTGACTGCCTACCACTTTGAACTCCTTTGTGAATTCCAGATCTCCACTGCTGCTGTTTGCCAGTACAGCAGTACAAGAAATTGGAAAGACAATTTATTTGTTTAGTTGAAGTCTTTTTTTTCAGGAAAATCCTCCAGGGGTATAAGGCAAGTACTTCACTGGATCAGGTCTTTCAGGTCATTTGGGAGGTGGGAAACAAAAGAAAGGTTGACTGGAGAGCTGTTTCATCTAACAGGTGATTTATATATAAATTATAACTGATTTATAAGGATAATATGTAAATTTTCAAAGAACTTAGATGAATTACAACTCAAATCCTGTTTTCCTAACTGACTTCTGAGTCTGCATGTCAGTAATGTGAAATCATTTCAGTGTTTCTCCTTGTATCTGAGTGTACATTTTGGAACTATCTTAAAGCTACAAAAGATGGTCTCTGCAGCAGCACCAGAGTCCATCTGTGTAATACTCTTCTCAACCCCTTTCCCAGCTTACACTTGCCTGAGAATGGTGTTGTTGAACCAGCACTGTGAAAAAACTGCATGAAAGTAGGAAGAAAAATGAAAGCTTAGAAGTCATGGACATTTATAAACATGAAGAATAGACAGAGAATATGTGGGAATCAATTCAGCAGGAGTTCCATTTTCATCTGTATGTAGGTGTTTTTGGACTGTAGGAGGACTATGTAATAATGGTTTTATAATCATAAGAAATTCGACTGTAGGATGACTTGCTGATAGGGCAATTTGTTTCTAGTTTTACTTAGCTTACTCACTAGTGTAAGCAATGTGTTTACATTCACAGTGAAAACAGAAGGCACATTTTCCCCAGTTTTGGTTGAGGATTATTATTGTATACAATGTACAATGGTAATTAAAGCTTCAAAATGTGTATCACACTTAAAATGGCTACTATTCTTGTTTCATTAGCACAATAATCATTCATATACAGACCTCAATTGACATAAAAGAAGCAGAACCATTCTTATAGGTTCTTCTGTTTTATAAAAACATTTTTTACAAGAGAGAGTACTGAAAAGATTAACATATACTGAAAACCAAGACATGATGCAATGATTGTTCTGTCACTCTTCAGTCATTTTTGAAAAAAATGTGTACTCAAAAAAGTTAAAAAAGCCCCTAAACTGTGTGTTATAAAACTCAGAAAAAAGAAATTATTATGGTTTGGCCTTTTCCTGCAATGGCAATCAAACCAGAATGTAGCAGATCTTGAGGATTTTATTAAATCAAAGAACAGAGTGGGATTTTTAAAGGTAATAAATTATCAAAGGCTGTCAAAGATGTGTGATGCAAGTAGACTTCTGCCAGCTGCAGCTGAGGAGGATGTATTGTGATCTTAGAGGGGTTGTATTTAATGTTGGAACAAATAACCTTGACAACATACTCAATCCCAGAGGTCAATCTAGGTGGTGAAATTGTGAGACTACCGCTGGAAAATTTGAAATGAAGAATTGTCATAAACCAGTTACTGACTAACTTCCAATATTTTTGCCCATCAATGAAAATCATGAAATTGTGTTGCAGAACACACCTCAAAGGTCAAAGACCAAGATAAGCTGCAGTTGATTCATTTGCAAGGAATCGACACGACAGAGGGTCAGAAAGGTATGACATAGAGGGGGATGAAGACTGATGAGACTCCCTATGCTCTGGCCAAATGTCAGACTCACAGAGAGATTAACTTGAGATTCAGAAAGATATGAAAGTTAGGGCTGTGCTATTAGAAAAAAGAAAACAAAACACCCCAACCCTTTAACTGTCTTATATTTCCTCAAGGGCTAAAGCTCCAACGGTTAACAAATACCTTTTACTAAGGTTCTTTCTTGTCACCCTGCACGTTTGCTGGGAAACTCAGAAAGGTCAAAGCATGAGGAGGGCTCTTGGGGGTTGTGTGGAAGTGAGGAATGACTTGGGTAACAGAAAGGCTGCTTCCATAGTGGTGACCTGAAGGGAAGGTGTTGGAGATACTGTGTGTGCCAGAGCATTTTCCAGAGGTATAGGTCTGGGGACATGAAATCCAGTGGTTAGATCAATGTTTAGTGAGTGTCAGTCCAGAGCTGAATGGAACTGATAGGGGATGTGACATTGTGTTAAGTATTCTTTATATGTCCTGAATCAATTGCCCTTTTGGAAATATTGTCACATCTCTGGGCCCCAAATCAGAAAGGGTTAGTCTGGTACATCATCTTCTTCAGTGGGTATGATAAACTTCCTCCATTAAGACTGCATTGCCTGCCTAACAGGCAGTAGCATCCTTTGATAAGGTTGTCATTCACTGTGTGTAGAGTAAGACACATTGCAAATAGAATTGCATCAAGCAGAGATCTCAGCAGAATTTCAGGGTCTTGGAAGGTAGATGAGTTTAAGAAGGTAACTGAAAGAGAGACATGGGCTAACACAGAGCTTGTCTAACTTAGACTTATTATCTGAGTCACCCTCTGAAGGTGTCTCTTTCTCAACTGACTCCATAAAGATTTCAAGGTGACTACACTCCTAAATTAGGCTCCTGAACTGCCTAAATGTCTGTGCAATCAATGAGACCATCTTTATGGCTTCAGGTTAAATTTTCATCTGTTTCTAGTACAGAGTTGTTGTTTAACCTTATATATATGATAATCACTTATGGGGAGCTTGTTATGTAAAACTTCAGAAACATTTTTTGAGGATTCATCTTGGTTTTGCATTCTCTGGTCTGTTCAGAAATTTTGGAGATAATTTTATTCAGACTTTTTTCACTCAGGGAAACTAGATTTGCTTTTGATAAAATCAAAATATCTCTGACAGCTTCTATGAGTCTCCATAGGTTTCTTAATGAGGAGTTCATTTCTGTTGTTAGTGCAGCTGGGCACAGACTGATAGAATAATTTAGAAGACATTTCAGAGATTCTAACTAACTATGAAGTGACACTGTCTTCAGTTGACCCCTATTTTCTCCCGGTCTTCTCATCTTCACCTTCTGATGTTTGGAAATTATTTTGCATTTCTGGAACTCACTGGACATTAATCTCATTGCAATTCTGTTGAAGTCAATCAGGAACATATTATGGTTCTGCAGAAGAGTATAAATAACACAGTCCACCCACAAGTATTTCTTTATGTAAAGTATGTCCTTCTTTACCTAGTGACTTGCCTAGTAAAAAAAGGTAATAAATATTACTTACAAAAAAGTTGAATAAGACCTAATTACAGAAAGGAACAGAGGTCAAGGAAAACTGTGTCTTAATAACAATCTCATCATTAAATGAAACTCTTCAAAGTCTGATCACAGTTTTATTGTATTATTTTCTTGCTTCCGTTTACAATGGTCTCCATATTTATATATTTCCACAGTAAAAATGCTTGTGATTTAGCATTTATTTTGGGGTCTGTTTTTTGTACATCTTGTACATTTCTCAACATTATGTAAATCTTCAGCCTTTAAAACTGTATGGCAACCCACAGTTTTCCCAAAAAGTGTGCTATCATGATACAGTCATAGTATTTGATGTTCTATTGTCTCTAACTCATTGAGAGTCATTATTTTTAATATGAAATGCTACAATGACAATATTAAACACTGTAATAATTCAGCTTTTTGGGGTCTGAAAGAATAAGATTAATTGTTTGTTATAAACAATTATATTGCAAATCCACAATATTCAGTTTCAAGTAACAGTAATTTACAGAACAGTATAATGTGGAAGAATGAGTAATCACACTCATCTTTCACGTGAACATTTGAAGTGACACTGATTGCAGTGGTATTCTTTCTTCCATAGTCTTCCCTAAATAAGATGCAACAAGTAACATTTCATTGTGATTCATAGGGATTGTGAACTTGGATATCTAGCTCAAACTCAAACACCACTGCCAAGGTTGTCTTGTACTTGTCATGGTGCAAACTAGCCTGCTTAAGAGAGCAATTTGGTTCTTAAGCTGACTGAATCTCTCCTAAGAACCTGTCTCTTTCTATTGACAGTAAAAAAGGCATAGAACAACTACATGCCTAAGTGGGAAGTTCAGCTGTGCACTTAAACTTGTATTGACTAAAGCATGCACACAACATACCTTTTTTTTTAATGTATTTTGCAATTGTACAAAGTAAAACTTTTATACTAAATGCTGCTCTATGGATATAGAAAAAATGTATTTCTAGTAAAAAAGTCCAACATTTATCAGAAGAAACATTAACACTATGAAAAGTATGCAAATTACTTCAAATAAAGCTAGACTAAAATAGAGATGCTACATGCCCTCCGCTTCTCAATTTGTACATCAAAGAATGGAAAGATATTTCTTGAGTATGACTAGATTCCATAGCTTAATTTAGGAACAATTTCTATTTCAATGCATTAGTGGATTGGATTCCACTGTAGCAAAGATCACCTAGGGATTATTTTTTACTAAGTAAGAAGAAAGTTGGATCTTCATAAAGCCCAGATGGGAGTCATTAATAAGATGTTTTTGACACAGGGATCCTGGCTTGATATAGTTTGGAAATTCCTTCATTATCTTTTTGATGAAGATTTCCCATGAATATCACATTTACTGCCATAACTTCTAACTCTTCCAACTTCCTTTCTTTGCCCTTTTCCAGGACATTGTTTTCTAGACCCCTTGACAGGAGCAGGGCATCACCACCTGCTCTCTCTAAATATATTTATTGCTTTTGTGTTATCCTTTACGTGACAGAGCAACACCCAGGCTTTGGAAAACCATATTCAGTTCCTTTGCCTCACTGGAAAGCAAAGTGCTCTGGCCACTAGGCTGCAGGCTACTGTAAGATGAAAATGAATTTGAGGGTGTCACTTCCTTCCCCTCCTGAGAGCCACTGTGCAGAAAAAATAAATCACTATTTATTGTTCCAGAGGAGAAAATGACTTACAAGAGCATATGTGATTCTTTGATGTGTTGGAACATATTTGGAAGGGGATCACTAGAGTTCTGTGCTCCTTTCAGGAGGGGTGAGTCTCTTTTACTCACTTGAGTAAATATATGTATATTTATATAAATATATAATTATATACAAATAATAAATATAACAGTTATCTCACCACTCAACATGTTGATATACACAGTTTCTATCTGAAAACATCCATCTCTCCTCTGGTATTGCCCATGGATCTTGTGTCTATGTCTATTGTCATGATACCCTAACCTTGACATAGAGTTGCACTGATTTTCATAGAATGTTTTGGGTTGGAGTGGACCTTAAAGATCATGAAATTCCAACTCTCCTGCCATGGGCAAGGACACCTTTCGCTAGATCAGGTTGCTCAAAGCCACACCCAACCTGGCCTGGAACATTTCCAGGGAGGGAGCATCCACAACTTCTCTGGGCAACCAGAGATGTTTCTCTCAGTTGCTTTGCTTGGGACTAGGCTCTCTTGGAGTTAACTAATTTTAGTAGTCCAAAATTGAGTGAGGTAACCAACCCTAGGGAGAGGCAGGGAGCCAGTGCTGCAATTTGCTCCCTAAGCCTCTTTAACTAAGTATGGTAAATGCACTCTATGAGCTTAAACCAAAGCCTGAGTTCTGCTGCAGGTACATTACTGCTTTCACATGTTAAGCCTCACTGAAGTCAATAGAACACCTATATGCAGTAAGGCTTATAGCTTTTTTTCAGACATTTCATAAATCAACATCCATCAGGTTGAATTCTGTTAGGTGACAGACAATATGAAGATCATTGCCAGGGTAATGAGAAAAGAAGGGAAAAAAATCCTGGAAAGGAGGATTATTAGATATCTACCCTCTGTAATGCTAAAATTCAAAGTAAAACTGTTCAATGGGATCATGTGTTTGAGAGGAATTGCCTGGATAAAAATAGATTCCTCATTGATAGTCACATCACTGAGACTTTGAAAAAGGAAACATTATTGAAAAAGTTCAGGCAAACCGGCTTTATTTAGCATCTAACTTGTAGGAGCCCTGAAGCTACCAGCAGCTTCCTGCCTGCCACTCCTAGAAATGGCTTAGATATTAAAAGCAATAAACACCACCCAGTGGGAAACTCTAGAGTAATGTTTTATATTGATTACATGCTAACAGCAGGAAGAAGATATGGACTTTTAGCAGTTGAATGTGTGAGCTGAATACCCTTTTCTAATAAATAGCAAGATACCAAATCTAGGACACTACACCATCCTGTTAGATAAAAGGGGCTCAAAATTAACATTTGTGCTCTTCCTAAGCCAGTGATAGTGGTGTGGCTCTGAAAAGCCTGAAATAATTCCTGATACTCCTGTAAATCAAAATAATTCCATTAAAGTCACTGAAAATCAGATCAATGTAATTTGTATACGAAATTTCATATGTTTGCCAGATGCTATTACTGATTTTTTCTTTGTGAAATCAAATAAGTTTCATACATATCTGTTTTATATTATGTATTTTATGTAGCTATTGAAAAGAAAATGAAACAAAACCAACCAACCAAGCAAACAAAAGAAAAAAAAAAACAACCCCCCACAAAAAAAGGCTAAGCAAGCCAAGGTGTACTTATAATAGGCTTGACAAGGATATAGGAAAGTGAACTAAATTCTAGTTGACAAATATGGTTTGGTGGCTGACTAAACTCCTAGTAGTTGTGGGTATTGTCACAAGGGGCAATGTTCTTGCTCCACAAAGAATAGAAACTTTCAGAGGGAATTCATAGTGTTATGATCATTTGTATGAATGTAAAGTTGAGGTTTTGGGAACTAATAATACTAGTAAGTACTTCTAAGAATCAATATGCATCTACTTGATACTGAGGCTAGTGACTGAATGTTTGTGTTCAGTATGAGATTTCCCATGTTTTTTCATTTTTGCTGGTATCAGACATCCCTTTATATTGTGTTAGCAGCACTAATGATACCACAGCTGCATTTCTGTGTGGAAATCTCCTAGCAGGCCTTTTTGTGACCTTTTCATTTGTTTGAAAAAGTTTTTAGTGTGCTTTTCATAGGTGCCTTTTTGTAGCTTTCTCCCTGATCTGGACGCTGTGTGCCTGATGTTTTTCCTTTAAATAGTTCTGGCTGCAATTATTCTGCCAAGAAGGAAAGGGGCTAGATTTAATTGTCCTTTTGAAAGAATCATCTTGAGCCCTGGCAAAACTCTTGGAAATTAAGTGAAAGGGGAGGCTGAAGAGGGAATACCCTTGATGGATAAGTTCCAAGACTGGGCTGCCCTTACAAGCTATTCTTACTCACAAGCATCAAATGTAAGAGACTAAGAAAATATTTGAAAAGAAAGAATGAAGTATGGAGAGCCACCATAACAATACTTCATAAGAACTGAGGAATACTTGTTTTACTCCTTGTTCAGTGCTTCTTTGCTAACAAAAAGATGTATTAAGTCAGCTGCTCACCTCCTCCATCTCACTGAAGACTGTTGAAACCCTGTAATTCAGCAGCTCCGTCATCTGGTTGTTTGAAGCTTTGGGGAAGCTGATTGAAGTGAGTACACTCCTGATGCCAAAGGCAGAACCTATCAGCTTCCTGTCGGTTTGTGTAACCACAGCTCAAGCAAACCACAGCTCGGTATGTGTGCTTACTCTAAAGCAGCCCCTACAGTATTTCAGCTTGTGTCCTGCCTCTGAAGTCTCAGCATTTATAACACAATTAAATCTCCTCCTCAGAATACAGGCTCCTTAGCAATGAGTTAAGGGTGTGCAGAGTCCTTAACTGAGCGCTTGCACTAGGTAGATCCACGTCCTCAGCAGCAGCTTCCTCAGGCTCACGCCCATTCAGTAATTCCTTATTGTGTTTCCTCATCAGGCTAGCTGACTCATAGCTCCTAATCACATGTGTATCCTGTCCTTTCATTTCCTGGGATTACTTGAATAATTTTTCTGTAATTCAAAAATTAGCTGTATTTTAAACCAATTAAATTCAAATAAACTCAGTAACTTCAGTGAGCTGTTCTACTTGCTGATTATCCTCTGTATCTATCTGATGTTACCAAGAAATGCCAGGCAGGATGCTTTTGATACTATACAAAAGTGATGCTTTTGTATGGATCAGATTCTTTCACACATCTTTGAATCTGTCTTCTATCTTTGAAAAAGTTCTTTATGTGAGTTTCAATTATCATCTTAGTACTTAATTAAAGTTGCTGAGGTTTATACTCTTAAATTACTTCTACAGACTTCAGTAGAGAAAATATCTTTATTTTTTGCCCCCAACCTATAGTAATAAATAACAAAATTCCTTACTTGTTTTTTTTTGGTGTTTGTTTTATATTCTCATTTGTTGTGAACTCCGAAATAAAGTCAGTTCTGAATATGGCTAATTATGGAGCTGGCACAGACACTCAAGGATAGTTCAACAATGACTCAAGCAAAATATAAGCAGAGAATTACTGTGATAGGCACATATCAAGTCCTCAGAAGAGAGCTGGTGCAAAACATTCAGATTCCTCTTGCAACTGCTGGAGATATTTTTGCATCACACAATGTTCTTACACAATTCATTTTTGTTAGCTACATTTTGCCTTCGTCAGAGGAAGTCTGAAAATCCTAGAGGACTGGGAAATAAAAAAAATTCCTCCTTTCCAAACTAGTTCCTGCATAAGAATGTTGACTGTTTAAAATTTCAGGTGCCCTGTGTAGTTAAGTAAGCACTTGAGCAGTCCAATCAGTAAACATTGGCACAGACACTTCAGACAGGATGGATGACTTCTTCCCTGCATGTGCCTGCCACCTTTGAGCCCCTGAGCAGGGAGAGCTGAGGCACTCAGCTCAGCTGAGGTGACTGAAGTTAAATAGGGTGAAATGCTCCCTTAGTCTTTCAGTACAACCAAGTTTTCCTATGTGCAGAAGCAGTCTCTTCATTTTATTTATTGCTTCATATTGGATAAGTTAAATGCTTGTCAAGGATTGTTTTTACTTTACATGTTTCTTCATTTTGGGAAATTATGTTGACATCTGTTATCATCTCTAGTCAGTTATTTAAAAAAGAATATCAAACAAGCCCAAATATCAAACAAGCCCTTCAACTTTCCTTTATTTGACTGCCAAGGGGCTGAATACCTCGAATGGATCAACCTTTCTCATCCACTTTATTTAGCATCACACTGGCAGAAGACATTGACATTCTCTGTTTGTAAGGCTGAAGTTCTTCGTCGCCTATGTAAAAGGAATAATAAGGTATCTTTCATTTTTATCTCACAAAGTTTAAATTAAACTATGCCTCTGCCTTTCTGACAGACCAGGTTCTCTTTATAGAGCAGATAAGGTCCAATGTTTGAAGAATGTTAATTATAGTTGGATGATGCAAATTCAAATGATAAAACCTGGCTGTAGTAAGCTAATTTTTACAAAAGGCCTGTCCTGTCTTTGTCTTTGGGGAAAAAGATAAAGAAGGAACAGTGAATTTTTCTCTTGTGGAGAATCCAGACAATCCTAGACATCTGTTAATAAATCACAGAATGTTAGGAGCTGGAAAGGACCTCGAAAGATCATCTAGTCCAACCCCCCTGCCACAGCAGGATTCCCTAGACCAGGTCACACAGAAGCGCATCCAGATGGGTTTGGAATACCTCCAGAGAAGGAGACTCCACAGCCTCTCTGGGCAGTCTGTTCCAGTGCTCTGTCATTCTTATTGTGAACAGTATTTTTCTTGTATTCACATATGGTACTGTCACACTCAAAAGATTTTAATGAGAAAAAACATCACATAACTAAGGATTATATATTTCTAATGTAGTGTAAGAGATGCATGCTGTTATATCACAAAACCACAGTCAACTCAGAATTGCCCTACCTGCAGGCAAGATTTATAGAGGAACATTTTCATTCATGCAACAAGTGATACCAAATGATTTCATCAGAGCAGAAGTACTCAGGGTATAGTTTTCAGGCAACAACAAGTGTTGCAAGCAAATCCTTCAAAGAGCATCAGTATTGTTGACACTTCATGTTTAGTATTATGCCTGGTCAGTTTTTAAACTAAATAATGTTCAGGATGAAGGACAAGCTCAAGCCTTCCTTGCCAGATGACTCTCATGACAAGGTGTCATGTTAACAGTGGGAGACCATTCTGCTGCACTAACATAACTTGGTTCAAAACTAAACTTGAAACACAAATCCCTGGGGAAACAGGGAACACCTGCTTTCCATCAGTGGCCAGATTGCCTGGCCTCCTGTTTTCACAAAACCCAAGTGGCATGGATGAAAGCAGTGATCCACAGACTGACAGACAGATGTAATCACATACCTAAATCATGACTGCCTGATCTTTGCAACATTAGGAAACCATGCCAAATAAACAAGATGAGTTACCAGCTAGTGTGAGGTCTGGATGTGCCACAGATTAAAAGAAAAAAAAAATGTCAAAAAAATTAAAGAACAGGAAAAAAAATCAGAATTTCTCTGGGCAGAAAAACAGACTGAAAGAATCAGATGTGTTATTTATTGTAAGTTATACTGCCACCTTTTTAAAATTCAATTTATTGTCAAGTTTGAAATGACAAAAATTACCTGGCTCTTGTTTTGATGAGCATCTTATAATTATTTTCAGAGGAGGATATAACAGAACATTTCAGTTAGAATGGACCTGCAGTGAACATCTAGTCCTACTACCTGATCACTTCAGGGCTTACCAAAAGCTAAAGTATGTAATTAAGGGCACTGCCCAAATGCCTCTTAAACACTGACAGGCTTAAGACTTTCAGAGTAAGAGTCTGATACATAATGTAAGAAAGTAGGATAAAAATAAACACTCAAAACTGCAAGAAAATAAAACTTCTTAGGAGGTTTTCTCTTTCATTTCTGATTTTTGACCAAATAGCTTATTCTGTGTAAATTTTTTGCTAATGCAATGCTGTATAACCTTGTCCACAGGATCTTGCCTACAGATGTTCTCTCTACATAATAGAGTGTCAGATACAATAAACATCACAGTGTTTCTTTTACTTGTGAAGAACACTGTAAGCCTCTCCATTTCCCTTTGCGGTACTCTGCTGAGCAACATTTTAGTATAATCCTATTTAAAACATGCATGCAAATGTAATAGAAATAAATAGAGATTTGGGAATGAACAACAAAATTTTTTAAAAGCACTGAAAACCTCTGTGTGAGAGCAATCTGAAGAGTATCACTGAAGTAAAAAAGAAATCCATAAGGACTCATAGAAAAAACGAATTGTACAGGAAGTGGCAATTACTCTCTCCTCATATACAAAGGACTAAGGAATTCCAGCAGAGATGGAAAGCAAGACATTTACAACTGATCTTTCTTTTCACAGAACAATCAATATGAGGAATTCACCTCCTCTGCCTCCCTCTGATATAATTGGGTTAGTGAATTTTAGAAAAGGACAAAATATACACACAGATAATAAAAAATGAAATGTCAGATTGAAAAGCCTCAATTGTGTGCCCTAGTGCACAAAGTCAAGACTGGGTATCAATTTAAAAATTATATAGGGGAGTGTTGCTGTATCACTGGCTGCTTAGGGAATTCAGGAATAGAAATAAAAATTGTAATACTGTGCTACTGATGCAATATTTATGCATAAGGTCAAATGTTATAGCCCAAAGAGAGACACATTGGGGACAAGGAGTCAGAGGTACACCTGAATTGATGGTAGTGCATTCAGAGGCAAGGCCTTGCCAAACCTTATTTTTGCACAGATTTTGCAAAACCTTGATCAGGCACATCCTGTTTTCCTGTAGAGGCCCAGAGTCTCTTTCAAAAGACTTGTTAAACTCAGCAGAGTTTATTCTGATTAAGACTGGTACAAGCAAAATACGAACAGACCAAGGGCTGTCATCAGATGGTTTTTACACAAATGTCTCTGATGGTTTTCAGGGGTTAACTCAGGTTTCATTGCTTTTGACTGTAAGAACCTACCTGCTGGCTGAGCTGGCAAAACAGAGTAGCAGAGCACCTCAGCAGGGTCTTAATAAAATTTCCAGACGTATTTCACAGGGTCTCACTCCAAATATATAATCTCACTCCAAATATAACAAACTATAAAAAAAACTAACCTCCAAATTTTGGATTTTGTTTGTCTCCAAAAATTTGAGCCCATTTCTCTCCTACCTTAACAGCTCTTTTAAGTAAACATTAAAAGGTATGAATTTAGCATATATATGTTACTCATATGAATGCATAATTCATATTGTATTATTTTATGATTTAGAAATATAGTATTTATTTTAATAATAGTTTCTAAATATTTTTGTTTGTAATGGCCTGAGCATGTACCTGGCATATTTAAGATACCCTATTTCAAAATAGACACTACCCTGCATTATTTCTAACAGACACTACCTGACACTCACCGGTGTTCATCACAAAACACAATGGCCAAGAAGGCTGTCATTTAAAAAATAGGTGGAAGGAGAAGTCAAAGACCATCTCTTGACTAGTTTAATCTCCTCTGCTTGAGGACACAAAATCCCATCATATAGTCTTAACAGCTGAAGAACATAGGTCAAATGCCTCTTTTCCCATGAAAACAGAATTATTGTAAAGCCATAAATGCAAAGCCCAGAAGTGAAAACAACAGAGATAGCCTAGTGCTTCAGGTGCCCACCTGAAGAGGAAAGCTTGTGTTTGCATAATCAATGTTAGCTGTCTCCTTATGAGGTAATAGGTTTTACTATTAGGTATTGAGTTAAAACTTTTGTGATCTTTTCCATTTTATTTTCTACTGTGTTTCTAACCCTTTGACTGTTTTCTAGCCTTTAAAATAATTTAAAATCACTCTTTGTGGCTCTGTTCTTTGGATACAAGAATTTATATGAAATGCATAATATAAGATTGAATTAGCTGATTAACTGATTGTAATACGTCATTTGCAATTACATAGCATGCCTTGCCTAACACAGTTCATAAGATTTTGAATTAATTCCTACTGGCAATGGAGCATATCTTTTAGATAAACATTCAGTCTCAGTTTAGAAACCAGTCCATAAAGAAGATTTTACCACAGCCCTTGATATATAGTTGCAGTGCTAAGCTTTTCCTCTCAAGTTAAAATTTGCATTTTACTTCTCTGAAATTATGCCAGTTTCAAGATCAGTAGTCACCCTGATACTCTATAGCAGTCAATCTCTAGAACTTTTGTTTTTTGGGGTTTTTTTAATGATGCTCAGTGGAAGAATGTATTTGTAAGAAGCAGCCTATTTTTGTAATGCAAACAGACAATATGCTCCATAATAGAGGTGGAATCCCAGCTTTTGCTCTGATCCTCTTCTCAGTTGTGTCTCTTGAAATGTCACTAGCTTGCAAGTTCTTCAAATCAATTATTTCAGGACTAGAATTTTCCATGCTCAGAACCGAGCTCCATTATGCTAGTCCTAGCCAAGCCACAGCCTTGTCATGGAGATTCATTGTAAGTTGATAGGACGAAGTATTTCCTGATTGCAGATTAACACTGCCCTCCTGAAAGATGGAGACTAAGGCATAGAAGTACTGGTGCCTGGGGACATGCTGGCATAAGTAAAGTCATTTATATCTTCCAAGTTGTAGCTGACAAAATTATAATTGGAAAACTGTGATGTGAATTTGGTCTCAATCTTTTACTTCAGAAGAGAACTGTTTGTTTCCAAAGCATATTCATATGTTGTTTTGGTAGCATATGGTCTTGTTTTATGATGTATGTTGCTATATCTTGGGATGGAAAATGCAATACAAACATGACTGATAAGGAAAATTGCTTATCAAACTCTGGAACCAGCAGAAGAAAAATTTGATGTACTTAGCTCAGGAGGCTGAAGCACCATGGAAAGATTACTTCAGGCTTTCATAAAAATCTTTGTAAAGAAGAGAAACATTTTGTTACCATTGGGAATCTTGTATTGCAAGATAAAAAAAAAGGTCAGTAATTTAAGAATTTACTTCTATAATGCCAGCCTCGACTTGTGGCTGGTTGGAAAATGGTTGGACTTTGTCTGCCCATGGCAGACAGACAGCTGTTTCATATGAAACAGTTAAAATTGTGCTCCCTGGAACACATCAATCACCAGTCATTCAGATAATATCTTGCATCTTTCAACAACTCATATAATGGAAAATTCCACAGAAATTATGAAATCTAAACCAAAAATCTGCTTCAAGTAAGTGTTTCAGTTGCCAGGGGTTTATATTTCTAAACTATTTGTAAAATAAAATGATCCTTCAGGACCTAATCAGAGAAGTTATGAATACATTTTAAATTTGAAACTCAGTTTTATCAACAATATTTTATAGGTATATGCTGCTCGTTATTAAATGTGTCCAGCAAGTACTGCTTGTGATTATCCAGTTCCAGATATTCTTGGACCAGACTTAATGGAATTTTATTTTTTGATGTGAAAAGAACCCTGTTAATTGCTTATTCCTTCTAATTATAATAACAATACTAAAATAAAGAAAATTTGCTTAGCCTGTTTCCTCCTGTTTTTGTAGACAAAGTTATCAGATTAGAACATTAGGGTTAATGCTAGAATCTAATGCTAGAATCACTGGATTTTTCTCTCACCACATGCTCTTTGATTCCCAGTAGTGTGAAAGTATCTTTGTGCATCTTTGGGAAATGCTATTTTTGATGTTTGCAAAGCCTCTGGAAGCTCTAGATGTTTGTGATCAAAATGTTACCGGTTGAATGCTTTTTAGAAATTCGCTGCAGGTCACATTCAGACAGTTTAAGTTCCACCTGAGGGATTATCTCCCATTCTCTGGCTTGATCCAGCTGCCCTCTAAGAGCCATATATAAGCTGGTCAAAAGCCTTCAAAGTTGCTCTCTCCCTTGCTCACTTACTACCAGGAATTAGGTGAAATTTAAGCTCTGTGAATATTCACCATGAAAAAAATGAAAAAAACATTGGTATTAGAGTGTGGCCTTTGAATTCAAAGCACATCTGGTATATACTTTTCTCTGCACATACCCACACTCCTCATCTTCTCTGCATACTTTGAACATTTGGCTACAAATTTGAAAAACATTTTCACACATTAGATTTTTAAAATGGATAAGTTTAAGTGTACTTCAGTGAAAAGTAGTTTTGCAAAACTGCATTTGTGAAGGTGTTTCAATAGTCACACAGCTGTTCTGTGGAGCATAATTCCAGAAATTATAACTAACTAAAGAAAGTTTGCATTTTAAAGAAATGCAGCATTCCTTGCACTGCTAAAGAAGCATATGTGCTAGAGCTTACATGGATCTTGGAGGTTGAATACAAATTTGGCAAAGGTAATTAAAATAATTATTGCTGTTTCTTCAGGTTTCCATTTTTCAGAGATCTACTGAATGATGTGTTCTTTATGGTTTAATAACTACTTCCCATCTCCGTCTAACATTTGGTGTGTGAGCAACAATACTGGCAGGTAATATGTTGTGGGAAAGGGCAATATGTTTCTTGCATTTGTAACTGTCTACATTGTGCAGTTCAGCACTGGGCAGGAAGATGTGCTGCCTTGATCTACACAGTACTGCTGGTGATACAGACAACAGTAGCCTGAGTTACAAAAACGGCAGATGAAAACTAGCCTAGGGATAACCACTCACCCCTGCTTTGAATCCCAGAGTTACTGTTCCCAGAAATATCAGTTCAAGGTATCTCTGCATGGTGTACTGTTGTATAGGATGGATGTATCCTGAATAGAAATCCATTGGAGAAAGTTAGCCCATGCAATAGAAGACAGTCATAAGTCACCACAGCATCAGCACAGCTCATTTGCTGAGTACTAGAGAATGCCATAGTCAGATTGGTTGTGCCGCTTGTGATCATGGTCTATTTTGTTTTGGAAGGGCAAGGTATCTTTTCTTACACTGAAGATGCTGGTAATAAATAATGAACATAGCTACCTTTTAAGTGTTAGAGAGTGTGCTCATTTGCTTGGAATGCAACAGGGCCTATTTTGGCTTAGGTAATGCACACAGCTACAAGACAGATGGCTCCTATCCCTCCAAATTAAAAAGGTACAAGCCCTGAAAACGTGTATCATTCTGAAACAGCTGTGATTAGAATGACCATGTTTTGTGTGCCTTCACTGCAGGAGGCTTTGTGAATGCATATGAAATGGTGAGCAAGAGTTGACGTGGAAATTCATTATTTTGAGAGAAGCCCAAGTAGCATATGTGTTAGAGCATACTTCAAATCCTGAGAAAGACACCATCTCTGGGCATCTACTTCCTCTTTACATTGCTGTCCAGAGTCGTAGGGTCCATAGGGGCAATTGAAGAGTAGAACAAGTTAAATTAATTCATCACCTAGTAAGAAAAATACAGGTTATTTGAATTATTTTTACCAAATAAAAGCTCATTCTCCAAGAGAGTGAGAGTAGAGTGGAGAACTTTTGGTGGAATGAAGGAATCGAAATTACCTGTGTTAGAATCAAAGCTCTTGGCTGATATTGTGCATTAGGGAAGGCAGGATTTGTTATGAGCACAGAGATAGCAGGAAGCAGGGTGATTGCTGGCATTTAAATAAAGCTACTTGACTTTTATCAGATGAGGGGAAATGATTACTTGACACTTCTATTAATTGCTGAAGAGACAGAAGATTTTTCATTTTGAGCCATCATTTTGATGGGATACCTCATCAAAGATGCAGAATAAATTTCACTTTGTCTAAAAAATTAAACATAAGAAATAGCATTTTTTTTCTTTGTCTGTCTTAGATTGGAGCAGAACTTCACTGAAAGCAATTTGGTGCAGTTTGCTAACACTATAATTAGTCAAAAACTAATGTTGCTTCCCAAAGTGGCCTCATCTGACAAGCTGCCTTCTTGTAGTTGCTGACCTTTGTCCCAGGAAGTGTATCTGTGACAGCAAGAAGCTCCCTTCTTACAAACCTGATCAAGTCCAGGTGTTTTCCTTCTCTGGGAAGAATGTAAAGGTGGGGCAGTCTGCTCCCTAGTGCTTTTCTTTCTCACCTGTGTTTCTCCAGCTCACCTGGAAGCACCTGAAGTTTGCTGGGCAGCATATTCCAGGTCTAGTAACTTCTTCATTTAATTACCTCTATCATTGTAATTCAGTTTGATACAATAAGTTGCAGAAACAGGAAATCTGACTTTTCCAGAAAACTGCTGTGTGCTATTTGTATTTAACATATTACAAATTCACAGAATTGTGAAGTCATAGAAATGGCATTTCTATGGATGTTGGTGGGACTAATGACATGACATTATGCTATATGTATGCATTTTATGGTACTCTGCAGTAGGATATTGTGCCTGGCCTCTGGGTGCTTCTCCACAGGATTGCAGGTCTCTTCTAAACCTTGTGTCCTATCTAACAGTGCTGCATAGGTGTTATGGATAAGCTTCACAAATAGTACTAGGTGCCCACATTTAGATAAAAATGTCCTTCCCCTAAGGTGTGACTGATCTCTGTGTTGCAGGCATTGAAGTGTCTTGCAAGGTGGGCAGACGCCTTTAAAATGGAATGTACAGGTCCTATTCTGAGTAACTTCTGCTCTGTGCTTATGTCTTTGATACCCCAGAGCTGCCTAAAGAATCAAGCTCATGCATGAGTCTCAGCAGACTTCACAAATTAGTAATTTCATTACTTGCTTATGTATTACATGTAGTTTTCAAACAACAGTCTATCAAACTGGAACTCCCACAAAAAACCAGAAGACTTTTCAGGTTCCTGTCATTTCAGATAGCAGACAACTGAGAGTTTCTCTTCAATGTCTATGGAGAATTTGGGTAAAGCTTGGTGGTCTTGTAAATCCCCAACTTAGAAAACAATTCTGCCCTTGTAATGTACAGGGAATGTAAGTGATCCCTGCAGTCAGAAAGACTACTTAATTTTGTATCTGCCTTAATTTTGAAAGAAAACCTCTGAGATAATTAAACAGGAAAAGACTAAATATTTCCAAAAGCAAGAAACAGTGATTTACATTTTTGTAACAGAATAAAAATATGACATACAATACATTCAAGATATATTTTAAGGATGCTAGATGAAAAAAGGGATTACTTTCAAGATCTGTGAACTAGAGTTGTCAGTTTTCCACTTATAGCAGTATCACTAAGCTTCAAATATTTTTATCTTAATTTGTGATCTATCTCTAATTTTATGACTCCATCCCATAATGTATATAGGCTGTGTACTTGCTGACTGCATGTGTAGCTGTGCTAAAGTCACCTACTTCCTCACTTATCCTCAACAAAAATGGACTAGATAAAAGCCTGTGTGCACATATGCCTGAAGAAGTGAAGTTATGCCCACGTGCAATCATCCTTTTCCTAGAGCTCAGAAATGTTAACACTAACACTATGGGTAACTGTTCAAATTCTGAAGAGCTGGGTTTGCTTATTGCATGTATTGCTCAGCCATGTGTTTCTACTGCTGTAGAAGGGCAAACAGAGGAATGTGTCCCAAGAAAAACAGCTGAACCAAATTTCATTATCAGCCATACATGATTAACAACTCTCAGCTCTCCCTGCTTGAGATTTTCTCTAGTTTAATTAATTGCCTGATCTGAGAGAAAGCTTTTGGATAAACACACACTTATGAATATTGAAGATAAATCAACCAGAGAACTCTAAATGACTTTCATCATTCCTTTTTTTTTTTGGAGTGTCCTCCAAGCACTAATTTGCCTTATTTGCCTCTTCATTGTGTTTGTTCCTGGGGTGTTTTTATAGTTAGGGACAAGTGATGGGGTTACTGGCATATCTCCCATAAGACGCTTTGAGAAACTCCCACACCTCCAAATTGAACCTGCCTCTGGCAAAGGCCAAGACAATCAGCACCTCTCTAATAACATATATAAGAGGGGATAAGCTGTTGGGCAGCTTCTTTTGTGTTGAGAATTCTTTGTTTTGGAGAGAAGTAGTATGTGAGAGAAACAGCTTTGTGGACACCTAGGTAAGTGAGCAAGGAGGGAGGAAAATACACTGAAGCAGCCATGCTCCTTTGGCCCAAGATGAGATGGCAGACTGAGTTCTTGCAGCCCCCAGGAAGAAAGAAGGGGTGGGAAGATGTTGTATTTAAGATCCAGTTGTATTTGTAGTGGTTTTGTTGAAATAAAATTGGTTTTGTTTCCCCAATCTAGTCTGTCTTTTGCCCATGACAGTAACTGGTGAGTAAGTTTGCCTGTCCTTTGTCTTGGTCCTCGAGTCTTTTGTTGTATTTTCTCCTCTCCATCCCACTGGAGGGGAACAGGATTGAGTAAGCAGCTGTGTGGTGCTTTGGTGCTAGTTAAGTAGCTCAAACTATGACAATTGTTTTTCTTTCTTTAACTGCAGAAAAGTGGACATGGTCAGAATAAACTTGTTGCATTTCTTGTTATATTTTTACTGTTGTCAGAATGATATTTCACTAGTTAGTAAAAGACTTTGAATTACTCTACAACATTTGGGAGCATTTATTTCTATTTATGGGTATAGTAAGCCAAGTAACTGTAAAACACAGTAGGTGGCCCAATGAACATTCAGAGGCTGGATGTGAATGGAGTGAAGGCAAGAAATGAGCTGGATCTTCTACTCAGCAAATAACTTTGATTGTGAAAATTTATGTTCAGTTTCTGATTCAGTGATAGAAAGATCTTAAGATAAAAGATAAAAATGCACATACATTTTGGCAGCTACCTTCTATTTTTAGATGGTAGTAGTGTTATGAGAAAAGCCTTAAACGTTACTATGGGTCTATGCCTTTGTTGTTCTGGGTTTTATTTCCCCATTGCTTAATCAGAGATGAACTTTCTTCAGGTAGTAGAGGTGTTATGAATATAAATATTTGCACTTTTAAAAATCAACCAGATACAGTGAACCATACCAATACTTGTATAGAACTATAGACACACATATCTGCAGAATCCACTGTATTTACAGTCTTTGGTATTAAAAAATGCACTTGTTCTGAATTTTTTATTTCTTTTTCAATCTCCTTTAAATTTTTTACTTAATAAAATAATGTTCAATAATCTCTAATAACATTATCATTGCAATTCCAAATTTTTAAGACTTCATTAATACTTTGTTGCTATTAGTAATTCTATTTTAACCTTATGTCTTTGCTATTTTTATAGTCCTCCATTTCTATGCCTTTGAACATGGATTTTTATTACCTATATTTAGAATCTTGCAGACTAATCTACTGCTATGGGAAGCTATGGAGAGCCACAGCTAAGAGCACTGGGGTCAGGAGCCAGCTCTAGAAGGTTTATGACCCAGAAGCAGAAAGGTGTACTGCTGGTGCAGAAGGAAAAGGTAAAAAAGTACATGCTTTTACTTTTCCAATCATTTCTTTAAAAAAAAATAAGACACCTAAGAATTTGTTATTATCTTACAATGATATCTTAGTATGAAGAAGCCATTCAGTGTTAAGTGTACCTTGAGCACTTAGGGAAACCGGTGCTGGCTGTACCTCTACATTATGTGCTTTTTAGGGAAGGAAATTGTCTTGGTTTCCACAATTTTACTAACAGTGCACAATATCATATAGCCAGGGACCCTTCTATGGCTGTTTTAGATTTTTTTTTAACATCAACTAACTGCCTCATTTCCAGTCATTCCCACTTTTCTTATATGGAAGGTGATTCATTGAAAAGCAGGTTTTTGAAATGTAAAACTCATACTAAGTTAGAACCACTTTGGGGATGGAGGCACACGACAGTACCATCAGAAACTCTAGCATCTCTAAAAGCAGAGCTGAACTTTCACATCATCACTTCAGGTGTCTTCACTTTTATGCCTCACTCTTTAATCAATAGGAAAGTCAAAGTGCATCCCTGCTCCTGTCCCTGCAGCATGTAGCCTGCAATAGTAAAAAAAAAAAAAATCCATGCACTTCCTGAGAAGAGAGAAAGAGGAGATCTCCAGTGTTTCCAAACAAACATGAGTGAGGATGTTCTGCAAGGATAAATTTGAGGTTGTACTTCTTTATCTAATATTAGCAACAGACTGCAACAATGAAATTAGATGCTGTAAGGAAATTTCATTAGTCTCCCTGACACCACAGAAAAGCTGAGACTTAAGTGAACTGCAAAGGAGAGAAAAAAATTATCTCTGGACAGACATTTGTATATTAGGTGGTGATTCTTCTACAGATGCACTAATTACATCTTTAATTAATGCACAAAAAAAAAGGGAGGGAGAACAGATCACTTCTGTCAAAATAGTTCTGAGTGCTGTGAAGCTGTTAATGAGTAATGTTCCCTTGGAGGAAATAAGAAATCTTTTCTTTAGTATAATTTTGCTCTACTCCCTTGTTGTTTTGTAGTAAAAGTTGATTGTCATTCAAACCTCAAAATAAGAATATAATGGTTATAGGGTTTCAGAGAGAAAACAAAAAATTCAAGTCTTTTGGTCTGACAAGACTTATCTATGTTTTCCTATGTCCTTACATTAAATGTGTTCTACAGAATTTTACCTTAACATCTTTTGAGAACAAAAAAAGCTTGTAGGTTGGAAATTTGCTACATCAGTGATGAAGCTGTAGCAGTAGCTTCCATAGGACAGCTGATTCATGATGAACAAACACCTAGTGTATGAAAGAGCATCCTTTCCCATGGCAGCACTGTGTTTCTGACCCAGCATCAACATCCACATAGAAGATATATAATGCAAAATTAACTCTTCAGAGGCAATGTGATGGTTGGTGTTACAGAATGATCAAAATGAGAATATTCATGGTGATTGCTGTTTCCTGGTGGTTGCAAACTGTGTGGGATGTTCTGCAGTGGTTATGACTAAGCAGTACCAATGGAGTTACATTGCATGAGCTTCCCTGTTACTTTGAGGTATCAGATATTCATCAGCCTGGGTTAGTAAAATACCATTTTCCATCTTGTATTATTAGACAATTAGCTTTAATGAGACTCTTTAAATTTTTTACCATTTGAAACAGAAGACAGGTGAACTGTCCTGTTATGTATTATAATTTCTACATTCATGCATTAAAAGAGGAAAAGTAGATTATTTTACTTCTGTATTTTCTCTGCTACCCTCATAGTGGAGTTTGGGTTTTTTAATTGGTTGAACAGGATCAAAATGCAGTGAAGTACTTTGCCCTTGTTTCCCAGCAGTGTTACAGGCTCTGAAGTGTAATTGAGAATTATTTAAAATTCTCTATGAAAATGAGCTCTAGATTTCTTCAGATCATTTTTGTTGGAATTAAAACAATATATTTACAGGTATTTTTAAGATCTATGCCTTTTAATTTTTAGCTCTGTAGGAAAATAATGCTTCAAATGAGAGTAAATGCAACATCTGATCTAGTGGCAGGTGTCCCTGCCAGGCAGTTGGATCTAGATGATCTTTAAGGTCCCTTCCAAATCTGGTGATTCTTTGATTTGCCTATGTTTCAGTTTCACTTTGTATAAAATTGCTGATGCCACTTGAATCAACAAGCAACTAATGAAAATAAATTAATTATAAGAAAATATAATCTTTAAAAGGCATCAGAATATAATGGCTAAGAATTTGAAATAACAATGGTTATAAATTGAAATTCCCTGGACTGCTGCTATAGAAATTATGTTAATTTTTAAAATAAGAGCAGAATATGAATTGACCTAGAAAAAACTGAATCTATTTTACATTTTTCTTTGATCCTTTATGCAAGGGTAATTTGTTTTTTTCTTTTTAAAATTGCCATGGTTTTGGCCACAGCTGTTACTGTAGCAAACACAAGCTATTCAGATAAGAATGAAAAATCGTTTAGAAATCCAAGCAGAACTTTTTGTTTGGTTGTTGCTAAATAAACAAGGGGAAATGTGCATTAAAGAATGCTTTAATTATACACTTCACAAACCTTTTCTGAAATGCTTTGTACCATCTTTGAGGCAATGTGCATCATAAAACTGATTTCTTAGTTCTTTCAGTTTCCGATTTATTTGAGTGTTACTGAAATTGCTTTTATTTCTTCCATGTGAACTTAAAGTTTATGAACAGACTTGGGACACCACAGACTCTCTTTAAGAACAAGGTTGGCACAATATGCACTTAAGCATTGCTTAGCTGAAAGACTTCTCATCCAGAGGTATTCAGTCTGAAGAAATCTCCTCTGTTTGAATGTACTGAAAACTCCTCATTGGTATTAATGTAATAGTACTTTTCAGAGTTGTTTAGTGTTGTCAATATTTGTGCATAATCCAGAAGGGTATGAAAATTGAGAGATTAAAATAAGACCAGAACCATATCCATAAATTAAAATGTGTCTAGAAATTACTATTTTTAAAGCAATGAGATAGAAAGAAACAAGAAAAGCCCTATTTACTTATAGCTCTTTGAAGTACCAGTATGTCATACAGTAAAGACAGAGATATTGAAGCTTGTGGAGATTTTGGATTTGATTCAGGTCCCTAAGCACAGGCATCTAGACGCACCTGAGCTGCTCCTAGTGCCCTGCCTGGCCTCAACCAGCTGCTGCAGATGGATGAAGGTCTCCAGTTCATCCTGCAGCACCCCAGGCAGGTCTATGTGGATATCTAAGGACACTGAGCACCTGTGTTCAGGCAGCTCCTAATCTGACATCAAATAATGGATGAATGAGAACATATAAAAAGAATAGTGGGAAGAGAACAATAATACCCAGAACTGACCTATGAGGCAGCACTGTACTGGGATAGACAGCTTCCTTACAATGACTATCTCTCTGCTTTGTTGGTGAGATGCTAATATTTCATTTACTTGGTCACACTCTCACTTCCCTGCTTCTGAAAAAGCTTTTTATTTACTTACTTTTTAAATATTAAAATCAGCTATATGATCTGGAGAACAGGAGACTATTCTTTCAGTTTCCAGTGAATATGTATCTGTACCCATAGAATCCTTATCACTCTCTGTTTAATTTTTTCCTTAATTTCTGCTGAGGTTCATACTTTCCTGCTACATATATGTGACTTTTGTGTATCAGATTATAGGACATAAGTTTTGACAATATTAAGGTGTTCAAATGTTTTTCTAAATAAATAACACAGTAAGAATAGCTTGCTTTCCTCTCTAAACAGTCCAAAAAGTGATATTACTGTGAGGCCATCAAAATAGGAATGAACAAAATTATAATTTTTAGTGCATCTGAATGTACCAAACTTTTGAAAAGATTCTTTCTGTGAAGCACAATAAGATGAACATTGTCACATCATTGTAAACTAAGACAAGTTTTCAAAAGCTAAATTGGAAACAGATGTCTGCCCACACAAAGAAAATGGTCTTACTAGTAAACTTTTCTTCAAATGATGACAAAAGTAAGACTTCAGCCAACAGTAAAGTAGAAGTATAGAAAGTATAGAAGTAAAGTAGAAGTATAGCAGAAGGTGTACTTGAGAATTCATTAGTAGAAGTGAAAGGAGCAGTTTTAGTAATTTAATTAAAAACAGCTATATTATGGATATTTTGAACAATCTGATGGAAATCTGACAAGTATAGTCTCTGTTAAAAATACAACATAAATCTCCTGTATTTTCCTGCTAATTTGGGATGTATTTGTTTTTCTTCCCAGGAGATTATTGGGAACTGTTTTAAGATTACATGGAAATTCTGGAGGTAATATAAATACTTTCTTCTCTTTACACAAAATGACAAGCAGTGTTCTTGGGCAAGAATAATGTGCTCCCACAGTTAACAGCCTCAGCTGTTGACATCTTGCTTAGATGTGGTTAGAAATGCTTGGGGGGATAATACAAATACACTTTCACTTAGCCACAGCTTTGCTTCAAAAACTGCATCTCTCATCTAAATTGAATTTAGTTTTAACAACAGTAATTATCACAATGGGAAATTTTGTAGCACTTTTCACCAGTGGACCCCAAAGTGCTGGGTAAGGAAGAGTAGAGGATCATTTACTGTATTTTACAGTCTTTGGCTGGGACGTGTTGTTATGACTTTGAAACAGAAAAATCTATTCTCAGCTGGAGGATATAAATTATTTCTCTTAAAGTAACAATAATAACAAACAATTTCAGATGTTCACTCTATAATGCAAAACCTTAATAGTCTTTACATAAGTTTGTGTCACTTAGAACATATAAGCCCTTTGTTTTTGAAGTCTTGCAGGCTGTTTTACCTAAATTCAGGTTTTCTTCATTAATTGTGAGGAACTAGGTGCTGAAGTGCCTGAAACACTAACTCAGACAAGATGATTTTTTGACTCTGGTACTGCCCTCTGTGTTGACCAGTGAAACCGAGCTGGCTCAGGTGAAGCCAATAGCAGGGGCTGTTCCTGCCTCTTACTCTGTGCTCCAAGGGACCTGCTGCATGGCCACAAATTCACACTGTGACCTTAAAGTCATAATTAATAAAACAATAGCTATACTTTTTTAAATATAGACCAGCAATTGTAGAATAACAAAATATCAAAACCAGAAAATGCTACTTATTTATGTCTTCTGGGTGTCTTGCTTTCCAAGTAAAGGTTTACATTTCAATGTATATGTAGGCAAATCAGAGTAGATTCAATATTTTCATATACTGAATTTCAGCATACCCAGGATAATCATTAGAACATCTTGAGGGAAGGGGTAGGTAGAAAAAGAAGGAAAAGAGAAATTATTCAGCCAAATTGAAGAAGCAACATTCCTTTTCAATCTGACAGCTCCCAATTTTATGTCATATACCTTATTTTTGTCGTGTATTGCTTGTGCACTTCTGGATAATGTTCATTTCCAGGTACTAAGTCTACTAGCATATTTTACCAATTTAATATATTCATTGCATTAAATTTAACTGCATATACAAGAAGCAAAACTGTTGGCAAAAAGGCTACAACCTTGTTGTAAAGCTTACACAATTAACTACTATACCACTGTGTAGTTGTTCATCTGTAAAAAAAAAAAGTAGTAATTTCAAATAATCCAGTATTCAAAGTGTAGCTAAATATGCCTCAGGAGAACATGCTTAAACAGCTGGAATATAATCAGTCTCACTGGGTATTTTCATATCCGGTTTCTTCCTAGAACTAAGCAGCAGTATTACACAATGTGTCAGGAAGGAAGGGTTGTCATATAGACAGGCAAGGACTCAAAAGTAAGTGTGCACATGGACACCTTAGAACATGGAGCTAAATTTTATTGATTGTCTTGCTAGTAGATGAAAACAGTCTTTTAGCTCAGCAAATGTTTGGGGAAAATTCTATGTCCTACCTTTTTTTTTTTTTCCCTGGTGTTTGAGCATCAGTGAAAATGTCAATACAGCTAATACAGCTTAGCTTTTCATGGTATTGTCATTTAATGACAAACACTGGTTTGTTTTGCAATGAGTTCTTTAAGGTGAGGTAAAATGATACTGGCTTGAATTGCCTGGTTAGCTGCAAATGCAACACATGCTCAGGAGGATTAGCAGAAAGAAGACCAACTTCTTTCAGGTCAGGAGGAAAGAAAAGCTGAGAACAAATCACTTGCAATAACCTCTGTAGGGAAAAAGCAAGCAAGACTAGTGAGAAGCCTGACAGCTGTAGGGACTGTGCTGTTACTTATGGTTGTAAGCTGAAGCATAGGAGATTCCGTGTGAACACATGTAGAAACGTTTTCCCAGTTCAGGTGCTGGAGCACTGGCACAGACTGCCCAGAGAGGCTGGGGAGTCTCCCATGGAGATATTCAAAACCTGTCTGGACGTGCTTCTGTGTGACCTGGTCTAGGGAATCCCGCTGTGGCAGGGGGGTTGGACTAGATGATCTTTTGAGGTCCCTTCCAACTCCTAACATTCTGTGATTCTGTGATTTAAGCTATGTGGATGTCCCTGCTCCCTAAATACAGAATCATTTCCCTAGGAAACAGTTAATCTCACCTAAATTGCCACAAACCAATATCCAGAGGAGAGCAAAGAAATGAAATCTATGTGGAAGAGTTGGTAGTTCATTAGTAAAGCAAGAATTTTCACCCAAATGATCAAGCAGCAGGTTGTTTACTAAATCAGATTTGTTCCCTCCTACTCTTGGCATATTCTTCCAACTTAGCACAGTATCTAGTGCAGTTTTTGAGGGGTTCTTGCAGGATTTTTCTGAGTTTGAGATCTTGTCATAGCTCCAAAATTCCTTTTTATACTCCCTATGTTACTCATCTTGTCTACTGTTCTCTGCGTGAGCATCTGATTCAAAATAATGAGGTAGCTTCCAGCTCAGATAAAATTACTTTTTATTGAGCAATGACTTTCATTCATCCTTTATGTCATATGCACAACTTGCACAAATGATCCTCTTGATTTTACTTTCCCCTCCTTAGAGAAATTAATTTCTCAAGATTGAATCAGACTTTGAGAGGCTATCCATTTTTATATGTGGCATTTTTAAACTGAAAACACAAACTGCAAGTAATCATTTAACTCATGTATATATTTGTGCAGCATGAAAAGGAGGATGGTTTAGTATACCAAAACTATAAATACTAAATACAAATATTTAGTATTTAGTAGGTGGAAAAGTCAGCTAATACCATGTTTTATTGCACCAACAAATGTCTACAGCCCCTCATTTTAAAGTAATAAATTTAGATTCTGGAGAACATTTCTGCTTCCAGCATGTGTTTATCACAGACGATCAGAATTTACATATAATACCCAAAATGAAAAAAAAAAAAAAAGATTTTTCTTTTCTGATAATGTCCAGAAATAGTCAATCTTACCTTTTTTTCCATAAACAAATAAGTCATGACCATGCTTGTATTTATCATTATAGGCTGTGCACACAGCATCTGATGCTAGATCCAACTCTTAGTGTTAGTCAGATAAGTTAGACAGTAAAGATCTAAATCTGTCTGACTGCAATTTTTGCAATGTAAGAACCTACCTGTCAGCTGTGGGCTTAGTTTCCCTAAATATAAACATCTGAGGCCACCTCTATACAGACAGATGTCATAGGGCATCTTGGACAGGGGCTGGTGATGTGGCATGGAGACTATAGGAGCCTCTGTATTTCTGGACCAATAGCTAGACTGGGAAGGATATCTGAAAGTACCTCAAATATTGCTAGGCATCCATGTCTAGGCAACTGTATTTGAGAGTCTTCAGAGCTTTTTAGCTGACTAAATCTACCTTACTTTAGGGTAATCTGAATAACTGCCTAGACTCCATTGCCTGGATTATCTAGATTCCCATAGATGAGAAATTTAGATACCCTCCTCTTGTGTAAAGCCATAAATTACAGATAAAGTAATATAGGTTTCTGAATCTGGAATTAAATCTAGAGCTGAATCCCACCTTATTGCTGATCTGAGTAAGATCTGAGACCAGTTCAGACCCCCTTAAAGGAATGGAGAAACAAAAATGGGGGGGGGAAGATTAGTGGATTAGGAGGCAAGGCTTGTGGGGAAAACTGGAAGAAAATGTTCAGTTTGGAAAAGACCAAAAGGCACAATAATGGTCTCCAGTGGTTTTTGCAGAGAGGACAGTTGTAAATTGTTCCTTAGGTGTACTGAGAATAAAGGGAATAATTACAGTAAAGGGAAATGTAGTTCTGACCTTAGAAGAGTTGTTTCTAATCATAAGGATGATGAAGTGCTTATGTACACAGCCTGGGGAGGTTGTAGAATTGCAACCACCAGTGATTTTTTAAAGAATGTTAGACAAACGTTTCCAGGAATCATTTTGGTGTAATTGAATGTTCCCCAGGGGCTGCAAGCTGGGTCAGGTGAGCTTTGAGTCTCTTCAAGCCCTATTTTCTCCATTTAATCTCTTCCAGTTTTTAATCTTGACCTACTTGGTGCTGAACAGGAAACATTATGTTTCTTGCATGGTGAAGAAGCAGTACATATTCAAGACTAGACACCAGTGATTAGGTACTGAGAGAAATAGCTTAGATAATGCCTCTAGCAGCACTCTTACCTGAGTAGCAGAGGAAATAGAGTTGTAAGCAGTAAGTAGCTATAAGCAGCACATGATTTATGTATTTATTTTATTTATTTAAAACTTTTTCTTTCCTAGCAGGAATAAACACTTGTAGCAGGGTGGAGTGTAATACAAAATAGAGGAGCACGCATCTGACCTTGTTTTACATTCACTGCTATGACAGTCACTGTTCTCCTTCCTAAGTATCCACAACACTTGCCTTTGCTCTCCTGCTGTGTGGCACTGTTGCTGAGAGCTACAATGGCTGGCTGTGAGGTAAGTAACTGTAGGAGGGACCTAACAAACTCTTGTTCCAGCCAATGGGCAAAACTGGAGTAACAGTTTAGTTTTGGCAGGCATCGATTTGCATTAGATCTACTTGTGGCTGCCTAAGGAGAAAGGGAGAGCTTTTGTTGACACAGATCTGTTTGCTCTACTTCTTAAACAAGGACTGGTATAAAATTTTAAATACAAACCTTACCATAAATGTAAAGATATTTTGTGTTTAGACTGGGCTCTGGATTGTATTTTGCCCTTGGTGGAAGTTAGTACAAAGAGTTGTAATGTTGAGTGCTGTAGTTTTACTGGATGTGTGCTATAGTGTCCCCACAGCAACACCAAGCTTGGGGTGGGAATAAACTGAAGTAACTCTCAACAGCAGTTATTGTACTTCTTCTGGGAAAGATGTTAAATAAAAAGGTAGACAAGGCAGTGAATGCTCATAGCTGACCTTCCTCTTCAGATGACCAATTACCTTTCAACCTCACTATGGTTTAGTTGCTTAAGAGAAAAAGAAATGAAGTATCCTTCTGACTGTGCAGAGCTGTTAAGTGATGGTGGTTTGTGTTCTCATTGCAGCTTATGGTGACAGAATTCTTTGCTTCATTTAATGCAGAGGCTTCTTTTAAAAGCTGGGAAGAGAAAGTGGAAAGTTTGCAGCTCCAGATATAAACTGTTACTATGCTATGGGAAGGAGGAGTAGGTAGAGCTGAAAGAACAGACATCGACATTAGCTGAGGGGAAAAAAGAAGACAGCAGACATGAAAGTTATTAAGATCACACATTTTAAGTGACTGGAAAGTAAGTGGAGAGAATGGCGTTGGGAGCAAATAGGCAATTACCTATCAATTACCAGGTGAGGGTTTACTCTTACAGTTTCTTGGGATGCAGCCAGTAAGAGGCTATCAAACTGTATGAACCCTAGGGAGAGCTGTGTCAAGAGGAGCCAGGGACGTTTTCAGCTCATGGATGCGAGGGAGAAACTGGGGCAAGTGGCTGCATGACACAGGCATGAATGCTCACACTGCCTTAGGCTCATACAGCTTGGGGGGATAAAACCAAAAGCAGTTTAACCATTAGTTCAGAGTCACTGTACAAGACCGTAAGAAAGTCACATCCCTTCCTGGTTCCTATACTCCTGGAGAGTATCAATGTGAGGATAAATATAAACTCTTTTAGAAGTAAACATGATTTGGCTCCCTGGATGCTCCAGCTACTAGCTGCAGGCCTGGGGATCTGCATCATGTGAAGCAAGCTTCTGCAGTCAGGATATTGCACTGGATTTCTGAAGCATCTCAGCATCTGGGTATCAGACAGATGCTAGATGAAAGCTCCAGTTTACAATCCAAGCTATATTGTCAGTTGGATCCTTGAGTTAAAGTGAACTATTAGTACTGCTGGCAGCAGGAGGAGCAGGCAGCCAAATTTTTGTTTAAAATGACTGTCACATTTACAGGGAAAGTTTAAGGTTTGACACACTGCCATGTTCCAGTATAAACTATTCTCTGAAGAAAACCCTTATCAGAATCCCTTTTGACCTTATATAATGTTTTTTTAAGGAAATCAGAACCACTGAAGCTTATTGTGTGAACAGGGGAATCTTTAGTCTCTTCTAGCTTTTGTCTTGCCTTCATGGTTACCTATTGCAAGTACTGCACTGTGTTAGCTATAGAGTATGGAAGGCAGATTAAACAGTGACTTTAACTAATGTGCTAAAAATATTTCCATTAATTATCTGCAAAGCTAATTCTTCTTGCCAAAGCTATGAAGCATCTAAGCTTTTATGCCTCTTTGCCAGGCCACTGTACCACAACTATCAGCTACCTCAGCTCTGGTTCCACTCTAGTTTTCTTCCACAAGATTCCTCACAGAAGCCAAGATTTAAAATGACTGCCAAGTTTATTTTTACAGATTCCTCAATTTTACCTTCAGAACTATAGTGCAATTGCAGAAATAAGCAAAAGAGCCTGACAATGAAAGTCATGACTATGGAGCATAAATCACTTATTTTCTTCAGTATAAATCATTTCTGGAATAAAAATCTCTTCTGGAGAATTAGATATTGATCAGAAGAGACAGAGATATTTATATGTCTCATGGGTAAACCCCCAAAAGAGACTCTTGTGCATTATAATTTCAGAATAAATAAATAAATACATAAATAAGAGAAAAGAGAAATATCAATTTTCATTAAAAAATTCCCAAGACAGAGTGAAACTCATTAGAATATGAAAGGTTATATTGTAACAGACTGCTGGGTTTGCATGGCAAGGATTTTGCTAGTGGAGGTGGCTACAGGAGTGACAATTGTAAGGAACTGCTAGAAGCTTCCCTGATGTCTGGCAGAGCCAATGCCAGCTGGCTCCAAGACAGACCTACCAATGGGTGAGGCCAAACCCATCAGCAACAGTGGTAGTGCCACTCCTGGCAGGACCTGTGGACCCATGGAGACAGAAGCCCATGCTAGAGAATGTTTGCTAGCTGAACCTGTGGCCCCATGTCCCACTTGAGGAACTCTGTGGAAAAGATCCACACTGGAGTTGTTCATGAAGAAATGTAGCCCATGGAAAGGACTTGTGTTGGAGAAGTTCATAGAGAACTATATCCTGTGGGAGGGACTCCACAGGAGAAGGGGAAAGTGTGAGGACTCCTCCCCTCTGAGGAAGAAAAAGTGTGAGTAACTGCTATTGCCTGTCCCCCTGTGCTGTGAGGGGGAGGAGGTGGAGAAATTGGGAGCAAAACTAAAAAGAAGGGTGGGGTGGGGGAAGGGTGTTTTTATGATCTGGCTTTTATGTCTCATTACCCTACTCTGAATTGATTGGTGATAAATTAAATTAATTTTCCCTAACTTTGTTTCCACAAGTCTGCCCCTGACAGTAATTGGTGAGTGATCTCACCCTGTCCTTATCCTGACTCACAAGCCTTTCGTTATACTTTCTCTCCCCTGTCCAGCTAAGGAGGAGCAGGAGTTATAGGGCAGCTTTGGTGGGCACCTCGTGTTCCACCAGGGTCAAACCACCACAAAGGCTGAAATATAACTCAATATAATAAAACAATAGTAAACTAATAATAGAAATGTATTATTCCATCAAGACCTACAGTCTCTTTAGGGAAGAGAAATGGCTAACTGTTAACCACTTTGTTTAATCTCTTTATAAGCATTCAAATTAGTGGTGAAAGCAAAGTAAACCAGCAGCTGATGCTAGGTCACTCAATACAAATAGCTGTGGACACTTATATGAATGCTGGGGCTGGGAGTAAGACTGTTAAATACATTTTTGTTTACATGTACATCAATTTACTCTTGTGATATTATCTTAAATGCAAGGGAGTAAATCAGAGGAGACTGTGAGAGGAAACAAACAAAATATAAAACAATGAGGACACTGTTGTTCGATTCCAACTAGAAGGATAAGATTTATACCTCAGTGTGTTTTTCAGCAGCAGCTGAAATAAGCCTTCCAAGGAAAGACACACAAATTACAACTAGTGCCTATCTCTCCCAAGCTAGAAAGTGGAAATTCAAAAGCCAGGAGGACTATTATAAATCACAACGTAGATAAGACCAATATTGATTGATATTTTTTGAGTGTTAACCCTTTTCTCTACCTGCTTTATAATTTTGGATAACTAGTGTCTTGAAAACATTAGTTTTTAATTTCCTTGATCAACTCTTGTTGCAATCTCAACAGCTCCTGCTGCGACTGAAATCTCTGCAATTTTGTTCTTTATACCTGTTAATAGATCATAATGACACATAGAACAAGTGGCTGTGAATTTTTACAGAAATCTATCCCCTTGAAGAGAGAGGCCATTTTTTTTCTGGTGGTTTATTTCTGAGAAAGTGTGACATATCAACAAACCTAAGTGACAAAACTTCAGTGTGTAAAAAAGAAAGTGTGAACCAAATGCACTCCCTACCTGGAAGACTTTCCTGTCTCACTGCCTCACTTGGAATGAGTCTGAGAACTGCCCTTTGGGTGTGCTTCAGACAGCTGTGATTTAAGCTCCACTGGAACTGGATTTCTCTGGTGTGTTTGAATGGGCACATGACAAAATGAAATGACCCTGTCAGCTTGTGTTGGAGTTGGCAGGGCTTTTGCCAGGTGCTAGGTGTTTCTGAGCACCTAGAATCTGAAAGAGCACCATGAGAGGATAGGCAGTCATACTGAAATAGTATCCTTTGAGTTTCACTATTCTGTCCATAATAATCTAATAGACCACAGCCTCCACTAAACTCTTACCTTAGGAATCAGCACTTCCTGAAAGATGGAGAAAGTGGTAATTATACAAGGTGAATCTCTACACTGGGATAAATCTATAATTAGGATATTCACTTATGGATATTTTCCAAATATGTCTAAAGAGTTATGCCAATTACTGACAAAAAAATTGTAAATGAATCAGAATAAACATCATCAAACGAATCAAACTGGAAGTTGTACAGTTTGCCTTACTATTTATATTGCTCATAAGTAGCTGACATGAGATGTCTGCTACCTGCTGACTGAGGAATGCAGGGGGCTCTTTATGCTAGGACTGACACTATTAATAAATAGGATATTTAACTAGAAAAATATAAATAGTTTTAGAGAGAGACCAAGAGCAGTTACTTCAACATCTACAATGTTATCATTCTACTAGATTTGGAAATCAGCATTGCTGGGAAATACTTTTGCAGTGTGCTAGCAGAAAGTGCAGATGCTTTTCTTCTTAGTTCAAACTCTCTGAATCCAGTTCCAAATAGTTTTTTCTTTTAGGTTTTCAGCTATCAAGACAAGCAAGTTTTGGTAGGACAGGCTGAAGAAATATAAAATCATGCTTTTACTGGCAATATATTTATGCCCAGTTAAAATAAGGAGATTCCTGAGATCTCTGTCATTTTACACCGTCCCCTTGCTAGGGTATTTGACCCTTTATAATGGTTCTGAAAGTACACAAATAAGTAGTTTGAGCAGTTATTTTCCATGGTGCTTTGCTGCTGTCATTTACAAAGGAACTCACAAAAAACACACAATATTGACATCTAACAATATCAGATTGATGTCATCTGAATAACCTCCATTTTCCAGTTGACCCTTTTCAATGGTGCTAATGCCTGACTAATAGAATGAGCTGTGCCTGCTCCCCAACCACCAGCTGGTTCAGTCCCACACAAGATGACATCAAAGGCTGGTGAGGGGGAAGCAGCAGAGAGGAAGCAGAGACTAAAGCTCCTGCTGGCTTTTCTTTGGCACCACTTGCTTATCTGTGCAGCTCAGCAGCAGCAGAAGTGCCTAACAGATGCCTCTTCATCTATGCAAATGTTGATGCATCCTCTTCACTCCCAAGGGTCAGGGGAATCAGCACATCTGTAACCTCTAGTAGCAAACTTGCAGAGAACAAATAAGCTTGTTAGTAGCAAATAAGGAGCTCAGAATTCTTTTACCTTCTGTAATTTGGTTGTTCTCAGAAGATATAGGATTATGGCATGCTTGGAGTAAGAGCAGAAGTAGAAGCAGTCACATCTCTATGGATGGCTGCAAAATTTTGCTGGTTCAGAGCAGGGAAAAGCCAAGCCTGCAAAATCGTGGGACATAGATAGTTCACAGTTCAGTTCAATCACTGGAAATATCCAGAAATAAATCTGGCCAATGCCTTTTTCTACCTTGTAGCTTTGAAAATAGAATAATGAACAAGTTTGAAAGGCAAAGAAGAAAAGAGATGTTCAAATGAACTTATTTTGCTTACTAAAGATGCCCGCAAAACTAAACAATTAAATTTGGTTCTTACCTTCCATGGTCTGTCTCAGATGGCTCACAAACACTGACTATAGAAAGATGATTATTATTTGTTACCTGTTTAGGATCATGTGCACATAATAATAGTTTTCACTCAGAGCTGTACTTATATATTAGCATCTCTGTAACAGTGTGGAATTTTTCTTGAAGAGTTTGCTATTCAATCAGATAACTTATGGCACAAAACTAGCACCAGAAAATCTTTGGGTGAGATCTCTCAGGTATACTTATCCACAAGAATTATCCAATAAACTATGAAAGTCTCCCTCACTTTTACATTTTAAACACGTGTTTTTTTCCTCTTCAAATTAAAACCTGTCTTTAGCCTATCAGCAGAGTTCCAGAAACATCCACACTCTGCAATATCATGCCTAAGAGAGTAAAATATTTCTAATCAAAGGTTTCTGTTCTTGCTTGTTTTCTTGTGCTGGTAAGGAAGTCCAGCTCTGCTTAACGAAACCTACATGTAAAGCATTCTAATGAAAAATGACATATCTTAAAAACCCTTGTCCTTTTTGGCTCATTTTTTAAACAGTTAAGCACGGCTTCATCAGCTTCCTGTGGCTATAATATCTATGCTTCTGTCGTGCTTCTCCCCGCTCTGCGACGTGTGCATACTGCAGACCTATGCTTTGAAAGTAAGTTGCAAAGCAGGGGGAAAGAGAATCTACTTAGAGATTAGGAGTTAGTGTCCTAAAGAGAAAGGAAAAAATTAAAAAAAGGAAAAGGAGAAAACAGAACACAAATTCAAATATGAGTCTGTGAAATACTGAATTTTGGAACTTTGGACAGTATCATGGACCCCAGAATCAATGGCAAAATTCATGTCCTAGTTGCAAAAGATCATGGATTTCACTGCTGTTATATTCCTGATAAGAAAGAAGATGTTTTTCAGCAATAAAATCATGACTACATGAATATTCTGCTGCATGCTGTCATGTAAGCTATGAGCTTCCTCTGCTTAAAAGCTTTTACTTATCATTCTGAATAAAATTAAAGAAGTTAAATGCTACAGACACTTTTCTACTACAGATGCTTTGAAAGACAAGGAAGGTGTGTGGCCAAGATGATGCTACAGAGTAACATTTGCCTTTTGTTAATGACGATAATGCATACGAGTGGCTATCCATTATGATGTGATGCCTGTTGTGCAGTCGTTATTGCATTACTGGGGCACCAGCATTTGAAATCACCAGAAATGAGCTTGCAATTTATGTTTATGCCTATCAGAAGTCAAGAAAATTTCATCTTCCTCTACTGAAAAATATCAGAAGAAAACAAAATAATTTAAAAAAATTGAAATAACCGATCTATAAAAATCTGACTGAGTAAAGCATGAGAAAGGCAATGAAGGACATTCCAGGGAGTAAGTTGAAGATAGTAGAGAGGCTTGTGAAGAAAAGAAAAAAAAAAATGTTGAGAGGGATAATTTTTGAGTGGCAAAAGCTAGGGAAAGGGAATGTATTAGGAAACACAAAATAACTATTAAGAAGTATAAGAAAGAGAGCTGAACTGAAAAGGAATACAAAGTAAGAATGTCACTGAATGGAAAAGGGACTGTGAATGTCTCAGAGAAGGAAAGGGTGCAGAATTGAGGAGAAAGGAATCAAACAGATTAGGATTTCTGGAAAGAAAATATAAGAGGAAATCAGAAGTGGCAGGTGGAATAGAAAAGAGAGAGGGGAAGTCAAGTGTGAATGCTAGTTTGGAAGAAGTCTGGCAGGATGAAGTGGTTGGGGAGGTGGAGTATTTCTGAAGGGATAATTTTTAGGAAAGATCAATTCTGAGGTAGAGTTAAGGAAGTAAATAAGAATATTGAAGAAATAAATAATTTTCAGCCCCTCCTTCCACTTTGCATCCTTTCTTTGTCCTGTGCTGAGAGCCAACACATTGCATCACTTGTTTATACTGCCTCATAGAAAGGGACAATGTAACCCTGACAGTTGTATGATCTGCCATGAACACCACCTGGCATTGTGGAGGAAGAAGACAACGTATGACCATTGTCTTTCTTACTAGCTCTTCAGACAAGAAGCTTCATATTTTCCAGTTCTTATCAAAGGAGTATGAGCTTCTGCTTGAGACAGGGAAGACAGAGCCCAAAAAAGTATTTCCACAACAATTTTGTGGGAGGAATAAGATGCAGGGTAGTTAACTTCTTCCCTAGACAATATTCTAGTGGAATATGAGGTGGAATGAGGAAAAAGCCTGTGAGAATCCTGGTTCCCAGAACTGAGCTCCACAAGTACTAAAGACCACACAAGGAATAGAAGTACAGATATAAGAAGACATGGTTGGTATGTAGGCTGACAAAGCAATGTGTGCAAAAAGATGATAATAATTGTAGCTGGTGGGGAGGGACTAAGCTTGGACAAATGGAAAAAAGGAAAATAAAGGACCTCCCTTTGCAACGTTTGCCATGCAGAAGCCTCCTACCTCCATCCAAAGACAGTGCCTCCAAATTCTTCTCTTCCATGCTCTTTTCCCACTGTCTACCCACCAGATCTCTTTGCTTCTCATAGTAAATGATGAAAACAAGCAGCCAGAGTGCTCCACACAGCAACTTACAGTACTACTGCCTTCTACAGTTTTCTCCATAACGCTCTTAATCCCAGACAGAAAAGATTTTGTCTGAACACAGCTGATGTGCATAAAGCTGAAGTGAGCTTTGATAGTGGTAAAGCACTTTCTCCTGCACTGTCACTGCATTCCTGATGGAGAAAAATCCCTGTAGTTCCTATAGTTTTACCCTGTGATCCTAAGACCTTCACAATGTGAACTGCAATGCAAAAGATCTCTTACTTCACCCCATTTGCCAGTTGAATTTACAGACATTTTCTGCTTAAGGATGGTTGTCCCAAATCTTCTACTTCACTTTTACATAACTATGGTTAATATTTGGAGATAAAAATAAAGATATCAAGCATAGTAATTGTAGTAGTAAAGGAACAAAGATTACAGCTGTTATTGTATATACAAAAAGGGAGAACATTTTACCGAAGGTATTTTAAATACAGTAGTTAGAGTCACACTGGTAGAAACAATATCATACACAACTGAAATCCAAGATTTTTACTTTTAACTATTTGTTTTCAGTCAGTGAAATTCAATTAGTAGTGGCTTCAGCTCAACTGGACATTTCATGTAATGTTTCTGAAAGATGTGGAAAAATGAAGCCTGAAACAAGCTAACCAAAAAAACCCAGAGTTAAAATAGGGCCTGCAGACAAGTGAAAGTATTTTTAAACTCCTTACCACAGCCTAAATTCCAATAGCATGAGACTTGGAAGAACACATCTGTTATTCTTTAAGGAACTAAAGCAGTTGGCTGGCCTCCTAGCTCTTGAACAAAGTGTTCAAGGCTCACATGACAACACTGTACTGCATATAATGAATCTGTTTCAGTTAGATTATTTTTCTGAAGGAAAAAATAACGGAAGGAGTAATGATTGAGAAGCATCTGTGAAGGATCTGCTATACCTTGGGGCTTTTTTGCAAAATCTGTTCCTAGGTTGGTTCATCCATCACCTCTAGTTACTGGATGCAGCACAAACGTCAAAGTACTATAGACAAAAAAGATTGCAAGTGCATGTTGAAAAGGAGAACTCAGACTTCCTTACATGAGATTTTGTGTAAAACTCTGAACCTAAAGATTTCATAAAATCCAAATTTGTGAAAAGTAGCAGAAAAAACCCAAAGGTTGGTAGATAGACTAAGAATATTAACAATTACAGAGACAAAACAAGGGTTAATTGAAACCAGATGGGCTTGAAGCTATCCATGAAGTACTGCACCAAGAAAACTACAGAAATAAATTATTGACAGAGAAAAATTCCCATTCACTCTTTAGATGAAGAAATTCATATTCTCATGTATGGATGGCTACAAAACTCAGACTAAGATAGGGGTCATGGAGGTGTGTATGTGTGCTATCTAGAGAGGTGCAGTGGGTTAGAAAAGTGTCTGAAATTATAAGGAACATCTACAAAAAATACATGGAGGGAAGGTTTCATGATTAGGTGAGTATACCTCATCCACTGCACTCAAAACCATTCACTACTCAAATTTTACAGCATCATTATAGAAAATATAATCTGTAAATGTAAAATATAAAGGCTAAATGGAGAAAAATTTAACATGAACTGTCCTGAGCTTTTAATGCAAAACCTAACTTGAACCCCCTAGTCCTTAAAACTACTTTCATGAACTCTTTCTAAAGCATGATACTTCCATGTATCTGCATTGCTAGTTGATAGAGTTGGTAGGCAAAGCAACTCTACAGAGACAAACTGGAAGTTTGAATTTGTTAGTGGTTTTCTCTTCCTTTTGTTTTTAACAGTTGTACAACTAGACCTATTGAAGATACAAGGTTCCTGTTTCTAAGACCCCTCTTTGCATTTATCTTTGATTTCTTCTTAAAAAGGAGAGGAGAAGAGAGAGAAGGGAAGGGGAAAGAAGGGAAAATGGACATACTAACACATTTTTGTGTGGTAAGAACCCTGTGATTCTAAGCTGTACATTAGAATAAATACATCATGGAAAAATGAGATTTCAGCATGTATCGACTTAAGAATGATTGCCATGAGCTGACTTCCACTTATGCCAACACTGTCAGTGATTTGCTGTATCATCTGAAATTAAGAGGGATAAAGTTTCTAGGAACAAATAATTTGCAGTAGGCTAAATGAGGTTGAAAAAAATTGAACAACCTTACAACATTCTCAAGCCTTTCAGTTACCAAATAGCTCTGTTCCACTTTTGTCCATCTGTAACTTCATATACAAGCTGGTCCAATTTAACTGTGTACTGGATAATCCGAGTTCTGCTGCTGAGAAACACAATCATGCTTGTACCAAAACATGCCAGGCTTCATACTCACAGCTGATTCTGCTCCAAGGAATTGTGGCCCCATACTCAGAGTACATCAGAGCATGCAAGCTATTATTTCAGAGTGCAGCCGTAAAGCGGCACAGATACAAGGCTGCCTTCAAGAGCACAGCTCTGCCCAGGCAGTTGCAGTCAGCACCATTCACTTTCCAGATCATTTCTCTGCACAATACACAAGATATCGCCTACTGTGTGTCAGGGGAGAAGTGCATAAATAGCATGGGTTTCATTTCACCTCCCACTTTTACAAGTAGAAGAATAGAAAGAAGCATGTAGGGAAATGTTGAGAATCTTTGAATCCTTTCATTCCATTGTAGCACACAGGGTATTTTTTTTTTTAGGAGGGGATGAATAAGCACTTACTCAAAATATAGAATGACTGACCTTCCAGGACAGCAGACCTAGTGGTGATGCACAGCATAAGTACTTGCTAAAGAGTAGAAAGAGAATGAATGGAATATTGTCAATGTATTTTTCATCTTCAAACTCATCTTCTGAGCTTCATGGAGGAATAGAAATGGTGCCACTGAATAGAAAATAGCATCAACATAATAATATTTCCTCTCTTGTATTTGCTTCCTCCATCTGCTCACATTTCCTGAGTGGCAGGTTCATCTCTGCAATGTCTAGTTGAAGACCCATCCAGATTGTAAGCCTTCTGCAACATTCATTTTCAGCAGTACACAGAAATTGAGTGATTTCTTAAGATTTTCATGTATGAATGCTGACCTCATCAACAACAAAACTTCTTGCTCTGTTAACATTACATGAACTGTGCTTTGTCTTTTCTGCCCAATAGTAGAGAGAGAGGAGGCTGCATAGAAAGAGCCACTAATGTAGAGCAGAGCTTTCTCTCATCCTCAAGCCTGTAGACTCCTGCATAGTCTAAGTGTGCTCTCTTCACATCATACTGTTGTCCCATCATGAAAAAAGGAGGCTTGCTTTATTGACTTCCCATTTAGAGAGAGATTATTCTTCCATTCTTTAAAAGAAATTTTGACATTAATTTTTTTTAAGGTTTTCCTTTTTGCATTTAAACTAAGAAGTGGTATTACCTGAAGGTCATGTTCTATCCTAACATATTTCTCATGGGTTTTGACAAGAGAATTTTCCTTGAATGTGAGAAATATTTGGCAAAGCAGAAAGAAATGGAAAGTTATGACACACAGAGATATAGTCTGATATAATTGGGTAACCACATAATGATTTAGTTTTTTCCAATAAGCCCATGGAGATTACTTAATCAAGGTCTCTTTCACTAATATATATTAATGTGTTTAAATAAAATGTAAGGGCACAATGGACAGGTGGAGTCTGTAACTCAGGCCCTCATTTAGCTTGTAAGAGAACAGACAGGATTTTGACTGTGTCTTTCACATGTCAATTGATGGCTGGGTTAGTAGTTACTTTGAAATAATGTCCATTGCTTTACCAAAAAACCCCTAGGTCCTGAAACATCTCTGTCATTCTTTCTCATTGACATTTTTGTTCACATTGGATTTGATAAACTGTTGTTTTCCCACTGCAAACAAGCTTCCTAAAAACTAGTGTTACAGTGTCCTCTCCACTACACTTTTATCGATACTTCAGTTCATTTGCCGCCTAGTAGATGAAATATGGCTCTGGAGCTGAGAAGAGCTTTTCTCTGTCCCTCATCTGCTTCCTCCTCTCCCTCCTTCTGTTTCCCCAAGAGAAATACAGAGAATTCCCTCCTTTATGAAGTACCTTG
The DNA here is from genome assembly GCA_013399015.1 of Galbula dea. NCBI lineage: Eukaryota > Metazoa > Chordata > Aves > Piciformes > Galbulidae > Galbula > Galbula dea. The sequence goes on along the minus strand of VWZX01003680.1, from coordinate 107,626 downwards.
AGATCTGCTGCTGCAATTGGTTCATGAAGGTTAGCTATGTTTTTCATAGCCCCCTTCTTCTCTCCCCATTTGTTTGGTTCATACCACTGTTTGCACAAACACAAAAGGTTTGTGTTCCTAACCATTCATTCAAGGCCTCTTAATTCATTCAAAGGCACTTAATTCCTACATTATCGAAGAGCTTTGTCTCATACTGTCAAAGAAATGTGATTACACATCTAAAATTGTTTCTCAGATACTAACCTCTATGTTTATAGCAAATCAAAACAGAATAGAATCAACTCAGTTTGCTTTTGACAGATGTTTAAAGCAATTTTATGCTACATAACTTCCTTGCATCTGGTTTCTGCAGTACAAGGATACATGAGTTACAAATTAGGTTCACCACATATGGGGTGGACTGTTTGCCATTAGATAATCCTCTTCTAGACACTGTTGTTCTTTTACTTCTGGCATTCGTGTTGTGAGTTTAATGTTTGCAACATGTGGTGCTCTGACAAAAATTAAAAGTTAAGTCTTCTGCTTATAAACTGGGAAAAGCACACAACTTCCTCTACTGCCTGACTAAACTGCCTTAACACTAACATGATTTCCAGTGGCAAATTTAAAATAACCTTGAGGATATGCTTAGCTTTAAGAAAGTGAGTTACCCCAGTATATGTCTTGAAATCAATTATACTAATTCTGTTCTTTCAAACTGATGCTCTACTGCCCACTTCTGGACATGGGAAAGAAATTCATCCTCAAAATCCATTCAACTCAAGGTTTCCCTCCTGAGCATTTGAAGTTGACTCTGAGGCAGCTAGTTGTTTCACCAAGAGCCAGAGTCCACTGGATAATCATGGTCTGAATTCAAAACCATTCTGGAAGAAATTTGAGCCAGCTGTCTGAAAGATTCAGTATTTCGCTACTGACTGGTGTATTTCCCTTTTACTCCTTACTATTGGCCATAAAATGAATTTCAGTATTCCTGATCTTCATCAGACTGCAAGACACATGAAAGTATGTAACATGCGTATGCCTAGTAACCAGCCTAGTAAACCTATTTTTCTTCTCAAACTTAAATGTCAAAGAATTAATCATAAGCTGAAACATCCCATGAAGAAGGCTTCTCTAAGAAATGAAACTTTGGTTATTATATGAAAAAAACCTTATTGAAACAAAATATCTTGAAGGGGAATGGAAATATGACTAGTGTCTTTAACATGGTATCACACACACATACACAGGTGAGAATAAAGGTTATTTGAAACAGATGCTGTAATGCACAAAGTATATTCTCTTGTCTCCACTACTGGCTTTGGGCTTTAGGCCTAAAGCAGTTCTTCTATTATTTCTCCCCTTTGAGGCTTCAAAGGGATGCTGCTAATCACAGGTTTAAAAGTAATCACTACAGAGTTATAAACTAACAAAATAATTATCAAAACAGAAAGACAAAAAAATAAAACCATGACTATGTCAAAATAAAAAATTTCAGGAGAATAGACTCCCGTGAATGAGGAGACCTGTAGCAGCCTGCCCCTGTAATGCAGGGAAAGAAGAAATCTCATGCATTCAGGGAAGGCATAAACAGCCATAAACAGCCTTGGTACTACTATTCTTGCTCTTACAGCTCCTTAAACTCTGCAAATGCTAAGCTTTAGATCTTCCCTGAAGTCTCACTGTCTTGGGGACAATGTGTCTATCCCAGGGACATATCAGTTAACTTTCTCTCTGTTTCTCTTTGAGACCTTCTTAATAAATTTTTCAAAGACAGATCTTCACTGGGGACAACTCCTCCAAAGCAGCTCAGATGCAAACTAGCTGTTGATGTGCTTTTATTTCTCAGTGTAGACATGCCCTTGGAGCTCCTTGGTGCCAACTCCTTTCTGTCTTTTCATAGTCCCATTCCTCTACTTCAAAGGCATCCACAGATTTTTTAATTCTTCAGTGCCCAAGGATTTAATAGAGATATTGGCAGTAGCTGGGAATTTAATTGTTTCTGATAGTGTCAGCAACAACCATTCACATTTGGGAGAAACACTCATCTGATTTGTACAGGACCTGTTTCCCTAAAAAAGCTCTACAGCCCTGCACTGCACAGTACTGGCGTACACCACAGGCATGAATATGTAACAGCAATATTATTCAAGAATCACAGTTCATGGTAATAACTTTTATTCCCCACAAATTAATCAGAAAATATGTAAGTCAGCAGATTTAAATAATGCACTGAAATCAGAGCACAGCATGAATAATATTTAAATTAAATCTGACAACATAAGAAATATAAAAAAGTATTCACAGTAATGAAAATAAGGACATTAGAAAATGACATTTTCTGAAGGAGGAAATAATTAAAAGACCTCTTTCAGTAAGAAAATTTATGGGATCACCTTATCAGAAATAAAAAAATAGTTAGACTAAATGAGACCTCCATAAAAAGAAAAGGAGAACAAGTAAAAGCAAGATGGATAAACATACATTGCTTTAAAGGAAGGCACAGAAACTAAAACAGGCAGGCTGTTCTCATGAGAGATATCTCATTTCTTGCAGCTGAAACCTGTGTGCCACTAAGAGCACTTTAAGGAAAAAAAGTTCAGAAACTTAAAACACATCTCAAACCAAGCAGCTGCATAACAAGGATCTCAAGTTCACGTTTTTGAATGGTGGAGCTCACAATGGGAGAGTACACAAAAGCGATTGCCTGACAAATACTCCTTTACTGTGACAGTACCTCGCTTTGGGTCAGAGGTAAAGAGTGTACTTATGCAAAGGCACTTGTAGTTTTGTTTCACTGCTACACTGAAATACACCCAGGACACCCAGATTTTGCATATTACAAGCCAAATTCTAGCCAGCAGGGGAAGTACCCTGGAACAGAGCCTTGCTCGGCTCCGGTCTGACTTAATATCATTTAATGCCTTTAAAAGTCCAGCTGCCAGAGCCCTCCCTCTCTCTCCTGAGGCAATATAGCCAGTTATGTCCTGTATTTAACTGAACAGCATGATCTTCGGGCAAAAGTGGTTTATTTTGCTGAATAAAAAGAATCCCTTTCATTGCTGCCAGCTGATCAAGAACATGTACCTCCAATTTAGTTCTTTATAAGTATTGTTCCTGAATACAGTCAGAAATGCTTCTCAGTGATTTAATGTTTCCTGACCCTATGTGTCTTCTGTATCAGCACACAGGGAGCTTATAAAAAGCCCTTTCTTGTGACACATTCATCCTGAAATTCTCCATCATCTGCAGCAATACAAATATGTCTTTTTGGTAGTTAGAAATCATTGTGAATAGTAACTGATTCCTTCCATTCTGCTGTTCAGGTTTACATAAATATCAAAATGTGACAATAGGGATGAGAAAGGTGTCACCACAGCTTCATTCTGGCACATAAGAGTGTGGTGGAGAAGTAATAGCTCCAATATAGGCTGCTCAATTAGACCAATCACTGGTCACAGACAAAGACACTCTGAACTCACACATGGGAACAACGCCATCCTCGCAGATGGGCATGAGCATCCAGCACCAAGGAACATTGTACTTTCACTGAATGTCTGTGCTGATGCTTGGCCAGAAATGTCAAAAACCAGGTGCTGTTCCTAATCTTCTATGCCCACAATGGAAGGGAATGCTCTGGCAGGGGGGTTGGACTAGATGATCTTTCGAGGTCCCTTCCAACCCCTAGCATTCTATGATTCTGTGAATGCAGCACCAGTCATTAATCCAACACCCATGAGAAGTCCATTGGGGAAAAATAAAGAGTTTTATGAATAGGTTTAAAACAATCTGAGTGTTTTGAAATACATTTCTACATTTAGAAATGTTAGAAGAAAGATTAGGTGAAATCTGATCTCAGTGGCATATTCTTGATTTCATGAGAATGTGATAATAATCATCCAGGAAAACAGTACATTCTCTTGCAGCCAGCGATCCTGTTGCTCACTGTAGGATTCCAGGTATTTTAAAGGGAACAGAGATTACATATCTCCCCTGAGATCAGTTTCAAGACCCTTGAGTAAGTATCATCTGTTTCAGTTTGGTCAGGAAAGAGCTGCCTAATCTAATCTGCCACATTTTCTATGTGGGCATCGTCAGAGTATTTAATTGCCTCACTGGGGGTTGGAAGGAGGCTCACTGGAGTGAAAATGAAAACACTAAAATTATAGAAGGCTGAAAGTTTAGTGAGCAAAGTACACAACAGTGGTTCAAAGGTAACTTTCTACGCATTCAGATGCACTGAATATCTACCTAACTGTGCATCATCCCAGGGAATAGATTTGGCCTAAAGAAGTAAATAGCATTGAGGATATTTCTGACAAATATTTCTGTTTAACAGAAATCTTCAGCAAGGTCCAACAACTTAGGTTGTTTTTAAGTACATGGAAAATGAGCACAATATTCTACACTCAAACTTTTCCAGTACAGAAGTAGTCAAATAAAAAAGTAAAGAATAAGTAATTAATATGGAATAAAATAATTTTATCTATCTCTGTTTATACATTACAGTATCTTGAGTAATTCACAACTTTAAATTACATCCAAGTCTGTCAGGGACAGTTGAAACATTATGTACTGATGGATGTTGGCTATATCTGTCAGCACTCCAAAAATGTACAGTTGACAGACAGTCACAAATAAGAAATTAATTAGTGCAGTAGTTGGAAGTTATGTTGCTGATTCAGATATTTTGTATCCACTTCACTAGGATAATTTGCATATGTTCTGCCCTCTTATCTGTTAAAAGAGTTGATTATAAAAAGGAGTCTAAGAACATTGGTGGCTGAAGGGAAGAGAGGGACACATGGGAAGGACACATGATGGTGTTTGGCTGAAACCACAGAACAGAAGAAAACAGCTCTTAGTGCTGGCATGAAAAAGGCTGAGAGAGTCAGAGAGGTTGACAGGATTGGTGCCTTTGGAAACAGAACAATAGGGATTATTTTTAGAAGCTCAAAGGCTAACCATGAAAATTCCTAATTAGCTTACACTCTTGATTTAAGCCCTGTTCCCTTATTCTGCATTTTACTGTTTTTTATTCAAGTCACTGGGAGTTCTGCCACTGCTCCCAGTGGGAGAATTAGGTTTACCAGGAAAGCATTTTCAGATATGGAAAGAATTTGTAGCAGTATAAAAAACTGCATGCATGTTACAGATGAAACAGGCATCATATATTGAAGGTGACATATATGTGCTAAACTGCAGAGGTATAAGAAAAAAATCAATGTGATAGGTCTTAGCTGCTTCACCTAGCTCTGTCCCCTAGTTTTCCCTTTGACTTTAGTAACCTTAAGAAATGTTCAATCCTACAATGACATCCGATGCCTGTTCAGCTTTTGAAGGTTCACTGACTTTTGCAAGGCAAATATAAAATTTCTGAAGGAGCAGTTGCTTATTTCTTTAAGTGCACATTGGAAATGAGCAAAATTCTGCTCTAACCTGCTTTTTCTGAACATGTGATGCTATGTGTTCTTATTACTGACTGTTAGGCAACTGCACCCTGAGTTGGTTATCTGCATCTAGAATCCCTAAAAATAAAGGTCTGTTTCCTCTTAAGGCTCAAACAAATGTAAACATCTCCTTTTGTATGACTTAAATCATACTTCAGAAATGTCTGCTTCCCTTACCCAAATGAGCACGGGTGACCAGATTAGATCTAGATGTCTGCATTTGGTCAGATGACTCTCACTCTGTGACTCCAAATTTCTAGCAAAACTTCTGATAAAAAAAAAAGTCTTAAAATCTTTATTTTGCTAATTCACAGAAAAATAAGAAAGGAATTAAAAAGTGACAGAATACAAGTAAAAATAATTTATCACTTGCTTACATTATTTTATTACTTTTCAGATGACAACAGTGTTCATGTTATTTGACTGATTTTATCTTCTATGGTTACTAATAAACAAAAATTCCTGAAAAAACCCTATTGTTTTTCTACTGAAGTTGTACTAAGTAGGTCTCCCTCTCTGAGGTGCTGGCAGTTAAGGGCATATTTGGTTGGATGTTATACAGATCATATGTTTGCCAGTAGTAAAGACTCAGATAGTCTTTACATTAAACTTTGGATAGTGGGAAAAAGCTCATTGTAACATTCCCAGGTTTTTCCTGAATATCATTTCTCCCTCCAGGAGGAAAAGTACTTTAAAAAAAAATTAAAAAATCCAGGGTTGATAAACTGTAGTCCAGAGGTAAAAAGAACATATCTCCTGTAGACTTGTCAGAAAGGAAATCCCACTGTATTTTTAAGGGCAACTAAAGTTGTTTTATAATGGCCATATGTGTTAATTTTTAATTACAGCAACATGTATCAAGAATGCGTCTTTGGGCTATTTATGAACCTGAAGTTGAATTAATTGTGCAGATAAGGCTTCCTTTGCACATGGGGAATGTAATGTAAGGTTTAAAAAGTGACACACACTGCAATACAAATATTTAGCCCAAAGTATCCCCTTGATCATAGAATCATATAATCATAGAATGGCTCAGATTGGAAGGGACCTTAAAGATCATCTAGTTCCAACCCCCCTGCCATGGGCAGGGATGCCACATGCACTAGACCACACCATGATCACACCATGGTCTGAGGCAATCACAGAAAACTTCAACACTAAGTACAATTTGAGCTACAACAATGCTATCACTAAAACACAGGAGTAGGTAGATCTATGTGCTTAAACCCTTCCATGAATCTATCTCTCAGAACTGAAATCTGTTCCTCTTGCCTTTCCCTCCCACAGCAATGCTAGTGATTATATCTGCTTTTCCCAGAAACTTCTCCAGACTCTTTCTACCATGTAAATATAGCTATTTACAGATTTGCAGAAAGCTCAAATCTATTCAGCTGAATTGTGGCAAGCTTTTGAGCACAAAAGCTCCTCCTCAGTTCTGAGATAGAAGATCCCAAAGGCAAACACAAAAGTTTTTGAGCTGCCAACAGTCTACCACCATAATATGAATGTTATTTACCAATATAGCTAGCTTGTGTTATATGCTTTTGTTGATGGCTTTAGAGGCAGCTGGACAGCCAAATACCTTTAAGATTCTTGGCCTTTCTTCCTACTGCAAAAACACAGAAAAAGGAAAATCCTTGAAACTTCAATTTATTTTAAAAACACATTAAATTAATTTTCCTTTTCTCCCATATATAGTTTCAAAATATTATTCTCTTTGTTGCCAGCTGCTCCTGTAACAGTTCTCTTTGTCTCTTGCAACTACTTTTAAAATGTATCTTCAAAATGCTTGGTGTATGGGAAATACAGATATTTAAGATAAAGTTACTGCTGCAAGGGCTTTTCAGAAATAAAATAAACCTGTTCAAGTGAGTAAAAATATATTAAATATTCCCCAGAACATTAAACACACAGTTTTCTGCAATATTTTTGTTTAGCCTTTGCCAAAATCACAGTGTTATGAAATTACTTGCAAACAACTAGCACACAACTACTTAGTACAACTCTGATGTTGGTGTGAAGAAATCACAATCCAAATAACAATAATTGGCAAATTGCATGCAACATCCCACTTGTGTTCAATGGCCAGTAGAGTCCACAGGAAAAATCCATTCCACTGTTTGGAAAACAGAAAGTGTGAGTGTGACTATCGCACTTAGAGACAAGAAAACCTTTAGGCTACCCCACTGACAATCTTTTACTGTAAGGGTTGTTGTACTCCAAACCCCAGCCTCAACTTTCCAGAATGGGAAGAAAACATGGCCTCATGAAAAAAACATCAAAAACTAAACCCCTAGCTACACTGCAAGGCTTCACTGCCCAGCTGTTTCCTGTGAAGCATAGACTTACGATTTTTAAGAGCAGATTCTACTGTTCTAACTCTGAAGGGTGAACAAACTTCCATTTTAGCAAAAGGAAATAACTTTGGACTAAGAACAAATCCTGAGAATTCCAGGCTGAAAAGAGATCATATGAGTAAAAATTACATGATTGTAGAAACAAAGTTATGCATTAATGTAAATTATGATCATCAAAAATAAGGCTTGAGAAAAATTTACAAGGAAAACTTATCTAAACCTGAGAGAGCAAAAGAAGGAAAAGCCTATTAAACAAACATTTTTTTAAAAAGAAATGTGGTCTTGGGCTTGTATAGCCAGAGATGTGGCCTTCAGTGACCTTCAAATGATGTTTCATTGAGAGAGACAATGTCTGGTTCCATCTTTCCATCTTCTCAAAATAAATGAATTGTCATTGCACTTCAGAAACAAAGGGGTATCTGAAATGCTGCCAATAGCCTTTCAAACAGCATTTCAAAGAATAGCTAGGAAATATCACTGACATAAAGAAAATAGAAGAAAATAAACACTACAGAATTATTTCTATGGACAAAAGTGCAAGATGAAGTTATTAACACAGACTACAGCCTTATTTGAGAGACTACTGGACTGAAACATGACAGAGAAAAGAGTGGTACTGGCAAGTTAAAACCATAACAGAGAGCAGAGGTGTCAACTAAAAAAAATAAAATGGAAATCTGATTCTAGAGTAGTGAGATGTTCCTGGAACATTAATGCTCTTTGGTATGCTTATTTGGCAATTCCTCTGATGAAGCAAGGGAAACCTCAACTGCTGCTTGTTTTCCATACAAGAAATGTTAAATTCTTTATGTTTTTCCTTCTTTATTTTTTTTTTTCTGGTTCCATTTATTTGTTTGTTTTATTTCAAATGACTGTGAACTAACAACTGACAGGGAAGTAAAATGTCAATGTGTACACCAAGATGAGCAAAGGTAAGACTCTGAGAGACACATTCGTTCATCTCTAGGTTGCTAGAAGCTGACCATGATGACAATGATGATATTGCATCAAATGTGCTCTTTTGTTCAAAATGAGCACCATACTTTATTGATTCCTGGTGAAATTGCTCTGCAATAAATCAAAATGCCAGCTGCCCCATTTATTGAGCTGTGAAATATTTCTATGTGCTGTGCATCTGTGTGAACCTGAACTAATATAAAGGTCAGTTCATCTACAAGGGAGCTCAAAATAATTTTATTGCAGGAAGTTTGGCTAAGTATTAAATATTCCCTGCTCATGCAGTATTCTGATCAAGGGCTTATACTGAACAAAAAACAATGTCACTTACTGTAACTGACTGCATAGAGTACAGATTGCTGCCTCTTTATCATAGACACATGGAAATCCAAAAAACCTATTAAAAACATCCAATTTTGAAAAATGAGGAAAAAAATCTCATGGCCAAGTGGTATGTCATGGTGCTCACTACCCTGCATATGGTACTTAGCATTTTGCAAAACTAGAAGGCTGGGTGACAGTTCAAATCTTCCTGGTAAAACCATGTGTTTCTCCAGCAAGCGTTTTCTCTGCAGGAGGTCGGAAGGGAACAGAATAGCCTACTTCATAGGGTTTTTTTGACAGATGGCAAATGATAAAGCAACATTAAAGTCAGCCAACCAGCTTCAAGTTTTCATTTTAGTGCCAATGCAAATGCATGTTGCTTAGGGAGTTATGCTCTAATTAACCTAAAGCATGTAGTATTGCTCTTTTACACATAATGGAAGGATTAAGTGAGCGGAGCAAATTTTATAGTCATTTTCAAAGTACCACTGGTAATAAGAGTTCTAGAACACATATAGGATTAGAGTAAGAGAGGAACTAAAGTCTCTCTACCTGGTTATAATTTTTTTTATTGCCATATTTTGTATTTTTTGATAAAATCACTTTTATCTCAGATGGTACATCAAATTCTGAAACCAATTTTCTGTGTTAAACAGTTGAACTCTTCTCAGTTACAAGTCTTGGGCCATATAGCTCTAAAGGAAGGAAAAGCCAGTGGGGAAAAAAAAAATCACTTAGTTATGACTCTAAAGTGCATGGTTATACTACCAAAAAAAAAAAAAAAAAAAAGACTTGATAAGGCCATCCTGAAATATGAAATAACTCCTGGCAGTCTTTTGATACAACCAAAAGAAATGATGATGGAAAGATAATGAATTTTGCAGACAAATCATACTATTATAGAACAGGAAGAGGAAATGGGCTGGGGAAGGAAAAACTGGAGTTGCTTCTGGGATGGAAAAGACAGAAGTGGATGAATGCAGGATGGGATGAACAGGGAATGGAACAAGGCAACACTCATGGCCCCTGCTTTGAGAAAACAGTAAGAAATGTGACTGCTGGGGAGGGAAGAATCAAGGCAAGATGACCCAGCAAAAACCTTTGTCTTCAGTGATAATCCAAAGATATCAAGATCATTTTTCAGATTCTAAAAAAAAAAGCATAAATAAGAGATGTTCTATAGAAACCTCTTCTAGCTCATTTTAACTATGTATTCCTCATTGCAGCCTTAATTTAGGAAACATTTGTGGTCACGTTTAACATTTGGCTTTGAGGAAGTGCAACTGTACAATTATATAATTTGCTGAATCTGTTCATCTGTTGATAATTTCATGTAATGGTATTTGTAAGCAAGATCAATACTGTAGCATTTCAACAGAAAAAAAACCCCCACCCTAAACGGGTACTATATTAAAAGTTTTCCTATAAAAAATATCCCTGGAAAAAATGTTATTTTAAATCTTTTAAATGTGAAAAATTTCTTTGTAAGGAGTAATGAGACAAAGTGAATTTCAATAATAAGTTCCATTTGCAGTACAGACTTTCCTGAAAAAAACTTCTAAGTAGGAATGGAAAGAAGTAACAGAAAACCATGATTTACTTATCCCCAGAGTACTGATTTCCTAGCTCATTTTCTGAGTATATACAACAGTATGTATCAGGAACAAAGTGAAACAGAGACAGACCAGAAAGCTGATGAAATGAAGAACTAATTACATGAGGGAATATGAATGAAAAAAAGTAGTTTTTTGCTATTTTGGTAAATGGCACAAAGTATTTAGAGAAGATTCTGAGCTATACAAAAGTTAAATTAGTTACAAAAGAACACATGATGATTTGTAAACCCTCAGACAACAAGCACTGTTTTATATCACACAAATGTGCAAACTGCATCCAGGAACAGTGCAAATCCTGCTCATTGACCTGTCCCCAATTGTCCAATGCCTGGGACACAGAGGCAGCTCATTCCAGGCAGCAATGTCCCAGCTGTAATAATAACTGCAGAGCTGCTCCTTCGTCAATGGAGTAAATGTCTGAAGAGAAAATTATTTAAGGAAAACACTCCCAACCCCACCTTTGGAACCATGTACCACTTAAATACTGCAGGATGCAGAAAATCAAATGCTGTCAACATTCTCGCAGGTTCAAAGCCAGTCACGGCAGGGCAGGTGGGATAGGACATGGGGCTGTGGGAGAGAACATCTTTTGTGGACTGTGCAGGAAGTGCCAAGAGTTTGATCTCTTGGTTTGCTGGAGTTGGGCAAATGGGGGAGGGATGGAGGTTATTAAAACAGGGTCTGGAGGAGGTAAACTCTGCAGTATCAGGAGGGATAACAGACTGTTTCTATTATGTGATTCTATCTTTCCAGCTGAGGGAAATGTAGCTGGAAATGGCAGAAAGATGCATGGACATGAATGGTGACAGAGCTTGATGGTACAAAAATTCACAACACAATATTGCTCTGTAAAAGTGTCTTTTTTGCTAAGGAGAAAAAGCATTAGAAATGTGTCTCTGCACATTAGAAATTTCTTTTAAACACTTCCTCCCTTACAAGTTTGTGTATTCTTCAGCCATTTTGCACTACCAGGATTTTATCAAGCAAGTCTTGAAGCTTTCTTCCAAAATGTGCAGCAATTGCATGTTCCTTACACACATAGGCTTTTCATTTTCTACAGCATGGAGCCTGATGTTTATTTAAGAATTATGCATGGCAATAATGAAGAAGAAAAAAAGTAACTTTGGCTTCAGATGTGTTTCTTCTTTTGAAGCCCAAAGATTGCTTCAATATGAACAGCTATTTTATGTTTATAAATAGAAGCATATAAAACATGCTTTAAAAGGAAAATAATAATTGACCTACTATTTAGTGCTTTTGATCTTTTAATTAATTGATCCCCTAATTATTGAAAACTCTAGCAGAACAAATGATAAACAGGTTGGTTTGGAGTATTTTTGGTAAGGATTTTAGCTTGCAGCTGTGTGTGCATGCAGGAAAGCATTCTACAGAATTAGGCAACATATTGCTTTTTAAATACAACACAGATCTAGAGATTAAAGTTTCATGAATAACCAAGTACACATATTGGAGCTGTCATTCTGTTTTGGGAGTAATCTGTGGATTAAAGTCCTTACCAGTGAATACTTAACACATGATAAACTATAACGTCATCAAAAGAATATCTCATACAAAATGGCTTACAGGCAAAGGGAAAGCCTAAGATAGGTTTATGGCTCCAGCTCACATTACATGTTAAACACAGTAGTTAAGTGTTATTATTTTCAAAAATATTTACAAAGACCAAGTTAAATATAATGCTTAGGATTTAATTTTATCTATTCTTTCCTTAGGCAGAATATTTCCTTGTATATAAGAAAGGAGTTTTATTTCAATAAGATAATAGCAATCCTTCTTAACTTGTGAGATTATCCTTCAACAATTTTTGTAAGATTATCTTCCCTTTCTTTTTAGTGAATACATCAGTCAGGGCCATTTACAGGATGGGACATTGTCAACACAGAAGAAAGGATGGAGCCCATTGTATCTGGTAGTAATTTCCCATGTTTACAAACTTGCAACAAGAGAAAATACAGTAGGGGAAAAATAGCAGAAACCTGGAGAAATTCCCACAAAGTTTAGTAATTCCTAAGCATTGACTGTAAAGAACAATGAGAATCAGCTGCCAGAGAAGCTCTTTCCAGCATCATGCTAAGGATGCAGACAACCTGGTTCTGAGTCTTCTGGTTCCACCTTTAGTGAAAACCCAGTCCAGAGGCCAAGTTCTAAGAAAGACTTTTTTCTTTTTTTTTCTTTTTAGTATCACCTTTTGCAGAGTGACATCTTATTCAAATAGCTTTGTCATTATGAAAAAAAAAACCAAAACACTAAGGGCATTGAAATCTGGCACAAATTAAGATGAACCCTTTTCTTAGAAAATGGTTTATGTCCACAAACTCTTTTTTGTTCTTGTAAATAAATTGCCATTTTCAAAAACAGAAAGTCCATCTCATTTCTGATATGGTGGTTTCTATAATGAACTGAAGGCACAAGTGTCTACCTGAATACATTTAAGTGAGAGGTGTCACTATGACTCACTCCATCATTGTAGAAAGAAAATATTTCTCTGAGTATGGAAAATTGAGATAATTAAAAGGACAATATCTGAGAGAACTAATGGAGTATGGGATGAAGTCGAGTAAGGGGAAGTTCAGGCTAGAGATTAGAAAAAGGTTTTTCACCCAGAGGGTGGTTGGTCTCTGGAACAATCTCCCATAGAAGTAGTCTCAGCACCAAGCCTGACAGAGTTCAAAAAGCATTTGGACAACTTTCTCAGGCACATGGTGTGATTCTTGGGGTGCCCTGCATAGGTTAAGGGGCAGGACTTGATGATCTTAGTGGGTCCTTTCCAGCTCAGTATATACTGTGTGCAAGTTTGTAGTGAATGTTATGAGTTAGACTGTGTATTTGCAACAGGTCCTAAACTGTATTAGTAAATGCCATCAGCAACACCTCAGCTGCTGTTGATCAAGACACCCTGAAAGCCAGGACTAGAAAACAACACAGTCTGAGACACTTCAAAGCTCTTCCCCACCCTCTCCATCACAACTGGAATAAATACCAAGATGCCAAAAGCTGTATTTTCCCCCATTTCCAAAGAACTTAAGAAGTTAGAAGCAATCCTAACTGAAGGGCTGAGTTCATCCTTCCAGTCCCTGTCCTACCTCAGCCCAGATGTGCAGCCCTCACACTCTCTTGCTGCCTCTGCTACTCATTCCACGCATGGCAGCATCACTTTTAAAGCTGCACACCAGCCTTTGGAGAGCTGACTGGCGCCCGTTTGCATGCAGCACATGTGGATTCAAAATCCCCTTTGTGCTGAGCAGGGAACTGGTGGTAGATATCTGCCTCATGAATGGAAGCCTACCAAAATAACTACAGAAAGAGGGGAAGTCTTCATCCAACAAAAAAAAAAAAGAGAAAGAGGCAGCTGTGACTATATGCTTAAAGGAACCATTTTTGCCAGTATGTGTAACAAGTTTCTGTTACTCCAGCCGTATTAGGCCTCAGCTGGTGCTGTATTAACTACATATAAATTGCTAGACATGTATCCCCCAGGGAGTGATCCATGGCCCTAGACCTCTCATCACCAAGTGTTCCTCTCCCACTCTGCTGGGACCGGCTCTCCTGGAAATGCTTGGTGATGTCCACACTACAAACTTCCTCTTCATACTGTCCTGGTCTTTCCTACTGGGAAGAATGCAACATAAAACTTTGTATTTGACTCTGAAAAACCTGCACACCGTAATGTCAAAGTGCAAACTGTTTCCTAAAGAACTGTTAGCAAAATATTGCTGTCCAATTCAGTCTTTTCATCTTGAATCATGTGAAGCTTTGGGAATTCATTACTTTCTTGTTGCCACTTAGAATCACAAAATCACAGAATCATTACGGTTGGAAAGGACCCTCAAGATCATCTAGTCCAACCGATAGCCCTACACTACTCTTACCCCTAAATCATCCCCTGAAGAAACACATCTATCCTCTAGCTGAAGAGAGCGATAAGGTCTCCCTCAGCCTCCTCTTCTCCAGGCTAAACAAGCCCAGCTCCCTAAGCCTCTCCTCATAAGGCCTGTTTTCCAGACCCCTGATTAGCTTAGTTGCCCTTCTCTGCACCCTCTCTAGTAGCTCAATGTCCTTCCTAAACTGTGGTGCCCAAAACTGCACACAGTACTCGAGGTGTGGCCTCACCAGTGTCGTGTACAGTGGCAAGATCAGCCCCCTGCTCCTACTGGTCACACTATTCCTGATGCAAGCCAGGATGCCATTGGCCTTCTTAGCCACCTGGGCACACTGCTGACTCATGTTCAGCCAGCCGTCAATCAGCACCCCAGGTCCTTCTCTGCTGGGGAGCTCTCCAGCCACACCTTCCAGAGCCTGTAGCACTGCTGGGGGTTGTTATGCCCAAAATGCAGGACTTTACATTTAGCCTTATTAAAACTCATCCCATTGGTCTCTGCCCATCTATCCAGCCTATCTAGGTCCCTCTGCAGAGCCTGCCTACCCTCAAGCAGATCGACACTCCCACCCAGCTTAGTGTCATCTGCAAACTTACTAAGGGTGCACTCTATCCCCTCATCCAAGTCATCAATAAAGATGTTGAACAGGAGAGGCCCCAACACTGACCCCTGAGAGACACCACTCGTGACCGGTCACCAATCGGACTTGACTCCATTGAGCACAACCCTCTGGACTCGGCCATCCAACCAGTTTTTGATCCAGCCAAGGGTGTGCTCATCCAAGCCACGAGCAGCCAGTTTCTCAAGGAGAATGCTGTGGGAAACTGTGTCAAACGCCTTGCTAAAGTCAAGGTAGACAACATCCACAGCCCTTCCTTCATCTAATAAGCGGGTTACTGTTCCCTGTAACTCAGGTACTAAAGCAAGTAAATGCCTTCAGTTTTTCAATTCCGGTCATTATTCTGACAAACCTGGAATGAGACTTCATCAGGAAATAATCTTTTCAGCAGTAAGCTTCAACTAGTATATTATAAATATTGTTAAAGGAAATATAATGCATATTTCCCAGTGGTCCTTCAGTTTCACTCTCTCTATGAAAGGAAAACTGGTAAATCACTGATATATTTTCCCTAGATAGCAGTAACTGTCACCATGATAAAGCATCAAGAAATTAGTATCTGCTAAGAGTAAGCAAAAACCTGGAAGCACGGTATTCAAGTGGGTAGAGCTGTGCTATCTAAATGTTTTGCAGCATTGGTTATTCTGAAAGTAATGTTTTTGGTACAATAGTCTTTCCACTAACCTCTTCCCCTCTGATTTGTCATGAAGACAGCTTACAGTGACCAAAGACCACTTTTATCAATATAGCTCAAAATGTTGCCTTGGACAGACGCCAAAGTCCATTCATTGAAAAAAAGACTTATTTGTGTACAATGTAGCTATATCAAGATTTCAGAACTATAGTGTTGAGGAATATTTTTTTTTTTTCTCCTTTTTTGTTTCCCCCCTTCCCCTACAGATCATAAGAGAAAGATAATCTGTGAGTGCATTATCTCAAGATTATTATTCTTTTGGTGTTGTTTGTTAAGATATGTGATACAAAGACATGTATTATCATGCTGATAGAGGTTCTTCACTGTGAGGGTAGTGAGGCACAACAACAGATTACCCAGAGAGGTTATGGATGCGCCATCATTGGAAATGTTCAAGGACAAGTTGGATGAGGCTTTGGCAAACTGGTCTAGTGGAAAGTGTCCATGCTCACTGCAGGGGGTTTGAAACTAGATGATCTTTAAGATCCCCTTCGACCCAAACCATTCTACCTTAAAGCTGATACTAAGTCATAAGAACAAAATTCTCTTACTATAATGACAAAATCCACAAAGAAGCTCTCATGGAAAGATTCATCATATGAAGGATACGGCCTTTTTTTGCTAGCTACCTTAACAGGACACTAATTGAACCTTAAAAAAATCCCTCTCCTTCCTTGGCTGTCACTGTGGAGCTGCTTGTTTCTCTAACATATCTAAGGGTCTGTTAAGACTTTAAGATTAAGCCTTTGAAACCAACACTGTGAGCCAGGTTCTGATATCACTAGTGCTTTGTGATGCTAGAGATCTCTTTACAGCTTTAATGGATTTATGAGTATTATGCAAACAAGGTCCAAATCTTGAAAGTCTATCCCTCCCTTCCCCCAAATCAGCTCAATGTATATGTCTACATCAATAAACTAAACAGGATGAGGATAGATTGGAGTCCTGGCACACATTCATGTATAAAGTTTAATTTTCAGCAAATTCAGAATGGTTTGGCCAGTACCAGCTGGAGAATGTCTGGGAACCATCTGAGGTATAGAATTAGCCCAGGAATGTTCCCAATAAAATGTGTAGAAAGCTCCTTTTTGAGACTATGATTATATGGCGGTTGATCTATGCCATTTGTCCTCAGGGTCAGCAAACTGCCTTTATTCAGTAGCAAATGGGATAATATTGACAGAAAGTCCAGGACTCATACTTCTAATGGGCAGACTGCTAGTGTTGCTCTAGAGAGCTCAAGGTGAATGGCAACATCTGTCAATTAATGGTGTTGGCAGTCTCACCTACATTCCTTCCTCAGTCCCAGTTGATACTGGACATTTACATCACTGAAACTACTTCCACCTTCCTAGATATTTGTAACAATCCTGAATTCATTTAGGTCAGGATGTTTTGGAATACTAACAAGAGGTTTATTAAAATTACTGCTATTGAAATCTCTTTACTCAAGTATATGTTTGGAGGTTAACATTTTTTTTTTCCACTAGATTTATCTTTCCTTTTGTCTTTGTAGGGAATAGATAGCTAAAAATTTACTTCATTCTCATAAATAATTGTTTAATCTGTTTCTGTACATTCTATGCATTGTTGTTCTCCACCATGATTTCTTTTCCTGCTTTGTGTGCAAGCTGCTGAATAACTTTGACTGTGTAGGATACTAGGTTGTAATGGGTTACAGTTTATAAGTTTCACACTGGCAGAATTTGCAGCTCTGACAATAGTTTATTTAAATATTCTTTCAAAGTGGTCTATAAATTCTTTAAATATGCTTCCTGCAAAGACATTTTAATACTTATGGAAACTTCATCAAAGGACGAACTGTGAAGGATATCTTTTTCATTTAGTTGTCTGGAAAACCAAAATGGTGTTCAACATGTGCTTTCAGAGAAATCTGAAGATTTCCCCTGAAAAGGTATAATCAGTCACACACATAATCTGTTATAACTGACTTCAGTGATACAAATTTAATTGCATTACCTTTCCCTATATGTTGCACATACTTTTCTCAACATCAGTAGCCCCTTCTTATTTGGTGATCCTGCCTCATTACTCAGCAGTAGAGTTCCAGAGACTTGTATGTTAAATTTCCAGTGAAAGAGAAATCAAAGACAGTGTGAACAGACTTAAACTTGGCTTATTTTGTTAGCACACGTACACAGAGATACAAATCATAGCAGTCAGAAAACAAAGACAACTTCAGACAACAGGAAACCAGCCTCCCTCCCAGGAATAATGTCATTACACCACATCTGGTGTGCAGAGAAACTCTTGATTTCAAGTATTTATTCAAATTTTAAAGAAGAGAGGAAATTGTCCTCTTTCTTGCAAAAGAACTTTCCAACAGCCATAGTCTCAGCCAGAGAGTAACACCATAAAACTCACTGGACAATGGCTTCTCCCAGCCCTTAGGATTTACTTGTGGGCCATGTGAAATAATGCCACCTACTGCCACCTGACAAACATAATTTGTTTAGCTGCAAAGCAATGTGGTGATTATATTTTCACAAAGTCCTCAAATGTGTAGATTTATGACCTTAATGTTGAGAAGAAATGGGATTTTACCTGAGCAATGTTGAAGTAAACTTTCTTCATTTAAGTTAATGTTTCAAGACAACTCCTGATCAAACTTTCACATATCCATAATTCATAAATTCAGGCTTCTATTCTAGTAAAATTAAAACAGATTATTCACCAAAGATAAATACATTAGCAAATCTCAGCAATCTGACTAGAGCTTTGCAAATATATTCTGCTTTACATGTTAACTTTTCAAACTAGAAGAAGGAAAACATGACTTACCTGGAGCCAATATGTCAGTATTTTCAGCAGCACTTAAACCACGTTTTGAATGACATGATCTAGCTAAAAGAAACATGTAAGAAATTAACAAAACAATAATGACTTTTAGATTTATAAAAGCATAAACAAGTAAATAGATCTTCCCTCATTCTTTACTAATTACAGACAATTATAACTCCATATTTAATCATTCATAATGTTTATTACCCCATTTTATATTCCTCTGAATATCTATAAGTAAAAGGAGTTTTAAAATCAACTGTGGACTTTTATGATTAAACTTGGTACTTAAAATTCTGGTGTTACTTCCATATTTAGCAAAGCAGGCTTAAATGCATGCCTGCAATGTTTTAGTAACACTGTCTATGTTTCCTTACTTTACAGTCATTTCAACAGACACGGCTAGAGTAATGCATTATACTTCCACCATAACTCTAATTGCAGCTGCACATGGTCTGAAATGCAAATATTAAATCTGCCAAATATGTGTCAGTCCTGAAAATACAAAATTTGCAAATCAGTTCTGACTGAAAAAAAATATCCTAAGCTGCACCAGTTTGCCCTAAACAAGGCTTCTCCTCAGCTCAGTGGGATGGGCCAGCTGAACTGCTGCCACAAATCCAGGTGGGCTCACCTCATAGCTTGGGGACATGCCAGCACAGCTGGGCCCTGCAGCAGCCATCTTTCTCATGCCCAGTACCATCTGCTCTGCACCAGGAACTCTGACCCCATGTAGTAGTGCCTGCCTCTCCCAGCATCACCCACAGTCACTGCTCTACCAGCACATGTGGGTGACCCAGGGCTGCACGACAAGGAAGAGGGACCTCCTCCATTTCAGCAATGTCTTGATCGTTGCCAGGCCCAAGTAAGACTTATAGACCACAGCTGCCTTTTCCACGAAGTCCTGGCCCTAGCACCAGGGCAGGGACACCCAAGGAGCAGACCAAGCATAACAATAAAAACCTCCCCCTCAGAAGATGAGACTGCTGCTTCAAGGATAAGCAAGGTCATCCATAAGCCTGCAGCTCTGCAAAAGTGCACAGTAAGTCTGATGCAAGCTGGCCATTGCACTTTGCACTATGATCCCACCAGGACCACCTTAGCTGAGCTAAATAAACCCATCAAGGGGTCTGCCTTTCAGAGCTTAAGTATGAATTTGGTGGGTAGGTCCTCCACACTTCATTTGCAGGTGCCTCCAGTCACTTCTAAAAGCAAACACCTGGAGACTCTACCCAAGGAGAGAAGGCAAAATGAGCCAGCTTTGATTAAGAGCAGAATCCATTCAAGTTGATTATGGCTTTACCTAACAATACTACTGAATGGGAAGCTTGTCAGGCTTTTCACAAACAAACAGAAAGTGAAGATCAAACTGTGTAGAGTGAAGAAATGGTTAGCCAGGCAGGATGAGGAGAAATCTGGAAACAGAGCTCTTAAGGATGGGCGACCAAGGGAATCCGAGTAGGCAAGAAGAAAGAAAAGCCCAGGTGTGTAGTAGACTATGCTGTCCATGTTTCAAAGCTCTGAACACTGCTCTGCGTATAGGAAGTATTGCCAAGGTGCGCAGAGATGGCACTAGACAGAAAGCATGCACCTGCCCTTTGGAGAACATGTATGTCAGGAGAAACATACCACTCCAACCTTAGCAGTTTTCATTTGGCCCTTATTGAAGATCTGTTTGTGCAAAGCTGAGCAGACACACCAGCAAGGCCACAAGACTCACAATTTTAAGCTCTTTGACCCACCACCTCCAGACAGAGACAAAGTTCTACTTCTCTCAGTGCAATCCTTGGACTGGTTGGTATCGTCTCAATCCCACAGATACAGCAAGGAGTTGTTCCAAGCAGCTGTAGACATCAAGATATTGGCACTTCTTAAAAAGCTGATATTTTACTTAAGGTAATTTAGAGAATTAAAAAAAGAACCAAACACTAAAGAAAAGCTTGCTTTGCCTGCAAACCTGTGATTTTTAGCATGGGGCAGGGAAGGACGCTGCTGCTCTGGTTTTGGAGAGGACCACATCACAGCAACCTGGGGGCTCCCTGACAAGCCATAACTGCCTGGCAAGAGGGCACTGCACATCTCTGTCCACTTGCTATGCTCTGAGGGTATTGTACATGTTGAAAAGGGGCCAGAGCAACACCCTACTTGCTACCAGTAAGAATTCCTTCTCCTGTGCTGGGAACAACCCTTTTTCGTTGGACTTCCCAAATAAAAGGGGACAAAGTCATGCCTTGTTCTTGCCTTCAGGGTTTCATCAGTGCTTTCTGACTCTTCTCTTGTAGATGCCAGTTTTTGCTGCTTGGTTTCCCCAGATGAGCTTTGTTGCCTGGGCTTTGAGAGGCGTGATGCAGCCAGTGCACCACCCCAGCGGAGGTGAGGAGAGAGGCACTACATCCTTCTGCTCTGGACAGCAGATTTCTCTCACACACCAGTAAGCTGGAGTGGCTCCACACCACTCTTAGACCCATCACACCCCTCACAGCAGGCTTTGCTGGCTCTGGCTCACTCATCAGCTCTGTGAGCAAATGCCCACAGGTGGGAAGCTGGCATGTGAACTTCAGATTATGTGGAGCATGATAAGCATGACTATGTATATCACCTGGAAGGGATGTAAGGGACATTTTTTTTAATATACTTTATATGTAGTTGGCTACAGTTCATAGTATAACTTGCAAATATAGTGTCTTAACTCTCTTCCCTCCCCTTAAGCCAATATAGATACAATGATAGGAGTTCTGGTTTAGTGCTTTTGCAATTTAGAAAGTAGTCATTTCACACACTTGGAGCACACACTTCTAGCAATTTCGTTTTATTTCACAAGACTAGACTTAGAGAGTGATTTTTCAACTACATTAATAGAAAAGCAGAATGACAAAAGTCATATCCCCCTACCTTGCCATCTGCATCCTGCAGTGTGCAAAATGGAAAAGTATACTGGGAGGGTCTGTGATTAGGGAAGAAATGACAAAAAGATAATTATGAATGCAAAAGAAGAATGGTATCTTGTCACAGAACTTGACACTTCTGAGTGGGTGTCAACAAGGTGAATAATGGCAGCAGAAACTCATTGCATCATTGATACAGGAACAAAGCACTGCACCTTTAAAAAATTCAAATAAGCTCCAGAAAAGTATTTGGCTGCTATTGGAATACAGCTACATATCATATCGGTCTGTTAAGGTCAGGAAGAAAAGATAAATCATTTCTAAAAGAAAATACAGACAGGTAGTGATGAAAGCATTGAATTATTATTCCTCTGCAGTTTTATTTACAACTATTCATTCTTGGCAGACAGATGCTAAATCAACCTACTCAATACATGAGGGGAGCATCCATTGCTGCTCTTTGGTCAGTGCCAATTCTTGCATACATCACCCAGCAGAATACTCTTTCTTCTAATTCTTGCTCTACCATAACTAGCTTGTCATTTCTACTAGGTTAACAACTCCAAATCAGCTACATAAAACATTCCTTTCTTGCTTCTTGTCCTGCAGATCAGCTATCTGGACTGATGCAGACACATCCCTCTCTGTCAGTTATAGCTGGAACCAAAAAAGCTGAAACCAGCTTTTTCTGAATAAAGCTGAAATAAAAATATAAAAATTGTTTGGATGCTTGAGCCCTGTATGATGTCTAACGGGGTCAAGCTCCTTTCAGAAGGAAACATACAAGTGGCAGTCACAACAGGGCAAAGAAATTGCATGGCTGATCTGCAGGTCTTGCAATGACTGTGCAAGAGTCAGCAAAGCATGGAAATTCAGGTGTGACTCTCCTAGCTGCCACCTAGAGTGTTTCTGAGACAATGCCATCTTTTCTTCAGGGGGAAGGCCTCACTTGATACCCTCAGCAATCGTTCCCCTAAGTAATTAAACTCCCAACTGCTCGGAGATCTGCACCATTGTGAAAAAGAGGGGGTTCAAAACCAAACCTTATTCATTTTTGGAAAAAACCCCAAATCCCTATGCACTCCAAATGGAGAAATGTCAGATCTCCAGACCAGACTGTGGTCTTTCTTACCATTTCTCTGCCATTCATTCAGCTGCCTCTGTGGTTAACTGAGAACTGCAGATCAGCATCTGGTCTGGAGTTACTAACCATAATGTGTGCTCCAGATATTGCTGCTCTGCAGGGCCAATAAGGGCAGGCAGACAGTGTACCTGCCATCTCTGGAGCTTACTACACACAAGGAAGGGAAATCAAGGATGCCAAGCTCACTCGTATCACACAACCATGTGTCTGTGGGAGTATATGGTCTATTGTACAAACAGCTATTTGCTAGAGTTGTATACAGATAGCAGGCATCCCAGCTGTCTGCAAACAAAACTGTCTCAAATCTGAGTACTGACAGAGTGATTCATTTGTAATCAGACTGAGTGCTTGATGTGTGTCTGTTCTGTTTGCCTTTGCTGAAATACATTTTGTGCACTATCTGCAGTTCTTAGCATTTCTTCATATGTATGACTTCCTAAAACTGATTATTTCTTTACATAAATAAAGTGTCAAAATGTACATCTGGCTAGTCTCAGTATTTGGATGAGTCCCTTCCTTAAAATCTCAAAAATTCTTGAAAATCAACTTGTAATATAAACCATATGATGATTAAGTTCCTTGATGATCCTTGTAGGTTTATATTTGCTTTTCTAAGATGCAAGGCTTTACAGTTTTCCATCACTTGTAAAAATGGTTTCACTGACAGTGATGCAAAACCCAGTAAATAGTTTGTCAGATGAGATCCCTAAGGAGGTTTTCTTTATATTATTTTTATTTTATAGGTCTTCTGGTAATTTCATACATCATGAACTTAATATGGTTACAAAAGAGATTACAGACAGCTGTATCTTAGAAAGTTGGATCTAGTTAATTTTTGTTCTGAGAGGGTAGTTGGAGTTTGAGAGCTGCTTTGACTGACATTACATCATCTGTCATTTTTTTCTAAAATACATGTCATTTAGCTGATGACATGTTTTTTACCCTTCCTCCCTCTGAGCTGAAAAGTAACATCTGCACTAAATAATTCATAACAACAGACTCTTATTGTCTAACTAGCTTATTCGGCACAAACACAACACACTGGAGAATGGAATTTCAACCCTCTTTAATTAACAGTAACATTGTGAATTCCAGAAGAAATCACAGAAGGATCCAGAGACTGACATGACATACTCAGGAGTTTTGTTCTTTATCAGTTTGAAGACATCTGACATCAAGGGCAAAGGCTCTCAGGCTGTGCTGCACTGGTATTCCTGAGATGATCTCTCTGATGAAATGCTGATAAAATTGCTACAGAAGCTTGCTTGCTAATACCAGCTATGAGGCACCCTTTCATTTAAAACATTTTTTATTGAAAAGAAATTTTTGCAGGGAAGAAAGAAACATAGGAAACTATTGCATTAAGCTCTTAATTTGTTTCTGGTTTTCTTTGTTTGTTTTTTTTTGTGTGTGTTTCTCAGCAAGGAAAGATTACACTGTCCAGCCAATTTTAGGCTCAGCACCTAATTGGAACAGTAGCTCCTTTTTCCATGGAAAAGTGCTAGTATAGCAAATTCCATGCAAGGAAAAGAGAGAGAGGAGAAGAAACTTTCTTATGCATACTCCCAAGCCCTCTGCGCTAGCTGAGAGACCTCATTTAAGGTCTTTTATAAAGCTTTTTAGGTTAACATACCTCTGAGGATTCCTTAGCAGAGGCAGCACCAACAGAAAGAACTACAGGAATGTCTTTGTTCAGGAAAGTCAAGAGCAGGACAAGTACCTGGAGATTTACAGGAAAATTAACAAGAAAAAACCCCTGTTATTAAATTTGTGTAACCAGGAAGGTACTGTATGATGAAAGGATGTGTTTGTCATGCATTAAGGACTAGAATAGGAAAAAGGCACTTTGTCTTTTTTTTTTTTTTTTCCCCCACCTCTTTCAAGTCTCTGAAACAGAGTTTATGAGATATGTGGAGACTCAAAATTCATTCCTTACTGAGCTCAGCACTTCATACAAATAAATGAAGAATGCAATTAGATCCCATGTTTCCCACTTGCCTTGACTGCTCAGTATACCTTCTGGGGCTTTCTGCCTGAATTTTAAGACAGTCATTTGTTCATTTTCTCCAGCTAAATCATTTATCTAAGAAAGACTCTTAACTCTCCCTAAAAGTATTGCCTTTTTTGGCTCCCAGACTCATCAGTCAGGAGAGCAAAATAGGTGTGAAGTTTATTATTTTCCTTTTTTCCCTCCTCCAACAGAATTCACATCCCTTCTACTAACATTAGTAGACCTTACTAGACTTGCCTTTCTTCACCACCTCATATTGTGGCAATGCCTTAAAACTTGCTCTCCATAACAGATTGCATCACAGAGACATAGCATTTTAGGTAGATTTTTTTTTCACTCAAGCAGCCTCTAGTAAGAAAAGTACAAAATAAAGGAAGGGGATAATGAATTTATACCTTTCCTTTCTTCCATCAGCAGCATGTTAGTAAGAAAACTGTGGTTTATCAAGGCTATATTTATATACAAGGGAGTTTCTCTTGCATGTTTCCTCCTGAATTAGTTGCAAAGTGTATGCTGAGTATTCTAAACTCATTTGAACAAGATAAGTATAATTGCTTAAAATAGACAGGAAACCTTCAAAGGATAAGTACATCACCACCACCCATGTGTCACTCTGACTCATAGCTCCAGCAAAGCAAACACTGAAGTCAGTGAGAGCCTTTCCAGTGACACAAGTGAGTTTTACACTTGCCCATCTGAGCTAGAAGAAGAGCAGATAGTCTTCATGATCCTCCAACCCACGTCTTCATGTCCATATAGGCAAAATCAGCAGGAGACATAGTACAACCCACAGAGATCCAAGAGAAAAGTCACAGGGGGCACAGCAAGTACGTGAGATATCAGGCTCCCAGAGAGCCCCACTGTTCTCTCTCAGCATTTCCATATGTTACAGGATAATCTGGCAGTATCAGTCTAAGTAGCTCCTGATGGTTTTATTTTATTTACTTACCACAACAGAGATCCAGCTTATTTCTCTTCCACCAGCCAGACCTCCCCATGGCCTCACATGGTTTGAAAGCCACAGGTAACCAACATCTGAGCTCTGTCTTATCCTGTCAAAACAACCTCCCTAAAATCCATAGCATGGGGATATGTATCATTTCACTTTGTAGGGAAAGAAAAAATATCTTGTTCTTGTACCTGCCAATATTTTAAATTGTTATTGTATTTCAGAGTATTTTGCCTCTATGTGCCTGTCACTGAAGCAGTTATCCCAGGTGATGGCACAGCTGACATCTGACATACAGCATCTTTCTAATAGTACTTTGAAGAATGATCCACATCAATCCTATATGAGATTAGTCAGTTTGACAAATAGAGCTTATCTACTCAATGAGTGTCAGAAACTCAGTCCTTTGGACTTTACAGCTGTAGTCAAGTTTAGAGTGATGGTCATTAATCTTCCAGGGCTGTGGTGGCTGCAGTTTATTTGATAGCTGCAAGTCACTGAGGACTACATCAAACTCTCATAGTGAAAAGACTCATATTCTTCCAGGATAGGACTTGGACTAGGTCCCAAACCATACTGTGTAGTTTAATTGAATGAATGAAACACAATGTTGATTTGCCAGCTGTTATATTAGAATTTAGGCTTTTAATTCCTTGCTCACAAATGACTCTCTGCATGCAGGAGGGACTGAAGGATTGTTCCATTTAACACCCAGTAATTCGGAGCCTGCAGGGAGCTCTGTTCCACTCAGTGTTAATACTGAGCGTAAATACCAAACATTCCCAAGTATGGAAACTGAACACCTTCAGAAGTTTAAAAAGTAACATAGTCTTAAGACTAGTAATCAAATCCAAAGACTAGCAATCACATTCTTCAATGAAATGCATACAAGACATACATGCATGCATACATATGTTACAGTCACATATTTCAGTCTGGTCTTGGTTTGCTAAGGCTCGGCCTCTGTTTTCCTATTCCAGTTCCAAATAGAAAAAAATAAAATAAAATAAAATCAAACCAACCAAACAAAAAAACCTCAAACCAAACCAAAAAAAGAGTTAACATAAAATTCTCTTACCTTTACCCTATTCCATATCATGAATTATTACTGCCTATGCCTAGTCTGGCATCTTTTAAAATGAATACTGAATTGCTGAAAATGTGACAGAATGTAGAACAAAGATTTGAGTAGGCAGAGAAACACAGCTTGAAAGAAGATAATGGTGTTGAAATGTATCTGTCATTTCCAAATGCAAAGATTTGAAAATAATTCTTCACTTACCTGCCAGGATGATTTGGATGAAAGGAGGGAATAATTGTTGCTTCTTCAGTAAGTGAGGACCTTAAATAAAGTTCTGAGATCTTAGATTTTTAGTTTATTCCTAAAAATGTAGCATTAGAGAGTAGAAATGAACTCTAGGAATTTTATTTTTTAGCCACAATAGGCAGATATTTGGATCTTGAATAATAGATTGCAAAGTCAGGTCCTGAACACTGCCATTGCCATTGCATTCAATTCAGTCAGCAATGCAATACTATATAGACCATATATAATCAAATTCCTTTTCACAACTGCATATAACTAGATATAACACTGTGTAAGGTGTGAATGAAGGCAGAGAAGGAAACTGATTGCCAAATATATATATTTAATATTGCCATTGTTCCTAAATTATTAGACTAATCACTGTTAAAACAAGAAGTCATAATATTCTCAATAAAGAATTAAAGGAGTATTGAGATCCTTTGCATGAGTTAGGATAATTAAAATTCTAAAACCTGTTGTCATATCTAATTTCTTAAAGGAAAGAATCCCAGGAATTATTATCTCCTCTCTCTCTGGTACTTGGGATATAATTAGTACAGGCAACCTAGTACTTTCATTCCTGACTCTCAGGACTCCCTTCTTACATTGAATACAAAAATGTAAATAGAATATGCTGACAGAAAAATTATTTGGGACTTCATCAATATCTGCTGCAAAATTATTTCTAAATAATTTGAAAATTTGAAGAGGTGGGGAAAATACTGTTTTACCATTTTAATGAAGTACAACAGTGTACCTAGACCCTGTTACTTTTATTATGGTTAACATTCTGTGTGTGAAACCCTAACTCAATTAAACTCAATTTTCTTTGGCAAGATATCATCACCAATTTTTTCTAATTGCTACTTCCCTATCATAATAGCTATTGCTTTGAAAGAAAAGTGAGTTTGAAGTTTCATTAACAGTAAAACCATAATAAGTAAACCAGCTCCAAAATACATCTCATTTGCTATTGCATCTTACTCAAAGGCAAAATGTGCCTGTGGCCAAATATTTAAAGTTTAGCCCTGTTGCATTATTTACAGTGTTAAGTGCACAACCAAAAGACAACTTCTAAATATAAACCCCACAAATTTAACTGGAGTATTAACATTTCAATAGAGACGAAATAAAGGATGATGATGATATGCTATTTAGTACAACATCACTTTTTGCACCATCACTGCAACACATGCATTGTGATGCAGTACTGAATTTCTTACTATTCTTAAGAAGCACACTCTTCCTCACACAGCTGGTGAAGTGGCCAGCACATCTATTCAGTAATTTCTATTCTTCTTGATTAACAGCTATCCCTGTCACTTTCCATGCATCATACACTGCTGAAAAGACAAGAGAACTGTTTTTCTCCCTGATATGCCATGTCTTGGAGGTCTTCAAAAATACCATCAGATTTATGTTTACAACATTCTTGTCTCTCTATAACAGAGGATTTAAGCAGAAAACTACAGTTGAAAGTATGGATGGTCTCAGACATATTGCATATGGTACTGGATACTTTTCTATGCAGCTGAATCCTGTTCTAGATCTCCAGTGACTTTAGTAGGAAATTAGACATTTAGCATACTTACAGACACTGTCACACAGATAATCTGGAACTTGTTGAAGATATTTACTGCTCCCTCGAGCCAGTGAGCAAACCTCTCATTTATCCTAGCCTAACTATATAGACTTGGCACTCTTTAATACCACCTGAAGTCTAGGCAGTAAGGCAGCAAAACCTTTTGGTAAAAAAGAAGAAGTTCTATGGTCTCTCACTGGTTTTGAATAGCACTTCTGAAGATTAATTCAAAATAACAGCACTGCTTTCTAGAAGTAGCAATTCCTTTTAGTATGTGTTCTGGGTGTCTGTAACATCTTTGCAGCATCCTGGTATATCCAGACCTATTTCTATCCAGGAAGAGAAAGGCATCTCTCTTTCAGGATATCTTGGGTAGAAATATTACAACTGCAGCGAGGGAGACTGCAAAATCAAGCCAATAATGTATCAGGAAATTCCAGAATTAAATCTATTTTTTTCAAAGCTCGTTGAAGACACAGATCAGGTCATAGGAAACTAAAAGATGTACTTTGCTTTTAGATTTGCTTAAATTTTCTTGGGCAAGTCACATAGGAAAAAAGTCTCACCAGTTTGACTGTGTTCAGAATGGAGAATACTGCATCTTTTGCAAAATAATTCTTCCAGCAGTAACATGATCACCTTCCAGCATAGGGGCCAAAGGAAGTAGGCCTTCAGAGGTGAGTATGCTGTCTCTTGTGATTCAGCCTTCTTCAGTAGCTTATAAGGATCACCTGGGTGCTCTGCTTTCTACTGACAAACTCAGAATGCAGCATGAGCAATCTGCTAATATATAGATGCATACTATGATTTTGACACTGTTAAGAGCAATACTGGATGCCAAGTATTATTAATTAAGAGGTATCAAAGATTATGTGGACAGTACAGACACTTAGAAATCAAAGTGAAGCTACCACAACAGTGGGCAATAGCATTCCTGCCCATGGACTCAGATATCCCCGAATAACAATGAGGGATGCCATCTGCTGAGCTCTGAAATAAGCTCTTTATTCATGCTTGGCAGACCTAAAACAACCCACACAAAACAAAACAAAAAAAAAAAGGAGGGGAAAGGAAGAGATGTTGGGAGTTTGTAGCCAAAATTCACAGCTAGATAAAGGTCATCAAAGCAGATGTTGTCAGCACTTTCCTCATGGGCTTTTGTTTGTCCATCCACTATTTTTCTGTAGAAACTAGAAGCCATCCTTCAAGGGACTCACTGAAATTGCCAGTGATGCTTTCCTAAGTCTGGTACTTCCAGCAATCAGGTGTTAACAACACATAAATACATGCTGCTCTGAAATAAATATAGATCCTAACAGAACCCAACTGCAATAACTGAGATGGAACTAATGCCTTTTGTGATTTCTGCAGGGTAGGCTAAACTAAGTGCTTTACAGGGAAGAGAAGGTACATCAAGGATATTTCCTCATATAGAAGCATACAAGTTCAGACCTCTATAATTTTAAACATTAGTCATTGAACTGAGATAGCTCAGTTCACAGGTACATAGCACAACTGATTTGTCAGCTGAAAACTGAAAGAAAGCTGCTATTGATCATATTTTCAATCAGCAATAATATAAGGTAAATCTACAGGATATCATATAGTTTCACAAAGGTTTTAAAATGAACACATAATACTAAGACTGTACCCTGGTAACTATGATTTTTGCCATTTTTAGTAAAAGTCCGCAGGTTTTGTGCTGACTTGACAGCCCAGAGTCTAAGGTTTTTTGTCCTTGCCTTCATCTAAGCTGAACTTATCTTGCTTTAATAATTGTATAGTGGTCAACTGACTAATACCTGTCCATTATAACTTCATCTCTGGGAATATTGCATGTGGTAAAGGCCTGACAAACCTGGGTTAGGGACATTATTGTGGAACAAGCAACAGCCCTTCCTGTCAGGTGGAGAAGGTGGAAGTTGCTGTGCAGCTTTCACTCTTCACCTGGGAACCAAGGACAAGCAGACAGGTCTTGCCTGCAAAGCATGTGAAATAACACCAGATAGACTTGAACAATTTTAAGAGTCTTACTGATGAGGCATCTCACAGAATTTGAGCGTACATTTTTGTAACAGGGTTAATAATTTTGACTGTTAAAATATTAATTTGTCTAAGACTAAATACCTAGTTTCAAGTATATGGTATGTTCCCTTCTGCTCAGAACATTTGCAGTATTTCAAGACCTTTTACTACCCAATCTATTCCCTCCTGGACCAGCACTATACATTTGAGTATGAACACATGAACCCATTTCTGCTGAATTAACCAGAGCTCACTACACATAGATTATACAATTATGCTGGCTTCATATCAGCTGTGGGAGAACAGATGACACATGATAAAGCCATGATATGTTAGTACAAAGTTAATATACCAGGAGTTCACCACCAAGTTGAAGCACAAGAGGAAGCTTATGTGAGATCAGAATTTTACTCCTTGCAGCTGAAACAGTTTGATCTGGTACTGGGAACCTGAAGGCAGGTTTTCTTTTATCATTAAATCATGGCCTCAGAAATTCTTGTGTTACAGTTTTGATGGCTCTCCTATCTTACTCCTTTTACAACTGATGTAGGCTCTAGGATGTTCATATGACAGAAAATGCTCCTTAGGATTCAATAAATAAAGGATATTGTGATGAATATGCTGATTATTTTCCTCTTTGGTGCTTACATCAATCACCTTATCTTTCTCTTTTCTCCCTTCCATCTCTATCATTCTCCTTGATTTTCTGCTTTCTAGCTTTATTCTTCACTGCTTATCTCTTGGTTATTTCTCTTCCTTTCTCTTGTCTTCCTTGCTTTTTAATGAGTTTTCCTGCTCTGGCTTTCCTACAACCTACTTAACCCCTCCTCCTTACTGATCTCTCTCCATATGCTGAGCCCTGCAGACTGCTCATCAGTTCTCCTTTCCTGAGGAGCAGGGGCAGAGCAGGGTAATGGACTAGCATACTAGTTCCTGCTTTGAATAGAATACTTGTGTTTATGGAAATAATTGCTGTGTGGATAGCTTTGATTTGACTACAAAGCTGTAAGTGCTGCTAGTAATTTAGCATTTTCCATTTCTATTAAATGAGTAAATGGGAGGTAAATAATGGAATTTAGCATAATGAATTTAAATATATTTTAATGTGATAGTGTTCAGTAAGTACCTGAGAAAAATGTGTAAGAAGGTATTAATTATTAGAGAGAGCTCAGGCTGGCAATATAAAAATATGGTCATTTAAAATTAAAAAATAGGAAGACTAATAATAAATAGGAAAGAAAATATATAAGATGCTGTGGACCAGGGAAGAAACCCTTTGCTTATACTCATAATCAGACAGATCTATCTTACTTGTCTAGGGCTGGAATTTACACCCAGAAAAAATTGTTAAAACATAAGGAATCAAATTAAAACTTTCTTAGTGGGGTACTGAACTTATAAAAGCTCTACTTACCCTTTTCAAGGCAGCACTGGATGTACTTTTGTATCATTTAATGACATCTGGTTACCTCCATGAAATGAGATGATGACTTTGATCCAGGCTGTTAAGTGAAGTCACTCAAAACATACAGGAAATTAACACTGATGAGAAGAAGAAATACACACTTTACTTGGTTCAGGAATAGTTAAATGGAGATCTTTCTTCTTGGCAACTTTCTGATAAGAGAAAAATGACATTCTAGGATTGCTATTTTATGTCCGTATGGCTGGCAGGGTGAGATTGCCACATCAGCAGCACAAAACAGTAAAATAATGCAATGCTTGCTGAAAATGTAAA
This sequence comes from Galbula dea, assembly GCA_013399015.1. NCBI lineage: Eukaryota > Metazoa > Chordata > Aves > Piciformes > Galbulidae > Galbula > Galbula dea. The sequence goes on along the minus strand of VWZX01003680.1, from coordinate 75,289 downwards.
ATAAAAAGATCCTTATAGAGGGTAAGCCTTCATTAATATAAAAAAAGATTATGTGTCCCAAGGGGATCATTTTGTACTTTGTGTCTGTCAAAGAACAGAAGGCATGCAAGGACTCATCCTTTCCTTCCCTTAGTAGTCAATGAGCTTTTAAATAACCACTCCCCTTTCTTGAGTTATTTGATCTAGATCATAACTAGAGAATTTTATTGCCACCTTACTCTCTTAAGATTCAGTATGGGATGTGTGTGGACTGATTGAACTTTCTCAAGCCCCCTGCTCCCCCCAGCCAAACTCCAGAGACCCAAACAAGGCACTTAAACGAGGAGCCAGGTTGTCCTCACTTTTGATTATAACCTGAGAGAAATACAGACAGTAACAAAGGTGACTCAGATCTTAAATTGGCTAAATCTCTTTTAGGATGTCTCTGTGGGAATCTACAAGACACCTGTATTCCTAATTAATACACCTAATTGCTTAAAATTAGGATAAATTAGGGATGAAGAAGGTCCTGAAATAAACATGGTACTGTGCAAAGATGTCCCAAATAAGCCATGTCCCTCAAGAATGTTACAACGCAGCCTGCTAGGAGATGCAGGAACACCCAGAGGGACATGTTATCTTATGATCCAATTCAAAGCACGTTGAAGTAAATGAGCTTTGATTGATTTTGGTGCGCTTTATCCTCTGCTTTCTTGCGAGGCCTCTGTAGAAGTGAGACAGAACCTTTCACTTGTCGGAAGAAGAGAGGTGTGAGCACCTGTCCAGCACGCAGACACTGTCTGTTACAGCTGACATCACTTGTCACGTGTAAAATGTTTTTCTCTTAATTTTGCACTTGCATGTTTTGTTTGCTTTTGTGTTGTACTTCCACTCCTGTCTAAGCAGCTCGTAATCCTCATGCTGTGTGAGCTGTCTGCATATTCTCCTGACCTTTATGTAAGGCAGGAAGCAGCTGCACTGCTGCATTCACACTAACAGCTTCAGTCTGGGTTTTACATCTGCTGTCATCTTGCCAACTACTTTTTATTACTCTTCCAAAAATAATAAAAGAAACCCAGCCCACAAAACCACAAAAAAGCCCAAACCAAACATACCAAAACAACAAAAACCCACTCACGTTACTCAAAGCCAAATTATCACAATTTGGATCACAACTGGTTCAGTAAGTTTGTACAAGAACTTGTGAAGTATGTGGTAGAAGAAGAACAGGGAGATAGAAAAAGAAATTCTTCCCTAGTTTATTCCTGCCCAGTCCTTTAATTTAAAAATTATAGCACTATTTGAATGCCAGATCTGACCAACCATTGAACTACGGTGCAGAGACATCATAATTGGTCTGCAAAACAGTTTTTGCTATGAGAAACTTGGTAACATATATTATTATTGCTTGTTATATGCTCATGTTTCTAGATAGACTGAGACCTTATTCTTCTACTGATCAAATTTATGTTGGCATGTTTCAGCAAAAAAATCTCAATCACTTCAGAGAAGACATAAGATAAAAGCAGACTCTTTGCCCACTTCAGCATGAGCAGTTTTGTTCTGGTTCTTAACAATGTTGTCATCCACTTCATCTACAGTAGCTTTTCAATCTTGAAAAATGTTCTTTTGAAGTATTTGTGTGCAGGGTGTGGGTTTTTTTGTGTAGAAGTCTCTAGGTTTTTAAGAAAGTAAACAGAAAATCAGCTCTGTCCTTTGAGGTAACAAGCACTTAGCAAAAGTGGCAATTCATATAGATTTGACAATAAAAAGGGAATAAGTGAAACTTAAGAGACATGGATTGTCCCAAGCCCTGTGCAATGCTAAATAAAAATATCTGAGCCATCAAGGGCACTGGGAAACTGAATCATGATTCTGTTAGAGTGCTACTTTTCCTGGCCTAATTCCTCCTGATGACTAGTGCAAATGTACAAGATAAATTTGCCCAGAGAGACCTTTGTGCTTGCACAGTTATATTGATTCAGGTATGGGACATGCACATGGCCATTGAATATGCAGTAGAGATTGACCTTTCTATCAAATCCAAACTCTGCTTGCATACAGTCTGTTCTGCCCATTCCCTTCAAACTTAATTTTAACTGCCATATTGCAAGAAAATGTCCCCATTGCAATCCTTTCCCTACTCTGTCACTGTAGTCTCATTGCAGTCCCCTGTAGTCAGTCCTGTTTCTCCAATTTTTACTAAAAGTGAAAGCCTCCTTGTATGAGCAACTCCTTTCTCTCCATTTAAAGAGCTGAGCCCAAAATGGTGCTTGACCACTTCTATTTTTGACCAATACTGAATCTTGAGCTCCCAGACTTTTTGCCAGATTTTGTTTTCATCTAAGTCCTCATTCTTAGATCTTCTACACCCATAACTCTTTTCCCTGCCCTTCAACTCTGCCTCAGTGTTAGGTCATATCTGCTTGACTTGTTACATTTTGTGTTTTGGCTCACTGATTCCCACCTTGACTCTTCTCATCCAGATGCCCAATCTGCTGGTAGCTTTTTCTTTTTTTTTCACATTTACATCGTAGACATTAATTTCTTTCTTTCATCTTTCTTCTTTCAGTTTCACCCTTATTCTCTTGCCCTGGCAAACACACTACCCCTCTCTGCACTTTCAATCCCACCTTCCCCACAGCCTGCAATACAAGCTTCCACCACCTGAAGCCACAAGCCTCATCCCATGTCTCAGGCAGTGTGTTCCCATTTCTGTGCTCACCCCTCCTTTCCTGTGCTATTTTATCCTTGGCATACAGATAAATTAGAGTCTTCCTTCAAGTTTCTTGGGCCCAGCAAGTAAGTCACTGACAAGCACACAGGAGAGAAAAGACCCTTAAAATCTGAAACCTGGACTTGCCACAGTTAGAATAGGTCACAACTACAGTTTTAAGCATAGTTTCATAACAAAATGATATCTATAGGACATAAGCTAACTATGACTTTTCAAAGCTGAACACCACCTTCTAGAGAGAGAAAAGGCATGTGCCTGCCAAAACACACAAATGGATATGGATGTGACATATATACATATATATGTATACAAAAAAAGGCTGAATCATTTAACATGAACAAAGCAAATGTATTTTTCCATTCCATTTCTGTTATTGAATCATTTATGATTTGATTTAAAAATAAATAAATCTATTGGGCAGAAACAGGCATTCAGCATGGAAAATTTGGTTTGAACACAGCTAAATCAAGGAAGGCTTGTAAAAGCTGCAGAGAGTCTTCTAATAGGAAGCATAAGGTATACTGATTGCTAACTGATGCAAACAACCCCAAATCTACTACTTTTCTGACTTTTTTATTATCTGACACTAAATGCAGACAACAATCTGAGATAACAAGAGGGTGTGAGAGGCAGACTTAATACCATAACTGCTAGGCTTTCAGAAATGACTGAGAGGGACTGGCTGAAGCAGAAGATAAGCTTTTCTGTGTAAGCATAATGATGAAATAGATAAACTGGAAACTGAGTCTAATCTGGGAATCTGGCAATGCTCAAATGACTGTCAAAACAAAATGAGAAAGAGAGGAGGAAATACTGTTCCAAAGCCTGCTCATTGATTTGAGCATTTTCAGTGCCAATAGGAATAATAACAATGAAAACCATCTGCTGATCTCTGCAATGAATTCTTTATCTATGCTTGAAAGACTTGTGCAGAGATGGAAAACTGTGTGTAAGGCTGCAGACAAAACAAGGTATGTGTGGCAGATGTTCAGAGGGCTCCACTCACAGGAACCCAACTGCCACATTGTTAAGACTTCTCTAGGGACTCGAGTTCAACTTCTTGTGTAGATGCTGTCATCAGAGCTAACAACATGTTTCTAAATCTTGTGGTTTAGTTCATCAACCATTAGCCAAAAACAAAACTGAGATTCTGAAGTGAATGATGGTTCAAAAAAAAGATATTGCTATAATCATTTAATATGTACTGACCTAAATAAAAATTGATGAATAAACAGAAAACTGATAGAGGATATACTGGAGTATTTTTTATCTCCTGTGGAAAATTTCACAAATCCCTGATGTCAACTGGTATCTTTTTATAGTATGCACTGCCTCAATCCAAATCAGGCTGCTACATGCTCACAGCAGTTGTGATTCTTAAATATTTTTCACAAAGTGGTAGCATATGGCATTTTTAGGAATAGTCTATTTGCATTCACATACAAAAAGACTTGACTGTACAGGCAGAATGGGCAGAGGAGTATTGGACAAATCAAAGGGAAAAAAACCTGAATGTTATTTTATTATGGTGGCAGAAGTAACCTTTACACCACTCCCACACAGATATTCACATGTTGAATAGTCACTGGTTAACAGCTTATTTTCACCACCAGTAATCACATAGCAGTAGCGTGCATCAGTAAATACAATTTTTGCCATTACTCACAAAAGATCACAGGCTTGGCATGGACCTGATGGTGGGAGGACTCAGGACTTCTCTGGGCCTGAGCTAGTTTTAGCAATAGTCAAGGGACTACCACCTGGCCTATTGTAGCTTCTGGGGATACTGTGTGCTAAAGGTCTAACAGACTTAGGTAGTCACTGTGTGACATATAACAATCCTTTATGTTCACAGGAGCTGAAGAAGGTTTTAGAGTTCAATAAATAGAAGCAGGTCTTGTTAAAAAAACATGTAAAAATAGCCACAGGTGGACCCTAAGATCAAGGAGGAAGGGATCCCCACCACCATATCATTCTCCTCCTGAAGACTGCAGGGTACCCAGGACTTATCATGAAAATTTTCCTCTCAATGCACACCACTCTGCCTGAAGAAGACTGGAGCTATTGGCTGTAGTGCCCAAAGGGACACTGGAAGGGTGAGCACAGCTCAGCAAAAAGGGATAGATGTTACTAAGTTTTATTTTTTAACACTTTAAAAGAGTATTATTGAGGAGGTATTTCCATATTACCTTTGATTATGAGTGTTAATAGCATTGGAATTGACTAGGAGTAACTCTTTGCTGTATTTTCATTAGATTGTTAATGATTTTGATTAGCCTAAAGATAGATTCTTTGCTCTATCTACATATATCAATGTGTGTATATATGTATATATATAATTTTAGAGAGAGAGAGCGCGCTTCATTTTGTCCCTAACAAGACTGAAAGTGTAACTGTAGCTAGGATGCAACAGGCTTCTCCACAAACTTTAAAGAGGAAATAATAGTGATAGATACACACAGACCTTTAAGTGGCAAGCATAGTATTTTACATGTTATAACTGCAGTCAAGAACACAGTTTGTATGGGGACAGATCTGTGCTTCTGAACTGTAACTAAGCTGTCCCAAAAGATTTAAAGATTCCTCTTATTAGTAACTCTGCTACGTGTAAGATCTGAGCTGAAGCTAGAGAAGAAAAAAAGCTGCTTTGGACAGTAAAAGATGAATTTTTAACCACTTGGTCAGATCATGGCACTTTTGTGTGCAAGGTGGAGGGCAACAAATTCTCTGTAATAAGACTGGAGTGCTTTCAATAATTAAGAATACTTACTCCAAAGTGCTCTGATGTTGCTCTACTTGCTGACCAACAGAATATATGAGAACAAATGCCATCAATGAAAAATCAGCACAAGTACAAACCCTGTGAACTTTCCTCCTTACTCATCTTTCCTTCCCACTTTCCTGGGGTCTTGTAATGAAGAAGTAATCTGCGGTGGTGATTGTGGACCTTTTTTTGGACCTTGCTATTGCCACCTGCAAAACAGTGTTTGAAAAAAGTTTCTTTTGGAGAACCAATGGTACTCTTCAAAGATTAAAGGGTCAATCTGTGTCAAATGGTTGCTGTTCAAGATCAGCCTTTTAACAGGTCTCTGATGGCAGAAGAGCCTCTCATGGCAGAAAGCAACAGAAGTGGTAAGACACTCAATATCTAGGGGAATTTTAGGATACTTTTGAACAGAAATGGGGAGTCCTGATGCCTGCTAAGTAAAATAAACACAACCCTGTCATCCATCTCAACCTTGCCTGAGCAGAGCTGTGTATATTTCAGCACTCTTGCTCTGCAAATTCCCTTCAAGTGCACTCAGTATTCAGCAAAAGACTATGCACATCTGCTGTTCCAAGAAGCAAGTTTAATTGCTGATGGGATTTTTTCCCACTAGCATTTCAACCCATCTGCACGTTGTGATTGCTGAAGCCTAATTTTGTTTTTGTCTACTTCAACCTTTTCAAGTGATATTCATTAATCCCATCTATGGCATCTCTAACATGTGGGAAATCTGCCTAGAGTAATTACAAAGTATTTCCTCTGCACTTAGTTCTCATATAAGAGCATGGGAAGATAATGGAGGTTGATTGTAGTGTCATCATTCCATTGAGGAAATGAATGATGCTGTTCAACTAACAGCTGGCTTGTTACATAAAAGAAATGACAGATCAGAATAATAAAGGCAAATTACCCTTTAACACATCATTGATCATTCTAATTTGAAAGTCTCAGATTATCACCTGGAATCCTGGAAATACAGAAAAAAATACAAAAAAGACCTGTAAGTTTTCTATCTCTCTAGTTATGTGTATATATGTATATATATTTACACATTTATCCAAACAACTACAAACACATAGAATTTGTCTTATACATGTCTACAAACAGAATTTTTCTTTTTATTAGAGATATACATATTTATATACACACACACACAGGTGTGTATCTATGTATCATAGTGAGACAGCAAGGAAAATCACCAAGAATAGTATTTTTTCAATCTGCAATATCCATACTGGAAACCAGAATACAATTAAGGGAAGTTTCTTTTTATTATTAACTTACCTGAAGTAGGCATTTAGGAATGTGAATGATGTTTATTGTAATTGAATTCAAGGTGCAGTAAAAGCTTCACTGTATAATACTACTAATTTACACTACTGTGCCTTTATAAAAAATCTTGTGAGGCCTTTAATCTCCAGCATATATATGAGAAACAACAGTGGTTTTTCTATGTTAAATGTATTTATACAAAGATTTTAATACATAATTATATATATATAAACATTCCATATATAAATTTCATATCATAAATATCATATATATATAAATCTAAACCCTCTGTTGCTAAATGGTCCATTTAAGCATGCTCACTCCCCACAGATAAAATTGACAGTGCTCGGCTGAGAAGCCAACAGACTGATTTTACTGTCTCTTTCTATCTTAGGGTGTGTTCTAGATAGCCTTTCAAACAGTCTAGAGCTTGACTCCTTTAATCAGGAAGGGATAACATCACATAGCATTAGCAGACTACAGCACCTGTTTGCTAATTGGAGTTTGACATAAATAGGGCAATAGCAATCAAAATGCAATGTCTTTCAGGTCTAAAAAAGTGTTCAGTGCAACTTGTGGCCTCAAATGATACAGAAGTTGAAATTAAAGCTAATAAGAACATTGGGGTAAAATGAGGCATGGAGATGAAGCCTTTGAGTACAGATTTTCTCAGCAGCAACATCCATATTCCTAAACTAGATACCAGAGACTTCGGAAAAATTCTTCACATGCTCCCATTTTACATTTTCAAGCTGCCTCAACTGACATAAACTGGTCTCTTGGGATCCACTAATAAGATGGACTCCAATAAAAGAAGCATAGAATAACACTGGTTTCTAGTCCAGCCTCCTGCTCCAAGCAGTTTCTGCTGGGATAAATTCCAAGGGTGGAGACCACACAACCTGTCTGGGCAACATGTTCCACTGTTTGACTGTCACAATAAAAAAGGCACATTTTGTATTTATGTATTAATATTTGCTGGTGGCACTGCATAAGCTAAAATCAATGCTTACAGCCTTAACAAAAAACCCCTAGTAGAACATAAAATCCTGTTAGAGAAGGAAATAAAGTAATTTAAATCGAGTGTATACAACGTCTTCATGAAAGGCTAGCTTCAGGAAATGGTGGAATGAACATGTAACTTCATTAAATTATATTTTTTATTATTATCCATAAATTAAGAAATAGGGATCTATATTGCTATAGTAACAAAATACCATGTTATTTCTACATAAATTTGAAAATGTAGTGTTCTCACATGAAATTAAAACCAAAGCCCAAGAGCACAAAGAACATTAAAGTACTGCATTTATAATAGGAAACTGATAATTTCCTGGCCAATTGGTTTTGCTTCCAAATTAAAAGATTATTGAAAGGGATATTTAACACTGGAGTAGATTTTTAAGATGTATGTTTTCACCCCAGAACTAAAAAACTCTATCATCTTTTTCCAGTTCTCTACATTTTCTCCACATTTCAGAACATAGTGGTGATCTTGACATATAAAAGTATAATATTTAGACAGTAATTGATGCAGTGGCCTTAAATTGAATGACACTGCCAGTTTTGACTGACAAAATCGCCAGCTGCTGTTGTGTCAGCAGCACAGTCCTGCTCGTTGCAGAGCAGCCACTGGTTATACGGTATTTCTAACTAACCAACATTCCCTGTTACAGCTCCCAGCAAACCACCAAGGAATGCCTGACTGTTAGGGAAAAAGAAATTCATGACGCATGCATTACTAAATTGGTAATTGCTACCATTTCTGCACTGGACTCATGGAAAAGCATAGAAAAGATGAGGTAGGGAGAGAGAAGAAGAGAAGCTCTTCTTGGATTGCTATCATTAAAATCAGATTCTTCCTGGTTCACAGATGTGTCACAGTCTGGATTTGAGGGTTACAGTTGTGACATAATCTATTATTGGACAAAGACTTTTGAAACTTTCAGTAAATTTTCAAAGAACCTAAAACATAAACTCCTAAAGTGAAGTAGAAAGAAGGTACTCGATCATTTTAGGTCAAATAAATCTATTTACTAAACTGAAAATATACAAATATGTTTGGTTTAGGTAGCAAAACAATGCAAACCTTAAATCCAAAATCTAATGCTCAGTTTTAACTTCCTTCAAAAGATAAAGTGATTTATTTTTACCTTGAAATTTTCTAGACATTTCTAGTCCTGAAGATTACTCAGTGTATATATACAGTTTTCAAATTGGTTTTGACCAAACCTGGGTGTTTTCTTGCTCAACTCTACTCTCAACCTAAACTGTAAATAGTAGACAATTTACCCCAACCAAAACAAAATGAAACCAAACCAAACAAACGAAAAGGCCCTAAAGTGCCAAACTGAGGTTAATTGTGTGCAATTCAGATGAATGGACACAAATCATGGAATTCAACATCTAATTCTCTTTTAGGATCTACACATCATGCTGACAGCTACCCAGTCCACAATGAACTGCTTCATATTTCCACTATGCAACCACACACAGTAAAATACTATATACAAAAATCCCATCCAAATGCACAGTTTCACCTCAGATTCTGTCCAGCTTATGATATGCTACAGGGATCTACATTTGTTGGAAAAGGTCTTGATTTTTGAAGGGAGATAAGTGGGTCTGCAACTCTCCCTTCTCATGTATTCCTTCTTATATTGTAAACAAACATATGAAAGCTATGCATCTACTTATTTCCCTCTTCAGCCTGGGCTGAGAAGTGCACAAGGTGCTAACTGAACTTTCAACATTTAGTTCTCTCTCGATTTAGTTAGCACATTCCTATGGGAAGTTACATTGTGGCATAGTGGAGGCTGGGAATAGAAATAACTTGGTGGTCTGATGATGTGGGTCTGAATAATGGAATAGAATGGAATGGAGCATAAGGAACAGAACTGTTAGAAGGGACCTACAAGATCATCTAGTCCAGCTACCTGACGAGTTCAGGGCTGTGCAACAGTTAAAATGTTATTAAGGGCATTATCCAAATGCCACTTAAACACTGACAGGCTTGGAGCTTCAACAACATACCTATAAAGCCTGTTCCAGAGTTTGACCATACTCCCTGTAAAGAAATATTTCCTAACACCAAGTCTGAAATTCCCCTGATGCAGCTGTGAATCATTCCCATGGTTAATGTCATGGCTTATTTCCTTTGCAATTTCAGAGGTACAATATGATCTGCTAAACTTCATCCAGGTTTTTTTGTGGCTTTTTTTCCATGGATTTTTTGAGCTTCCTACATGTCTGCACACCTACCCTTTATATACCTGCACACAGAAACACCTACAAGATATCAAGTATATAATTAGTCTGTGAGTGGATTATGCAATTTTAACATGTGTAGGTTATATGAAAACAAAGGTTTTACACAGAACACTAACTTAAATAGAAAAGAAGGAAATAGGTAAAGAGAGTTCTAGAGTGTTAGCAGGCTGTTAGGAGCAGGTTTTCCTTTTTGCTAATTATGAAATTGAAAAAACCCCAAGCCTGATCAAATGAAATGTTGAAATAAGATGTCCTTGCAACCAAATAATAAGCAAGGCTTATGAACAGTACTTGACAATGATTCTCTATTTCCTCCACTTTTTTTTAGCAGTTAAGATTTGCCAGTGAAAGTAGCATTTTGAGGAATTTCTCACAAAAAGCAACAGAAATTAAAAAAAGAGAATGTAATTAAGGGGTGCATAATATCAAGTAGAAAAAAGGGAAAGAGGCACAATTATTATATTTTCCTTCACCCATTGATTATGTCATCAAAGATAATTTCTGTTTACTTTCTTCCCTTCTGTGAAACACTAGAAAATGGAGCTTCTTGCTTCTGTCTAATATATTTCACGTGTGAGCCATTACTGTGATGTTTCTATCACACTTCAGAATGATTTGGATGATTTCTTTTTCAGATACGTAAAAATTCCTGCAGAGAGATATGATTAGATTGCTGAAGGTCAGTTGTTGCTCCCCTTATCTAGTTATTTGGTAGTTTGAATGATTTTAAAGGCTTGAACTATGTTTGGGACATAATCAGTCAGGCAAGGAGTTACAAAAACAGCTTTAAAGATCTTTTCATCTCTCTTTGTATTTAACTAAGTTAAATGTCTTTTGCACAAAACAGGGACCAGATCTATGTCTGAGAACCTCTGTGAATGTCAATTTAAAAAAAACCCATTTTGTTCAAACTGCTGCATGACAATTCCATCTCAACATTTGTCTTAAAATGTTAGATACCCACTCAGAAAGTCTTGGAGAGTTTTAGCAGTGGAATTTCAACAGAAGGAAATGTTTCCAAGTAGTAGGGAAAACATTAGTATCTTTCTTATACCCTTCAGAATGAGACACCTATTGGTCTTGGATGACTTGTGCAAACCAGGTCTGAAATAAATCAAGGCAACCAAAACATTCTGTTATGTGAGTGGTGCTGAAGAAGTACTGGGTATGAATTTTCATTGGGTGATTTTTGTTTGTTTTGGTTTTTGTTGGGTTTTTTTTTTAAGCACTCTTTCATTTGAAAAAAAAAATTGATTTTAAAGTGGTGGAGCACATGTTCTTGAAACTCCATGTAAGGTTGTTAAAGAATCTATGCTTGTGTATCCCTGTAATACTTGCTACGCTATGCTGAAGATCAGCCAGCAATCTTTGGCCTCTTTAAACCTCACAGCAGCCTCCCATGAGTGTCAGTTCCCTGAACAAGCTTTCTTGAAGTTCACGGTCATTATTCTGATAGCTGCTTTCCTTCCCTTCCCTTCCTAGGTTTCTTCAGTTCTATCATCTCATGATTACTGCAGCAAAGGCTACCACTGGCTAGCACATCTCCTCAAGCATATTCAGTAGAGCACCTCTCTGACAGTCCCTGCAGCACCCTATCCCAAAATTGTCAGTAGAGTTCTATTGTCTTGCTTCTAGTACTCATCCCTCCTCCTAGCAATAGATAACTCAGGAGGAATAGGGTTACAGACTTCATTCACCTCTGTTTTTTCTAATTCAAACACCTCTGAAGATGCTTTTAGCCATTTTTATGCAACAGAACCTAAGACAGCACATCAGATTTCTGCACTGAATTCTTTAGCTTGCATATTTACGTGTAAAGTCAGTTTGGCAGGTATGGTTCAGCTCAATCAAAAATTACATTTCATGCAGCAATTCCTGGAAATGAAATTCTGCATTACAAGGTGTTAATGAGAAATGAAATGAGGTGAGTAAAATGATACCTTGCAGCCTTAGAAGTCAATTACTTTAAGGACACAGATAAATTATTTAGTTAAAATGAGATTCCTTTTGCCCTTCCAGCAGTATTAAAGACCAAACCCAAGTGAAATCAAAAACTTACTTTCTTTTCTTTATATCAGAACTGCTTTATTCTTGCCAAAATCTAAATAAAAATCTAACAAGTGTACATGAAAAATACTGAATTTGTCTTGCATATTTCTGGTGCAAATGAAGACAGTCAGAAACCTGAGAAAAAGACTCTCAAGTGTTCCCATACGATCCTCTGCTCTGATGAGTGCTTGTCCTAACTTAGTTATGGATTTACAGGAAGCAAAAGGTAAAAGAATGTAGTTCTCCCACTAGCATTATCCAACATGACATATCCCCAGTCAAGGTAGGTGGCTACAGCATTGTGGTCATATAGACCCCACTACAAGACACCAACTTACCTGTACTGCCAGTTTGCATCTACATTTTATTGTTTTGACATTTGGCATTTCACTCAAGCTGTTAACTTATTTCTCACACAGAACTTTACAGATGCATGTTTGATCAAAATATAAAGGCCATCCCCATTTCCATTTCTCCTTGGTTGTGAGCTTTCATTACAGTTCTTTTTTTGTCCTTTCAGAAAAGGAGCTTAATGCATAGTAGATCATCCTCTGGCTAAACTTATGGACTTCGGTGTTAGCTTTTGTGAATCTGAAATTTCATCTAATCTGCAGCACCCTCACCTACCTATATAATCAGAGATATGCTGCTTTAATATTCTACTTTAATATTCTGTTCTGTTGATACTGGAAAAATGAGAACAATCACTTTTATCTTAATTAGTGCAGAAAAGCTACTAAGATGGAAAACGTGGAAACAGGTTATAAATTCTACCAATACCTTATGTTAATTGTGGGCTCAAGCAACAGTTGCCTACTAGTAGCCTTCTATCTCCTTCATTTTAGTTGGGCAGGTACATATTTCCTCTCAATTTTATTTATTCATTTTAAAATTCAAGTGAACCAGAGCCCTGGAAACTTGCCAGTGGACTGTGTCCATAGTGCTGAGTGATTCACTATGCTATTTTCTTCTTTCTCGAGATATTCTTGCAACGCATTCCCTTTTTATTTTTTAATAATATAAAAAAAGTTAAGCCATTATCCATGTCAATGCAATAAAACCCTTCACATGCAAATTGGATCTTTTCAACTTGCAAACTGTGCATTTTCAGATACCTCAGCAGTGCATCTACCTGAACTATAACAATAAAATTGCAGCATACCTATAAATACAAAGGTCAAATTCTCCACTCTCAGACCTTAGCCTTACAAAGAAAATACCCAGTCTAAATGCTATTCCTGGCCAAGTCACCAGTTCCTCAAGCCACTTCAGACATGATCATTTTGCTCTAATAATATATTATCTTCAAGATATTACTTGAAATGTTATTTGGCAGTGAAACTAACAGAGAGATTGTCAGGTAAAACTGATGCTGTCAGCCTGAAAGCACAGTCACACATCCAGTACTTCACAGATACAGAGCTGAAATTGCATGAGCTTCTACTGCAGCAGGACCTGTCACATCATCTACTCTGATTAAAGATTTTGGGAGCAGGTACCTGAAAATACAGCAAAGCTTTCTTAGAAGGCAATAATGCAAAAAAACCCCCCCAAAAACTGATGTGTACATCACAGAATGGTCAAGGGCAACAAAGTTAGTTTAAAAGATTGTTTATGCATATTTTCACTAATCATATGGCATTTTTTGGTAGAATTTACCCAAATTTTCTCTTTTGATTCCCTGTTTCCTCAAAAAATATATATGTCATCAGTACAGAAACTTTAGGTCCTTCATCTGCCACCTTAAAGAGAGAAATTTCAGGCTAGAAAAAACAAAGAACTTCTTCACCTTATTAAAATGTGGGAAAATATATTTTCTGCTCTCTTACTCAATTTTCACATTGGCATCAGGAATACATTTGGTCTCCTCTCCAGAGGAAATCTTCTACCCATCATCTTGGAGAGAGCCCTTCAGTGAAAATAATCCCTAGAAACTCTGGCTCTAAATCACAGAGATCTGTGGATTACTTGTAATAAATAGTGGTAAGTTCAAAGGAGGCTTATAGGATGGCTGTGAAGAACATGAGCAGGAATGACAAAAGGAAAGACATTATGTTAACTTAGTTTCCCATCAAAATAATAAAGGGAAGATGTTCCCAGCACATCCCATGGCAGTTCTTGGGGTGTCTTAGCTTTGTGTGGTACCACGAAACCTGCAAAATCTGTTTCTACACATATACATGACTAAGTACTCTTAATCTAATGGACACTCAAACACAAGAAACAGTATAGGAAACAAATACCAGTGTACAAGTAGACACAGATAACCAGAGCTCAGTACAGGAGTAATAGTTTGCATTCTTAGGCTTTTGTGTCCTATTTTTCAAAGTAACCATAACAAGTAGCTACAACATACATTTATTATCTCCTCAGTATCACCAGCAGTATGTTTCCAGACCCTTTTCTGAAAGAAGACATGAGATAATTTAGTTCCTTTGGCATCTCTCTCCATTTTTCTATCATTTTGGTTGACAAAAAGAAAAATAATTGCTAGCACTCTCCCTGGGCTACATGGAACTGCAAGTTGCACGTTTGCTTATTTTACGTTAACAGGAATGATAAATCTGGCAAGCCTTCAGTGAGGCCTACTAGCAGGCAGCAGTATCTCTGTTTGAACCCAAAAGCAGAGAAGTTGGCAACTCTGCCAATGATGCTATTAAGATGTCTCACTTTTCCTTTAAAAATAGTTTTAAAAATTTATTCTTGTTTACAACCAGGCAAAGCTATTGAAGATTAATAATGGTGATTTAAAAAAAAAACACAACCCAAAACCTAAAAAGAAAGATCACTTGTCAAACAGCTTAGCTGTAACTACTTGAAGAGCTAAAGACCATGGAGATGTGTTGATACAACTGCCTTATGTAACATTATATAAGATTGAAACTATCTTTCATTAATAAAGAGGATTTATTTTTAGGTAACATGATTCACTGCATAAATATGACAACACATATAAACCATTTGAAAATAAACCAATATTCCTATATACTTCAAAGCAAAAAACAGCAGAATTCAGGCTTTTCATAGCTGAGGCTGGCTCACAGACTCTGGAAAAAAGTTTAATGTGGAGATTCCTCTGGAGATGTCTAATCTTTCAAATGACTGTATAGCCTAGGAAGATTAACTTAGAATTGTATGTCTAATTTTCAGACTCCTACATTTTGGCAGGTGGATCCCACCATGAGTATGTTAATATAAGACATCTATGACACGCACTATTAGGATAGCAGCCTGGATAAAAAGAATTTGCAAGGAGTTAAGTGATATTGCAGTTCCTATTACAGCACTGTTCTTGTCTCACAATCGTATCACTACCCATCATCAATATTTCTTAGTGATATCTTCTGAAATGAAGTGCACATGCACCCAATGCCACCAGCTAGCTGTACAGCCCATAATCTTTTCTGTGAAATGTCATAAGCATCAGATACAACATCTTTACAGTACTTTCTAGCATGCTCTTTAGAAATAAAGAGCCTATTATACAATGTGGAAAAGATTGTGTGGTAAAGTTGATGACAACAGCTTTTATCTCCCCTGCACTCAAGCGTCTTGATTTTAGACATCCATAAATAAGTCTCAAAGAACACACTAAGGAAAAAAGGAAAGTAATCTATTATCTGTAAAACATTACAGAATATTATATTAAAATCTAGAAAACAGAGGTGTAATCCAAACCTCCAGCTCTCAAATGCAGGGTGATTCTGCTGCATCTAAAATAATCTAAATCTAGACCAAATTCTAATTTAAAAGCTACATATAAATACTTCATAGTCCAAGTAAAAATGAAAAAGTCATATTTTCTAGTATTAATCATAAAAAATCTCACTGCTATTATTTTGAAAGGAACTGTAAGAAGGGAGTAGAATGCCATTTTGCACTGTTTAATAATACCATAAAGGCCAAAGATTATGACAACCTTTGGTAGAGAGACAAGGATTTGATTTCTATTGTATATACCAATTCTAGTGGCCTTGGCTGTAAACAGAGGGAACTGACATTATCTATTTCTAAAGAAAGAAAATGATAATACTGGTATTACTGAAGCTTAGAGTCACGTGCCTGGAATGTTAAAATACCCAGGACACATTATTTATACAGCATACTGTGTGAAAGTGAAATCCTAGCATTGGTCCTGACGCTAGACAGCACTGACACAATTGCCAAAGAAGATCTGAAGGTAAATGCACTCAGCAGATACATGTGGTCTTTATCTCAGGAGGAATCAGAAAGATGTACTTAAATTTCCCAGTCCTCATGAATAGCTTCTATCTCCTTGGCAAGTCTGAAACATTTAAACTTTGTAACTATTAAAGCTAAATATTCTCAAACCAGGAGAATTGCAGATCTTTCACCTAGAGGTATCAAAACCATTTAAGTCTCTCTCCTTGCACAGTCTACCATCATGTGGTCCTAACAGCAATTTGAGAAAAAGTAGGGCAAGCTGTCCTCAGATTAAAGAAACGGTAAATATCTCTTTTTCAGGCAACCAAACTAAACCTTTGGGCCTGAATATTTTTCAGGCTAGGAAACTTAAAAAGTCTCCATTTAGGTGCCTATAGAAGTCTAAAATCATGTTACAGGCAATAGAGCCTAGGAAGTATGTCAGCTCATAATAAAACAGACATCTGGAGGATGATTTATCTGCCTATGCACGGGTTTGCAGTGGCATTTGATACATCTCAAGGTGTTCATGGTGTCAAATGCAGCTCTGGGAGATGTTTGCCCTTTCAGAGCAGTAGCTGGAAGCCAGGTGAGTTTTCTGAGGACGTGGGAGGTGACATTAATGTCTCTGTGGTGTGAACAAATCATATCCTCCATGATGGCCAGCTGAATTTCTCCCTGCATCTCCACTGACTATGAAGTCTCATCTACAGACATCATTAGGCACTAAATTTATCAGCCTAGACTGATCTGTCTTAATCTTGAAATGAGTCCCATCTGTCAGAATCACTCCAGGAAAAAAAAGATACCACGGTTACAGGATGCCAGCTTTCTTCTTCAGAGTAGAGGCACTGAAAACACATTATTTTTCATGGTAATGAACAAGTGCAATGTAATAGCTTGTAGGGCAAATGGTATCAAACTGGAGGAAGAAGGTGGTGTTGACTCCCTGCATACAATCTGCAATAGTTTTCGTAGCTTTTCTGTCAACATTTTAAAGAAGCAGCTGGTGAAAACTGGAGAAAGATTTCAGATAGGTACAAGACCTGGTCATGATCTAGAAAACACACTTAAAAGGCATGGGAGATATTATCATGCATTATTGTCAATATTCACATATGTTTACATACAAAGAAATTTCTGTCAGTAAAATTTTGTGAACTAGCAGGAAAATATTCATAGAGATGCCATGCTTGAAAACTGAGGACTAATAAATCCGAAGACTTTTTTTCCTAAATAAAGAGAAGCCAGCATAAAGTGACAGGGAATTTAAACTCAGGTTTGCCTAGCTTTTTCACAGCAGTGCCTTAGGATGGTGCTGAACAAGGAGGAGGTCAGAGGTGAAGAGCAAATAAGCCCTCTGTAACTGTGATACTTACGACACTACTTAGTGGTGCTTACACATCTAAGTAGAACCCCCAGAAATGTTCCTGGGATCTATGTGAGACCTCACAGACCTTGGGGAATGCATGAGGAGAGAGGGTAGAGAAGAGGCAAAGGCTGCCTTTTAGAAGAGGGCAGATGGTGCCAATTAGCACAGAGATATGCTGAGTTGCATCCTAGTGGCAGTGCTTTTGCTTTCATCTTTCACAGATCATCCAATCACCCCCAAAGCCATACAAGAAGGATGAGTAGTAGAACATCCCAGTGTTTAACACAAGAAATTGTTTAAAAGATTGAAAATTTTCTAGAGGGAATCTTGGGAGACTTTCCATGAACAAACTAATAAAACCAAGCTTGTAAGATTTAAGACAGCTCTAGCAGTGTAAAAGCAAGACATTCTTGAACAAAAGATGGCAGCAGGTTGTCTCTTTCTAAAATATATCATCTAGAGAAGCATGATTTCCCCACAAGCTGAGGAATCATTTCCTTTCTGTGTAGTGAAAGAAAGGTAACAAGGAGCTATTGGGGTCTCCTCCTTCTCCCAGAAGAGCAATTGCAGAATTGCTGCAAAATTGATGAGTGTCTATGAGGGAATCAGAGGGCATTCAGGAGGAAAAACATAGTACATATAAAATAATGTAATAATTACTAGCTTCAACTCAATGTAATTACAAATGAACTTCCACTAATTATCTTCTCAGTTGTAAAGGCCATATTTTATTTAAATGAAGTGGAATGAAAAGCTGGTAAAAGCTATATACAAAGTACTAATGAGAGAAAAAAGTTGAAGGCAATATTACTGTGCTGATGATTCCAAGCTGAAGAGCACATATTTTTTGAAAAATTATATTTTTCTTGTCTGAAAGAGGAACAGATATTTGGCTTTAACCTTCCACTTTTACAACTGTTTTATAACACATAAGAAATTATTTTTCAGTGTTTAGCTGTTTGAACCTTAAGCACCAGATGCTCAGCACTCTATATCATATATGAAATACATATTTTTTAGTGTATTTGTTGAAACAGTAAAAATAAAAGCAAGATGGTTCTTGCAGTTCTCTAGATAGCAACATATGGGTCTTGTGTGTGGACTACATTTACATGTGTGATTAAAATGATGAGTGCCTTGTGGTTTATAACCCCAATTCTATTTACTTAGCTGTGTTTTTAATTAAGTGTGCTTTGCAGTCAAACTTTCTGTGGCACTTGTATGGAGAATGCTATAAAAATAAAAGGAGTGACTGAAAGTAATATTGGATAGAGGTTGCAAAAATGTGTTTTAATGTATTTAAATCATGCTCACAAAACTTTTGTTGGATAAGCTAAGAATTCAAATTTCCTGGAGAAGAAGCTTTTCTAATTATTTAGTCAGAGTGACATATGATTAGTCCTTACAATCTACCCAGAAAAATTAAAAACCTCTTATGCCACTATTTCTCTTCTGAGTTTCAGGTTGTTCTACCCTACAGCTATTTTCATCAACGATAGCAGAGCAGGTGATAAATGAATCTCCTTTCTCTGCTTGTAGATTTGCTATTCTGGTGGCTCTGTCACAGGAATGAAGGACTTGGAGCATCAGTTGTGTGAATTTTCCATCTTTTCAAACCACATCTACATCTTACATCTGGAAACTCAAACATCCTTAAAATTGCTAGATGACACCAGATAAGAGATATATAATTATCTGGAAGCATATTCAGCTCTTGGTTCTTTTATTGTTCTTATGCCCATGACTGGAACATACAGAGCTTCAATTTTGATCCCATTAACTAATGCCTGTACCAACACAAAACAAAAGATGGTTTCTGCTCATACAAGTACATGACCTCAACAAGAGATTACAAAGAGATACAGGGTGATGCATAGATTATGCCAGACAGAATGATGGACAAGGAAGAAGTCACTCTAAAAATATACATCCACTTTAGAGAGAAGTAGATGATGGCCCCCAAATTGTCCCTTTCTCTCTAGAGACTATAAAAGGAATCCAGGGATTATAGAACCAGATATCCACCTTAAAGACATCTAAAATAAGAGATGAATCTCAAAGAGTCAGAATAGCTCAATATCATCAGTTTTGTCTGGGAAGCACAAAGAAAGACTTAAGAGAGATTGTTTATGTAAAAGAGAGCAATTGAGTGGTTTTGTGTATACCGAGATGGAGCTGATCTCAGATCGACATCCACTGTGATACCTGGGTAGGCACTTCCCAGCAATGCAATGATGCAGTCAGTAATTTTTCAATGTATTTTTGTTATTACATAATTCAATTTCCTCATTATCCTCTGCAGTAATAAAACAATTCTGTGTA
The DNA here is from genome assembly GCA_013399015.1 of Galbula dea. Taxonomy (NCBI): domain Eukaryota; kingdom Metazoa; phylum Chordata; class Aves; order Piciformes; family Galbulidae; genus Galbula; species Galbula dea. The sequence goes on along the minus strand of VWZX01003680.1, from coordinate 55,357 downwards.
TATGGTGGAAACTTTATTAAAGTTCCAGAAGAAAAATGCATAGCCACTGCTGCAGGTACTTCTTCACTTTGTGAGTCAATTTGCATGACTCATTGCAAACCCTTTATTATACTCCAACTGGCAACAGCAAAATTAAAGCTCATGCTCTGGTGGCCTCTTCCCCCTCTGTATCAGAACTTACTGTGTGATCCTGCATGTGTTTGCAGTATGTCAGCTACACTGTGGTCTGGCTCAGAACCCTTGCCCTCCTGAATGTTTGTTGCAAGTGCAAAGACTTGCATTATGGTCTAGGATTTTCCTTTGGGAAAACCCAAAGCTCTTGCTCCTATAGTGTAAAATGATGAGGTGTGGTGGGATTGATCAAGCTACAGCTAAATCTGACATTGTCTTAAGTTTGCCTCTTTCTAAGCTTTCTGGGTGCTTTGAGCATGAGCTGCACCTGCAACAGTAGCTCACAAAACAGGCAGAAAGTATGTGGATCAGACAGGACCACACTTAGTGTCTGTTTTTTAGCTCTACAGTATGGTTAAATGCACAGCCTTTCGGTACCTATGGGGGCATCTGCTTTTATCACAGATCTTCACTTGTAGAATAGCAATCACACCAGCTTTTCTGTCTATCCTGGATTGCAAAAAGAACAACAGCACAGATACTCCAGGGTGTGGTGGTAAGAACCTGTAGCCTTCCCCCCCNCTCCCCCCCCCCCCCCATTTTTAGTAGGTTCAGCTCCTCCTATTAGTTTCTGTATTAAAACAGCAAAAGACTGCTAGTTGCATTTTTTTCTTGTTTTTTTTTATCAGTTCTGTATAATTTAATACAATCGTAGGATAACCTAATGAATGGGAGGCATTTGAGGCAAATAATTTCATCAGTTCAGTTCTCTTGGACATGCTAGTAATTCAGGAACAGGAATCAGAATTGCTTTGCCTAGTGTCAGGGCATGTTTCCTGTGAGTTGATGTCTCTGCTGCTAACATTTCACCAATGCTCATGGTGTCACCATTGATGGAGAAGAGCAGCTCTGCAACCTCTCCAAGTGTTGGCTGGACAATGGCGTTGGAAGTAGTGTCTTTTTAACCAACCCAGTCATCCCTGGGTCAGAAGATCATGGAATATATTTGATTTAGATGCCAGACAGCTTTAAAAGCTTATTTTAATGCATGGACTTCCTAGGGTTTCTTATTCATAACAGTCTCTTTAGTGTCTATTTTTTCCTTTTCAACAACAAAATAAGCCTAAAAAAAAGGTCAAAAATCTGTAGCTTACTAGCTGCGACATAATGACCTAAAATTTAATAGATTAGCTTAAACTGAAACAATTTTTGGCATCATCACAGAGTCATCATGGGATATTTGGTTACCATAGGAACACAGGTAGTGAATGAGGCACTGTCACGAAATCATGAAACTTGAAATAAACGAATACAGAAAAAGGGAACAGCTTCTCATATTCCATTAAAGGACCAGTCTCACTGACACACCACTGCCCCTAGAATATAAATTCTAACTTTAATGGTTGTGCAAATCTAAAAGACAGACTGTGCCTAGATGTCATTCAGATTTTTAAAAAATAAAAATAATTCTCTGTTCAATGTTTGGAAAGAAAAAGAAGGTGTGAAGTTTTAAGAATTTTCTGCCATACAGTTACTGCTCACACATGTTAAAGAAATGTTCTTAAACAAGAAAACAGTACTGCTTAAAGGGTAACATTCAGGGAAGAGGGCACAACCGTAGCAGCTACTACAACACTCAAGGAAAATCTGTAACTGCTAGAAGTAGCTGGGTTTCTAGCACTTCTCTTTACTGAGGTTTAAGGTTAAATACCATCCTGTTGTTATTGGATTTTTCCCCCAAGGTAAATAAGGAGAAGCCTTTTGCCTTCTCTGTCAAACAGCTTTGTCAAAAGCTACAAAAACAAGTCTCTACTCAGTTTGACCACAATGAAAAAGCTCAGCCTCTACCGCCACTATCTGAAAGGTAAAAACCATAGGTAGCCTATATGAAGGTCTGTGCTGCAAAGTTGGAGTACTTATGTTTTTTCTTTCCCACACACATGCAAATTTAGCTTCAGCACCCACAGGAGAAGATTTAAAAGCCTGAATCTTAACAAACTTGCAAATGCACAAAGCTGGCCCTTTCAACTCTTTCTACCAACATTTGCTACACTCAGCTTACCTTTCTGATCCCTTGTTCTGCCTTCTTTTCCCTCTTTTTCCTTCTAGTGTTCCTCACACACAGACTTGCCCACTTTCATAAGGAAGAGGAGTATCATTGTGAATTTAAATCTTTCTTGTAAATACTTCCACTCCAGTAATTCCTAACATATTTGCTTTGAATTAAGTTCTTCATTACTGTATATGTTGACAACTAGGGAACACAGTGTCCTACCAGCTAAAGTTTATTACAGCAATACAGAGTATAAATATCAAAACTAGGGAAAAAGAATGAAGAATAAGGAAGTATGCATTCTAATAACTTTGGTATTTACCTAAGGCTTATCAATCTGACACCTACTGCCCAACAGTTATACAAAGATAACAAGTTATACTTGTTAGGGAATAGGTGATATGCAAAGATAGGGTTATGAGATATGGAGCATTTATTACATATATGGCTGGTATGATCAGCTCATGACTGAGGTGATTGACATCTTGATCAGGACACTTGAAAGAATCTGGATTTGAGCTGTTGCATTTGCAGGACTAGAGAATCAGTATCTACAGTAGAATTTAGGAAATATTTGTTTCTGTATTGTGGTCATACTTCAGCTGCTTTCCACTAAGAGGAATTAACAGCAATATGTCAATATTCCTTGTTTCTGATTCTATTATTACAGCTGTTATAGCAATTAAAGGAGAATTACCTTCCAGTGGAGCTGGTAATTATAATCTCATCTTCCACCCTACCCCTGAAATGTGACAACTGGTGGTATGTCTCCACCTTGCAGGCAAAAAGGAAACAGAGTTTTGTAAAACACAGCCTAATTCATTTCTCCTTGATAAGAGTTTTACAAAACAGGAGAGAACAGAAATCAGATCAAATAAGAAATGTTGCAAGTGGCACTCTCTGCATGAGAAACAGTGATATAATAAGAAAAGGTGAATTTCCAGTTTGTGCCTTGTGTTTGTCATACTTGCCCTTTCTCCCACAAAGATGAGAGGAGAAAACTGTTGGGTATTTTTGGGAGGGCTGTACAAATCCTTCCATAAGCTTTCAGCAGAACATCCCCACCAAAGGATGGGTTCCTGAGACCAGCTGGCAAGTGTTTTTGGTGACTTGTGCTTCAGCCTGTAACTGTGTTATGCTGCATGCTCCAAAGGTAAGCTCCTACCACCCAGGGAATTGCAGTGCCTCTCCCCAGGAAGCAGCTGAAGCGGTTTCCTTGATGGCCCTGCAGGAGGTGGTTCCTAGACTTTAGCAACAGGCATAAAGGCAAGTGTTTTTCCCTCAGGCATGTCAGGAAACAAAGTTCTTAATTTTGCAATACTGTTCAGACTGGCTAACTGCAACCTTGCAAGGCATTCAACATCTAAATAAAGCACTTTTTCAAATGCAGTAGCAAGACAAAGTAGTACTGCTTTAGTTCTTTTACAAAGGGGTCTCCATTAAGTCCTCTTAGGAGAATATTCTCACTTAAAAAGCCCTACACCCTACATCCCTCCTTTTTGTTTACGTTGAATGAGTCTGAAAAGTCTACACAGTTAGAGACACTAGAAAAGTTTAATTTCTTTATCTTGTCTATCTTACACTGGTGCACTGGAGAAAGAGCAGTAGAACACAAGTTGTACCAAGCCTAGCTGGGCTGGTGTTAGCATTCTTTGTAGCAGCCTATTTTGGACTTGTGACTAAAACAGTGTTGGTAGGACACTGGTGTTTTGGTTGTTACAGAGTAGTGCTTGTATAACATCGAGGTTTCTTTTTCCTCCCTCTGTCCCCCAGTGAGTAGGCTGCGGGTGAGCAGGAAGCTGGGAGGAGACACAGCCAGGACAGCTGACTTCAGCTGAACACAGGGATATTCCATGCTTTATAATGTTATACTCAAAGATGAAATCTCAGGAAATGGAGGAGGATGCAGGGACATTTGTGGTTATGGCACTTGTCTTCCTAAGTAACTGTTACATGTGCTAAGACACAACTTTCCAGGTTGCTGCTAAAATCAGCCTGCTGATGGGAAGTAGTGAATGAATTGCCTATTTTGCTTTGCTTACACACAGACCTTTGCTTCACCTATCAGATTGTCTTTATCTTGAGCAGAGTCTTTTTGCTGTTGCTTTTGTGATTTTCTCCCCCGTCCTGCTGAGGTGGGAGCGAGTGAGTGGCAGAGAGAGGCCAGGATCAACCCACCACAAGAATACAAAGAGAGACAAAACTGAGGCTCTAAGCATTTTTGTATTTCCTGATGAAAGAAGGCAAATCCCAAGGCTGGAAAGGGCAAGTGATGGCTCACATTAGAATGAGGCCCTGTTATGTGAGCAGCATCAGGGATGACCTCCAGCACATTCTTCTGTGGCTAGGTAGCAACTGAAATGAGAACAGTCTTCTTCTAGGAAAAAGGATTTAGGAACTTAGAAGTCCCAGAAATAGCTCTATATTTTTTTAAGTATATCCTGAATTATTGATGCAATATCCTTTTGGCAATGTTCTTAATGGCTTTTTAAATACTGTAAAAAACCTTCTTTGTGGCCCGATTTTTCTTTAGCAAATTAAAGAAAGTAGGCTCATAGTTCACCTAAATAATATACATAAAACTTCTCTTCATGTCTGTAAAGTCAAATAGTGCTGAAAGATTACATTTTTAAAGCATATGGCTTTTCTTTCTATTGATCCAAAGAAAATGCTTTACAAATTGGATGTCATCCTACTGTGATATCCTTAGATGATAACATGTAAGTAATGCTGGTCATTTTGGTACTAAAAGAACTACCATATCAGCTGCTTGTATGAAAGTTTTTGCACAGAAGACATTTGTAATCTGGAGAACCCAATTACTATTTGCAAGATCTGAGGATTGCAAGGCAAGGAGGCACTGCTAAGTGGTACAGAGCACAAGTGGCATGAGTCTCTGTGGGCAGAAGCACCCCCTTGGGCCATTTCTCAGAGGCCACCATCTCCTTTGCTGCTGGCTAGAGCCTGGGAAGGCAAAGGAGACCAGAACAGATGAGGAGAAAGGACCAGCCATTTGAAACAGAAGCAATTTGAAACTTTAAAAAAAAAAAGTAAATCAAAGACCCAGGATCATATTTTCTAGATTTGGCAACCATGTTTATATTGTAGGCTACTTCTTCATATGTCCAGATACACTTGAGCCGTGCATATAGATGAAGCCTTCTGCTCACCCTGCCACCTATTCTAATGAGATACCAGCCTACAAAGTGCTCTGTGGCCAATAAATTCATTCTTTGGAGCCTCTGTTATTTGGAATATAAGTGCCCTCATGTAGCTGCACTTAGTTCAAAAATGCAGGATGGAGGATTCTTGAACTCATGACAGTCTGCAAAAATTTGTTAGTCCTTCAGAGCACCATGTACTAGCACAGTAGCAGCCAACCGGGGAGGGGAGATGCTGCTTCTGTAACTTCAGAGCTATACCGTTCAAGGCAGACTAATAGAATCTCAATAGAAAGTAACAAATGCTATAAAAGCCTTCATAACTTTGCCAATTCAGGACCATTCAACAGCTTAAAAGTTCCTTGCTTGCTTTCCCCAGATCAACTACTTCTGCCCAATTTCTTTGAGGAACTGACTACTTTGCAGCCATACATTCCACCAGCTGCATGGGGATAAAAATGGAGACTTCCTTCCATACCAAAAATACAAACAAACACAGTTGTGTCACAGAGGCAAGGCAGGAGGGAAGAACAAATACTAATTCTTTATATTTCTATGCACCTAAATATATCACATCTTTCCTACAACATATCCCTCAGAGAGATTCTGTTTATTAATTACAGCAGCGAACAGCACAGTAAAAAACACTGGCTATAGGCTGCCATCTGCTGTTTTGTGTAATGAACGGTTACTTGCAAGCAGATTTTATCATAGTATTTTACCACTGTAAGCAGTGTGACAAATCCTCCCCCATGGCAGGCTGGGGACATCCAATTCCCACCAGTGGCAGCTAATGAAGTTTCTGGAACTCAGTGGGTTTTCTGAACCTGAATTACTGCTCCACAGAACTTTTTAAAAAGACACTGTTTTGCACAGATATTGCTTCTATATTAATACCAATTTAAGATGGATATGCTTTAATGCTTACTGCCAGGTTATGAAGATTTCAGACACACACATGTGCAATTCCCATAGCAGTCACACTAACAGGTAGTGATTTTGGGGAAACTTCATGTCATGTGCAAAACTTGCACATGGTTTTCTTGCAGTAAGATTATAGTTTTATATTCAGCAGATAGCATGCCCCGAAGGTTCTCCATCTGTTTTCCTAGGCTCTTAACATCATTTAATGACTTATTACAGCTCAGAACACAAGCCTTTTATTGGGTTCAAGTGCAGGACATAAATATAATGAACCTCTGCTGATGAGGAGATAGTTGTCTTAGTTAGCATTTACATTAACATGTGCAAAACAAGTGCTCATAGAAAGTTCTAGAAGTAAAAACCAGGCTTGTGTGAATCAGTAGCATTTTTGCCATTGACTTTAATGAGTTCAGGATTTCAATCAGTATATCTTGGTCCTGGTGCATAAATCTCCAAGCCTTCAATATGCTCCACACAGCCTCTCAGACTACAGACAGTACCATTAGTTTTGCAAGAGAAAGTAGGGGACAGGAAACTCTGGATTGATCATATTCTTAGAAAAAGGGTCTAGTGATCATTTCAGTACGGAATGTGTACCTCCATCTTGTGGTAGCTATCGTTCCAGAAATGGTAAAATAAATACTTCAATTCTTATCTGAACCATTCTTCAGTTTTTTAAATGTCTCCCAAGTCCCTATTGCAATCCAAGTTAAACTTTCTTCATTCTAAAAAATACACAGCAGAGTAACTGACTGCCTAACGGGCCAACAACACAGTTGAACTTTGCAATATTTGAGCACCACATTCATGAAGCTGTTGGATGTTGTCAAAATTAACAGACCTTATGCTTCTCTTTTGTGTTAGGGAAACCTTTCTGTTCTTTAAACGCTGTTCCTGTGCATCATCTGTAAATGACTTTGCCAGCCTAACAGCACAACAACAAATACGAGCTGTCACAGCAGCAGATAACATGAGCAGTTAGTATTTTCCAGTTAGCGGAAAGCAATGAAGAAACTGCTGTGTCACTCCAACAGGGGTGATCTGTTGTTAATCAGACACAAACTAAACCTTAAATAGATAAATACAGAGGTTATTTCTTAGTAGAACACACCCATTAACAACCCTGGGGGTATGTTTTATAAAAAACAGTAGCTCTCACTGAGTCTGGTGTGTGTTGCAATTAGGCTGGCCTAAATTGCTTTTTTTTCTTGCCCCATGAAGGTACAGAGAATGGAACTCCTGGCAGCTTACTGAGTTGCAATGATAGTTTTAAGTATCCATTCTCCCCTGTCAACTATGGCAATTGTAGTGCCACCAGGATAAAGAAAAAGAGAGCCTCAGTTACATAACAGTATTGTACAGAAAAATGTACTAATATAAGATTAAATGTTATCACAAACTACTTTCTATGTTTAAATATGCAGCTTTGTATGTGTTTTTAATAATTAAAAGCTTTATCACAGCTAATGAAAATACTAAGCAAAATACCTCACATCTGTCTTCAAGGTAAATCAAATCCTACTGTTATTTTGAATGACCTAGGCATCTCCAGACTGTTAAACTGATTGCCTAAACTGACAGCCAATGGATTTATCTAATAAGTCCTCAGATATATAACATAGCTGTATTTGTTATGGAAATGCCATTGATGCCATTCTCAGTAGGCTAGAGAATAACCAGTAGTTTAGGACAACCTCTACTAGAAAAACTCAGAGATTATAGATAATGACAGAGAAATTTTTTTTTTTTCCATTTTACCTCCTGGAATGCAAAATTGAGGATTATAATTCAAAATCAGTTGCCAATTGAGAAGAACTTATGAAACCATGTATCAGTGTCTGTAATTGGCACATGTAATGACAGCACCATGAATAATGTATGAGCAAGAGTGAGTGCTAATCATATTTGGAGTCTCTTAAATGTAGCTCTGACTTCATTTGGTCTGAAACTGGAGAAAAGCAGTAAAGTTTATGGAGCATGAAGGACTGCGGTTTCTTGCTACATATACAGGCCTCAAAGGGCATTAAGAGTCCTTCTGACAGTCTTTATAAAAGAAATGTTAACTCCTCTGGGAAAAAATACAGAACTTGGAACTTAATTTTGGAGTGTTCTCATTGAGGAACTAGTGTAGTAAAGATAGATACTTATTTCAGGCAGATCTGTCTTCTGAGAACTTCTGAATTCTGCCTTGATTGTTGGCTATCTTCTCAAGTATCTATGTCTAACAAATTTTTGGTTTCTATATATACCTAAAGAAGAAACAATAGACACTAGAAGCCCCCTTTTTTTTATTTACTGCAAGCTCTTCAAATTTTGGTAGCTTTAGTCCTATAAAACTGTCTCAAGTGTTCAACAGACTACAGATCTCTCAGCTTTTGAAGTCATCAGTTCTTGGAAGAAGAAAGAACAAAAATCAAAACCCCAACAAAAAAACCTAGAGAGGAAAGCATCTAGGCAACACATAAAAAAAATACTGACTTTTCCAAGCTTTCCCATTGCCTCCTTCTATGTGAGCAAGGTGTCTGGTAGTAAACACTACTTTGATCTCCTGAGGGAGAGGGTCTTCTCCATAAATCATGATGGTAAGAGTGTCAGGAAAGCAATGTGTTCCTTTGATGATTTGCCACACACAGCTGCTGGTCTGTTTTTTTATAAAAGTAACCCTCTCTGGACACACCAAGTTGCAGCTCCCCAGCTTTTGGGCTACGAGCCATGTTGAGCACCCCCTTAAGGGATGGGAGTATGTTTGGTCTGAATATTTAGAATGACTATATCCTTACTGTTCCTTATTTCTCTGATGCCCTTTGGCACAGGTGTAGATCTTTTTCTCATCCTTGTTTTACTTGTCTAGTGCTATACAGCTCCTCCTCATCCTGAAGTTCTCCTAGCTAGGGGAAAACAAGCTGTCAGCACTGCTGCAGGAAGCCTGTTGCCAGGGTAAAGGCATGTTTACTTCTCTTGCTCACAAGGAGCCAAGACAACATTTTATGTGTGTTCACTGTATCAGGAGCAAGGTGAGACAGGTACTTCAGAAAAGCAGAAAGAGAAAAGATGGCTCAAGAGATGCATGGTAGGATTAATGTAGTGCACAAAGGCCACAGACATGAGATGCATCTGGTAAAAAACAGGAGCAATCTGATTCTAGGATCAAAACAAATATCTTGATATTTAACTGAGGTGGGGGAAAGCAAAGACAAGGAAAAAAAGGAGAGGAAAAATATAAGAGCTGGAGCTTCAGCATGACTACTATGATATTTTGTCAGAATTAAAGTGGTAAATAAGGGAGTTTCTCAAGGGTGACTAACAGATTTCTTGGTGCTGTCTTTTTAGGAAAAGCACAAATTCTTAGGCACTTCAAAGGTAACATAACAGAGAACAAGAAGACATGGATATTAATGTAAGGCAAACAGATACATGATTTCAAAACGTAAAATCAGACAGACCATTTAAAGGCAGGGAGAAAAATGAAGAGGAAAAACAGCCAAACCAAAACAAAAAACAATAAGCAATGCTTTTTGTAAAATTAGCTTTCACAGCTGACCTTTTCCTCCTATCCCTAGAGTAAATGCTCAATCGAGCACCTAATTTCTGCCACTTTACTGACTGTTCCCTACCACTACTTGGCCTCTTTCAACATTCACACTTAGTATAATTCATTCAAAACATACTTGTTTATCTCTCTGTACATACACACAGTATCAACAACATTGCCCTTTAGTCTGATCTTTTCTTACCTCTGAATTCTGTTGCTCTCATCTGCCACTTACAGTTCAAGTCATTTGCCTTTCTTTTCAATCTCATGCATGATGCTAATAACTTCTTTCACCTATTCCTCTACACCTTCTCAATCAGGGATGACCAATCAGTAATGATCTCTCAGCTACATCAATCTTTCCAACTAGGATCAGCTGCACATGCATATATCCTCTTGAAGATGACACCAATTAAACAGAGCAGGAAAAAGGGAAGAAGTTGGAAATTTTAGTTTGGCTTTGTTCTTCTTTTTTAATTGAATTTTTCTTTCTAATCCTTTTTTGTCTAGATAGAAAGCATTTTTTTTCTTGAGGGGTAGCAAACTTCTATGTTTGGCAGCTATGTCTCACAGTGGCATTGCAAGAAAATTGCAATTGAGACAATACACAGCTTGCTCCAGAAAGCTGACAGAGTACATAAGAGAAAGATGTGGATTTCCCTATAGGACTTAAAGTGATAAAAGGAATGGACTTTTCACCAAGAGAGAAGAAGGTGAGACTGCTTTACAGAAACCTATTAAAGGGCATCAGAAGAGGTTCAGAGATCAATAGAGATTTAAAAGCTAGCCACTGTATGAGATAAATGAGTTTGGAACAGAAAAAAGTATTAAGAAAGAATGTAGGTGCTAGTAAAGCTAACTGTAGCTTAAAGATTAAAAAAATATGCAAACAAACAAAAACCCCTCAAAATAGGGCCCATACACTTCTGGCACCTTGAAATTATATGCCCAAGTCAGTGGGAGTTTTTGAATGTGTGCACTTTTTTTGCTGTCCTTTTCTGTTAAGCACACAGCTGAAAACCATTTCCTTGACTTATTTACAGAACTATAATTGGAAAAAAAGGATTTGCTTTTCTAACTTGCTTTGCAACAGTGTAATTATTTGAACAAACAATGACATAAAGAACATACAGAAATGCAAGCTGGGTAGCAGTATTTGACTTCTTAATTTCTTATAAAATGTGCTTATTTTGTCTCCATATATACTAGTTCATTAAAGTTATCTCTTTCTTGTAAGCAAGATAATTGTACCAGTATGGAAATACCAGGTTGACCTTTCAACCCTGCTGTAATCATGACCTTAACTATTCCATTAAGGTAGAAAAACTCTCTCAGGGACTCTGCAGATTCATCAGTGGGACATTTTTGTGTTTTATAGCCATCAGAAAACATTCAGTTAGGAAGGATTATGAAAGCTATGCCAGCCAAGAAAATAAGGCAGCATCTGGAATAACTTCAAAGCAAGTGCAACTGCGAGTATAAATTGGAACTATGTAAAAGAAAAGAAATTCTGAGCCTTTGAAACAACACCAGTCAGCCTGAAATAAACTGGACAGCTATTCCACTAATAATATTCCTAAAGAGTTTCTGTTCCAACAAGTAAAGCAATCAGACTTTCTTTCTTTTCTCTGATGAAACCATGTAAACTGATTCCCTTTTAGCTGTCTATCACAATCCCCTCTTCTGAGCCACAATGGATTGAATCCTCTCAATACAATTTCAATTAATAAATAGATCCTTTGGTTGCAGAGCACATGGCCTTTGAGTTTTTCAGACTGGGTAAATATTTCAGACCATTCTATGAAAACCAAGAAGTTCATACTTATTAAAAACTCAGAAAAAAAGTTTATTGTATGTTGGATCCTCTGCTAGAACAAAGTTCACATTTTCCTGTAAGACCTGGGGCACACCAGGAGGAAAGATGAACTTCAAACAGTTCAGTGTGGTCATTTAAGGGGTTCAAGGTGCAAAAAACAGGTAAGTATTGTACTATTATTTCAGTACATCTTCAGGTGGAAGACCTGCGTATAGTGCATCCTACTACTGTTTTGCTCAAAGCAAAACCTTTCAGCCTCTTGTCCTTTAAATATTGACTTCCTTATTGACTAAGCCCTACTTACCCTTTCAGCCCCATGGTCAGCAAGCTATCAAACCCAGTCAGCCAGGCAGGATCCATTAGTTCAAAGAAATTCTAACAATTAGGGAACATTCATTTTCTGAGTCTGTGGAGCTCTTTTTGTGTGGTTTCTCAAGAACAGAGTAAAAAAAAAAAATCCAGGAAATTTGTAATGTCTTGGCTGTTCAAACCAAGGACACTCTTTAAATTGCTTTACAGCTGCAATACCTGTTTCATTTCAGCTTTGCTGATTTTTTTATTTTACAGCTCTGCAAGAGGTTTATATCTTCCTGACAAAGACAGAAAGAGAAATAAAGAAAAACAGAAAGGTGTCAGTTGTATCTCTGGAGCTCTGATAGTCACAAAAGGGCTTCCCATTTACCTGGTTCTATTCTGGATCACAGATCAAATCCATCTTTCAGATGTCAAATTGCTACAGTAGAGTTTTATGTGGGAGGCTCATTAGAGCTCCTATAATGTGTGAGAAGCAGCTATTTCAGTGCTGTTTCAGGGAGAGGAAAATGGGTTAAAGCTCAGCAGGCCCTGGAAATAGCTCTTTTTCATGGAAGCAAGACGCTAGCATTGTAAGAGATGGAGAGACACCCAATTCCATGAAACTCAAGCATTCATCCAGGATCCACAGCCTTTCATAACAGGAAGGTACTGCTGATGGGGGTATCCAGCAGAGGTGGGGTCCTGGGGTCTGCAGGCTAGGAGCTCAGCAAGGCTGTGGGACCCCCTTCTATTACTGCCCAGGGATGCTGGATGCTCGACTCAGGAGACTTATCACCTTCCTGAGGTAGCAGGTCACAGCATCTCACATCTTCAGCTGGGCTCCAAAGCTGCTGTGCATTGCAAGGAGAAGCATTCTCCATATAACTTCTGCATGCACTTTAAGTGAAACCCTCTTTCCCTAGAAGCAGTGAGGATATCTTAGGAGAACAGGAAGGAAGTTGAGGGCAGTGTACCTCCGTTCTCCCATGTTGGGGATTATTCTTACACCTATCTACAAACAGGCAAACTGTAAGTGTAGATAAGAAAGTAATTTACCTGCCTTAGCTCAGTGATTAAACTGCTAACAGAAGCCAGCTACCCTGACCTCCTGACCCTCCTCTGAAACTGTCACCACAGCTATGAACAAATCAGGCAAACTTGAAAATATAGGTGGTGTGGGTGACATGTTACTGTAAAAACAGAAGGTACCAAATATGAGCAAATACAAATTACTCCACTGTAATATTTAAAAGAACTGGAATAGATAATTAATCATAAATAGGATCTGAGGACTGCAAAATAAAGGACCTGATCCAACAAAAGCCAAATGGCAGATTTTGCAGTAATCTGGAAAGTCACTGTAACTGTTCATAAAGATGGCTAGATGCACATTTATCTGTGCAAACTTCACCTGACACATAGCCACAAAGAGCTACATCCACTGGCAAGGACTTTTACAGGCCTACTAGCCATTTCATGAAGGACAGGGTCCTTATAGCTGCTTTAAATATGGCTTCTGCTGATTGCATTTCATGGTGCAAACAATCAAACAATGTTTTATCCTTCTTGTGCCATTCACAGGTCTGCAGAACTTTCCCAAACTGTACTGACACTCTCCATCCTTTCTCACTTTCTTTCTCTCAACATTTTCCAATTGCAAGATGTCCTTTAAAAGGTGGAGGGACCAGAACTCCACTCAGTGTATCAGCTGTGGAAAAAATCATGGGTTTGTACAGCAGCAAGATTATGTTTTCTTCTTGTTTTTTATTTCCTTTGTAATGATTCCTAGCACTTGATCTGCTTTTTTGCTGCTACTGAGATGATATTTTCTACAATCTATCATAACCCCAGGGCTTTTCTCTGCAGCAGTAATGACCACTTCAGAGCCTATCATTTTATGGAATGATAGGATTGTTTTTTTCCCCATGTACTTTGCTTCACATTTATTTACACTGAATTCCATTTGCCATTTTTTGGCCTGATCATCCAGTTACATATATATTCAACTTTTTCCTGCCAAAAATAGAAGTACCACACTCCATCTAACTACTTTGTTTGCTTTTTGTCCTCTATCAAATGTTTTCTCATGAAAATCTTTGCAGGATTCATATGTCTCCAATAGCTATTTCTGTTTTGCTGAAGCAACAGCTTTTCAACAAAGAGCTGTATTCATCAAAAATATTGCATCCAGCTTTCCTTGGTAATATAATAGAATCTTCATTTGCTTTGCAGTTCTGTGACTTTATGTTTTTTCAATGTTTTGCATACAAATTAAGATGAAAAGGACATAGGCACAGCTGGTGTAGCTCAATATGGTTTCAATGAAAGTTTCTTTCTTCTCTTATTTTCAGTCATTTGAATAATTTTTTTTGTGCAGTTGAGTGGAACTGCATATAGATCTACTGTGGGATGTGTGAAGTAGCAATGTTAGAGATGACCAAAGTCCTTTAATATTTTTAATTATTTTAGCTTTCTCTTCATCTCTCTGTTTTCATTTTATCTGCTATCTCTTTGTCACACCTGGGTTGAAATGACAAGAATCCCAACTGACTTGGACACGGAAGCAAGCCAGTTTACACTGGTAAGATGTTTGTTGGGATATGTGAATAAATCAGTGAATTCATTTCAGGAACCTTTTTCAAAATATTGAATTGGAATTTCTTTGCAGAATCCTAATTGCAAATATAAAGCCAGAACATTTTATAGCCCACAGGACATTGTTTACATTATGATCCATATTAGTGTAGCTACTGGATCAGATGTGATTATCACACCATGTGGTGATGCAATCCTGTACAACAAAATAAATTGTTCCTGTTCCTGCCCAATGGTCCAGAACAAGGGAGTCCCAGTAAGCAATACTACATGAGCACTGAATCAACAGATTATTCTGAACACATAAGAACATCTGCCAAACTGATAGTGTGGACAAACGTTGTTTTATTAAACATCATAGGAGAATTTAAAGTAATTAATGATCCAGTGTTGATATATTCTATTTGTCAGTGGCTTTATTATCTTGCAGATGATATAATTCTTTGGCAGCCCTCCCTGTTATTTTCTGCTTCAGCATTTTGTCGTACATCTATAAAAAACAAGATGGTAACTCCTTTGAAATGTTGAGGCAGAGCTAGATGCTGTTTTATCCATTAAGTGTAAGAGATTACTCAACCTGTTTATGTTTAATCACCTACTTTGTAAGATGCTTACTATGTTTACTTGGGCAGATGAGCTTAAAAGAAAAGATGGGCCAAAAATCCTATAAGCTGGAACTCTCAAAGACATTAGAAGTGGTTTTATTATATTATGGTGATGCCACTATTTTTTTATATATATTGCTGTGTTTTAGGCAGGCTGAAGAAAGAAAGATTCCAAGGCAAAATAATCACTTTATAGCTTACAAAAAGAGTGAAAAAAATACAGCTTTTCATTGCTAGAAACAGACATAATGACATGATTAGGACTCAAGAGCTGGTGTCCCTTTTTCCTGTCACACACAAGATAACCTGACCAGCCCGCTTAAACATGTGTCTTTGTGCTTGGTGGTGGGTCTGAGAGTGAGTGAAATCTATGTGGGAATGACCATGACTGTCTGAATGAATTGTTTGGAAAAAATATCTCCTTGCCCTTTTACAAGGTCTCACAATGAATTAATTTCCTGTTTATCTCAGATAAACCAAGCCTGTGTATTTTGATCACAACTGCAGGTTTAAGAAATACAATTCCCTTTTTAAACAAAAGTAATTTTCTTATCTATCTAATGAGAACATAAGCACTGTAAAGATTTTTAACCTTTTCACATTAATTTTTGGTAATTTGTCCATAGAAATAATAGGTACTAAATTATAAATTTGTGTTAAAAGTGGCAAAGACCTCAGCATGAGTAGTACATTTACTGGTGAATATTTTATAATAATTTTTAGCTCAACTAGGAATTATATTTTTCTAACTGGTTTAAGCTCTACCCATGACTTGTCAAGAGCCACTGTCAGGGCCCAGACAAAAAGGTATGGAAGTTTACCAATAATGACTGATCTGTTTCTCTTTCTTACATATTTACTTATCCCAACTGCACATAGGATTGGTGTCTACTTGGAAATATTAGGCCTCAACAAGCACTATCTGAAGGTAAGTGCAAGAAACACCAAGAGACAACATAGCAATGACAAATTGGATAGGACGGTGTCATGCCTCCACTAGCAGATGAGTTAGAGAGCAGCTAGTAGAACACCTATGCACATACGAGTGTTCTAGTTCTACCATTTCCAAGGTCACCTCTGATGATTTTACCTTTTCTTTTATTATTTTTATTACACATAAACTTCAAGAAATCAGTGCTACATAGTGTTTATATATAGGTCAGACATCTGGAACTGCAGTGGAAAAACTTCCTGGTTTCTCCCACATCTCATTTTTGGTTTCATAAATAGGTGATCTCATGGAAACAAGGAGAGTTCAAAACAGTGAAAGATGGGAAATGCCTTTGTTTTGACTATATTTTATGAAAAAGCAAATGGTGTTGGTTTGCTTTTTTTCTTTATCTAATTCTTCAGTCATGAATAGTTTCCACACTGCTACATCTCACTAAAATAAACTCATAAATATTACTTTCTCCTTTTGAAATTTTTTAATTAATTTTTTTCTGCACAAGCTGCAAGGAAAACTACAGCAGGCAAAATCTCATCTCTCTCTGACTTTAGAATTCTTTCAGTCTCATTTTAATTCCTCAGTATGGGCTTTGTTTTGCATAATATTCAAGCCTGTGAATCTAAATTTGATCGCTGCATATTTGTATTCTTCCACAGATTGTACAGCTGTCAACATTTTTTTCCAGCTAATGCAGCACTTTCTCATAGTCACCAATGAAACAAAATCCACTACAGCTACATGTCTAGTAAGAATATATCAACAATATTTGATTGTGCAGCACAACTTCAATTATTGCTTAAAGACAGAGGTATATTATAATAATTAATTCATAGAGTTAACTCTTGGAATTCTTGTTGATTGTGTATTCCCATTGTTTGTGGGAAACTGATTCTGTCCCAAATAAAAATGTTTTTCTTCAAAAGTATTTTTATAAATCACAGATCATATCTGGCCTGGAACACAGGCAGTGTTTTATCAGATGCATTGAAAATAATTGCTTCAATGTATTAAAAGAGTTTTAATAAAGGACACTGAGGAGGTTGTCTGAGCAAATTCCAACACAATAGTGGAACTATACATTGCAGTATTTGCCCCCTCTCTGAGCTTGTTCTGTAGTAATATCTGGGAAAAAAAGATCTTCAATGTCTTGCTTAAATTGAAAGGTTTGGGTCTAAGTTTGTTTTTGTGAGATGCGTAGATGAGGATTCCTAGCAGAAATAGCTACCACGCTGCCCCTGAATACTTATTTTGCACTGTATCTTTATGCTGTTGGGTAAACAAAATTTATAAGTGTTCACACATGCTGAAATACAGAGTTTTTCAGTTTCAAATGTCTGAGGGAAGGGTAAATACTAGTTTTTAAATCATCACCATCTGTAGTTTACAGAGAAAAGCAAGGCCTCTTCCAAAAGCTCCCTGATATCTCTTTCTTAGGATGACATGGAATGTCTTCTGGGAATATTTAACACAAGCCTTATGAATTGTCCTCTTAAAAAAATCTGTTTCCCTCCATAGAAGGTAAAAGATGCTGGCAGGATTGTCAAGGCTTAGGATTGGGCTGGCCACTACATAAGTGACAGATGCTCTGTATTAACACATCTCCATTCCTAAAGGGAAAGAGCAAGGGAATAAAGGAGAGAGATTTATGGATTGGAAAATAAAACTAAAACTGCTTTAGTGAAAATAATAAGCAAAACATATACAAAACTAATATTGAACCCAGCCCCTCATCATGGCATTTACATCACTGTCACCACTGATGCTGTGGCAGGCACTGAGGAAGTTCCAGACTGGACCCAGCAGCAGATGGGAACTGGATTAAGGAGCTGGATTTGGAGAATGGATTCAGGAACTTGATTCAAGAACACATGGATGAGGATCAAAGACAGAACAGACAAAGTACTCCTCAGACACCAGCTGCTGAATAAGAGAGCTTGACTCTTGTGATACCTCAGCTTTATACCAACTATGACATATAAGGGATGTAATACATAGTTGGTTAGTTTAAGATCACCTGCTCTGTCTGCTCATCCCCACAGGTGCAGCCTTTAACTTTCTGCATCCTCAGTGTGGTACAGAAGATTTAGCAGTGACCTTGGTCTGCATACCAATCCCTGGTACTAACTCTAAACATCAAGCATTATCACTGCTAGAAGCAGACACTGTCTGCAAAAACACGCTGTTAATTTCAGAAAGTGCAGTTGCTTAGAAGAGCTTTAGCTGGAAAGTAAAATCTCTGAACAGAATCAGTTCTGTTCTAACTCAGACTAGGACAGAGGATGTATAACTCACAATTAGGAGTTCAATCCTGAGATGTCTGCAACCAGAGGGATGAATCCCAGCCACAAAACCAAGAGTTTATCGGAGGGTTTGTTACAACCACAACTTAACTAGGGCCTACAGAATGAGAGGTGTCCTTTAAGTTCTGTCAAGTTCTGTGGATCTATAACCAAAAGAAGACACAATTCATTCCCCAAAACATGTTAAATGTTAGCAATACAGCCCAGAAATGTCCTATCAGTTAAAAGGCTGAAGGAAAATGACACCAGTATGTATCTGAATTATATACAATTAGTTCATGAAATACATGCTGGAATCCTGTTTATCTTCATTTATGTCTAATTCACAGAACTCTCTCAATAAGGCAAACAGGATTTAACCCGTATGTGCACTGGATAATAAATCTGATGACAATCCTGCAAGTCAATACAAGTAGGAACTATCCCAGGTGCAATCTTTGGATGTCGATAGGAGTCTTAAGCATATGGTTTCTGGCCCCCTAGTAAAATCTATTTTTTACTGCATAGTTGCACAGGATAACATTGGAGCAAAGTTTGGGAAACATTCCCTTATCTTGTTCATGACACAGAGTTCCTGAGAGTTCTTTTTTCAGCTGCTAACCCTGTCCACTAGGCACATGGAGGGCAGCAGGAAGCTGTTTGATCAGAGATCTGTTCCCTGGACCACTTTCTCACCCCTGACTGAACTGACCTGAGTAGGCTGTACATCTGCTTATTACTTCAGCAGTGTTTTATTGGTGTCTCTGGCTGATAAATCACGTAGTTCTCAGTGTCTCAGAACTAGAGCTTCAACACCTTCCAACTACAGATTTTTTTAGCAGCTTGTCTCTAAATATGTGTGAGTTTGAACTATGTTTTCACACTTGTTTAGCACTCTCAGGCATAAATCTGTGGGCTCTTCCAAAACAAGTATTAAATAACAGGGATTGTTCAAACGGTAATATTCACTTTGAATGGAAAAATACCTAATTATATCTGAGAGGCAAAAAGATCTCAGACGGCCAAATTCCTATTGGTCTTCCCATCATATTCTATGTAATTCTTTTCCAGGCATTGTACCTAATTTTTTGAGAAAGAATATTTTTTTATTTCTTGAAACCAGCTAAGAACTTTTTTCTTTGCTGAGTGATGTAATCTTGCTTTTGACACATATGGTACTATGAAAAAACCCAGTAATATGATTTCAGAACCCATTAAACTGAAAATATATGTGTCTGCTATATGTAAAAATAGCCACTTTAGAACTGTAACCACAGAAATCTTCCATTTGTTTGAAACAAGATATAGTCAGTCATGTGACTGCCACAGCACTGGTAGTAACATGGTCCTGGTGACAATGCCTTGGTTGCTAGGCTTGTAAAAAAACAGTCTGGAAAGAGCTACTACTGCATGAATTGATCTGCTCTATGTTTTTCTAGCTGGAATATCAATAAGGTTCATTAGCTAAATTTCCTTTTGACCAAAACACACCAATGAGTGGAGTTTGTAAACCCTGAATATACATATACATTCGGGTATACTTTTAATAACAGTCAGATAATCACACTTATACAATGAATAAAAAAATAAATCTGTTTGTTTAGAAGTTTTAATTACTATTTATAGTCATTTGAAGTAATATCTGAACTGTGTGCTCCTGTTTTATGATGCTAAAATGTGATTTTAAGGCTCTCACTGAGACAATAATTTTTAAATACACTATATATGGATTGTATATATACAGAAAAAAGCTATTATAATGAAGCCCTGATTGAGTTCAATTACTCAGGACTTGCATTTATTGAAACAATATCTCCTGTTGTTCATTAAAGAAATCCATGGAGCTTTTTCATCTCTTTAGGAATAACAACAAAAAGCCTGAGGAATATTTTGAGTTAATCTCTGGCAGATCTGGGTTTGATTCATCATTATGACTTGAATTGATTAGTAAAACCAAGGACTCACGTCCCAAGTCTATTGTTCACAGCAGAGCTCCATCTGGGTCAGAGAAAACCACCTGAGTTACTGCAGTGTAACTGAGAGGATAATCCAATCAATTAACCAAAAGGATGTAAAGGAATTCTTACACCTTGGGCTAAACTTTCACTTTAATTTAAATAAATTTGCATTAATTACACTTTTTCAAACTTATTTCCATAAGGCAAAAGGTATTTGGTCAGTGATCCCATTGAGCTACTCCAGAAATACTTAACACTTTAATATTTACACACCATATGACCACCAGGATGAATCCTCAAATTAAGATAGTCTAATGAGTTGACAATATCTCCTGTGATTTAGTACCTTAACATACAAAAAGAAACTAAGTCAAACCCTCCCTCAGCTCTCTATTATGTAGGGTCCAGTTACATTTTGCAGCTCTCCTTGGCTGTGAAATAAACAGTTTGGAGGTAACATCCATACAGCTAGAGACAGCGTTAACATACAGAAACATTAAAGTGCTGTTGGGGAGATATAAGGCCCTCAAAAGCTAAAAGCACACTTTAGGTTCTCTGTTCAATAGAACAGATCAATTGCTATTGAGTCACGAAGTCTACTGCAGGCCCTTCCTAAGCTCTTATTAAACTGAGGACACAGTCAAGATCTGGATATCTCTTATAAGTATTGTGTGCTATTCCAGCTGTGATATAATCTAGCCATGACTTTTTTTATTCTGTCAAAAAAAGTATGCAGGTCCTCATGTACTAAAGCTGTTCTCATGACACATGGTTGAGCACACCCAGGAAGATCATAAAGGCAAAAGTCAGAAGTTTGAGAAGCTAGCTGGTGACTGAAGCTCAGTTTCAAGTGAACCTAGACTTCAGACCACCTTTTCATGTGTGCACAGGGTAGCTTTATTTGGTGATACATTTCCTAGAATTGTACTAAGAAACGCAGATTTTCCCATCCAAAGTGCAATTGCTATTCTTGTAGTCATGCAAATTCAACCCTGAGCCTGTATCACTCTTAGAACACCACATAAGGTCAGTGATTATGCAGAGCAAGATAGCATGGCTTTTAGTTAATGTTGCTGCTCTCTTTGCAATCATCTTCTAAAATGACTGAGTCATATCTGGCATGCATTCTTCATTTGACTGGCCAGTTTCTCCTTCCCCTTCCAATTATATATCATCTTTCAAGCTACTACTTATTTCATTTATTTTCAGATACTTTCAGAGGTCTCTACTGAAAAAATAGCCATTAGCTGTCCACCACATACAGAAACCCAGCAACTAAAGAAATTTAGCAATGAAAAAAATGTTAATGTTGGGGAACAAAAGGTTGATGGTGCCTTAAATCTCCAGGGGAAAAGATGACATGGAGGAGCTGAAAGAAGGCAGGTGGAAGAGATGTTCTTGATGAATGATAAAAAATTCATTATTGCTCCTCACTTGTATGTTTGCACTTCATTTTGAAGAGTAGTGTCATACACTGTTGAATCTGAGCTCAATTAGAAACAGAGCAAATTCCAGAATGGTATTAATGTTTATTCAGAAGAATGGCTCAAGTAATTTAATATCCAACAGGCCACAGGCCAGATCTGAAACTGTTTGCTCTACAGACAAAAGTAGGTCTAGTTTCCACTACATAACTAATGCTGCAAGCTAACAAAACCGAAGCCATCCCCCAGACTTGCACCAAACTTCCTTTAGTCTACATCATCTTGTGCCCTAGATTCTGTGGGTGTTGGAAGTTGCCTTCATTTAGATCTTTTAATCTTCCCCTGTCACTCTTCTAAGCCATTATTTCAGGCTTATCTCAGTCACCTGTCATTCACTCCAATCCGCTGACTTCACTTCCTTATTTTTTGGTGATGTAACTTAGATACTCATCATGTTAGTTCTCTATTTAACAAAAAAAAAAAAACCAACCCAACAACCAAAAAGAAACAGATACACAAAGGACTAAACTCTGTTCTGCTACATCCATACACACTAAATGACTTAAGTAGAGAAAAGGGATTTTAAGCGTGAGAAGTGAGATCTCAGTCTCAAGCGTGCCTTTTGGAGCACTTTGAAAATGGTAAAGGCAGATGAGATCAAAAGGCTGAGAGAAGAATACATAACTGGCTATCTATGCACCTTTTTTCAAATCTCAGCAGACAGTAGTGTCTTGCAATGCAAGCACTGAAAGGAAATGGAAAAAAAGTTTTCTTCTGCAACAATTTTAAAGTCACATGAACATCATCATCTAACCCTATGCTAACACTGGATTTGGAAAAAAATTAATTTTTTTAATGGATTCATGTAAACATAAAATATAATCAACCACAGAAAACTTTTGAAGCATCCCAAATCTCTCCTCAACACTTTCATGCCCACAGTTTAATGTAGACTACCATGTCATGCAGCATGGCAAAGGCTGTTCAAGTGTTATTCACATATCAATGAACTCTCAGGCCTTAGCACCTAATTCATTAAATCTACTGTGACTAGGTTTAAATGCCATACTGATAACCATAAGCAAGTTAACAAACGAAATGTCTGTATACTGAGTAAAATATGTCAAAACAGTAAGTATCAATCCAGGTTTTCCAGTACAAAAGTACAAAATTATTCTTCTGGTAGTTTTATTTTCAGAAGTGCTATTCTGAGTGCTGTGATTCATTTTTAAAGAAATCATGAGATAGACTCAGCTCTGTGAAAATAAATGATTCTATAAAATACCTTTCAATCTTTTCTTGCTTGTCACCTCAAGGTCATAGCACTGATATTTGCAGTAGTTATGATGGAAGTTGAGACATACAGACATTTAATAAATGAGCTTTCTCTACTCTGACAGCAGCTTTTCTAAGGACTTTTGTATTCTGCAGAAGGTGAACAATGAAAGAAGAAAAGGTGCACAATGATGATTTTGCTTTCCCAGCCTCTCCTGCCTTTGGACCACATGCAGGAATTGCATCCCACAGAGCAAACAGAACACACTTCCAATATGTTATATTAAGAAATGAAACAAAACAATAGAAAAGCCAACATTGCAGGATCTCACATTTTTAACACTAAGCTGTTGTTTGCACCCTGTGAAGACACTTTCTCACATACTTTCAGTTCCCTGCAGATAGTGGTTCTAAGCTCTCATCCTCTGCACTATTTTTGTGGGTTTACTAATTGCAGAATGGTAAATGGCATAAATTACAGCCCAGAAAATACAGTGTACCCATTATAACAAGAGAGTTTAAAGAGTTTAAAGCATCCTGTATACAAATTTCAGTAATAGCCAAGGTAACATCAGAAACCCAAACCACTTACAAGATAAAAGAAACCTAACATCAGCATGGGTTTTATTACATGCTGAACTACTGAGGAGGTTCTTGAACCATTCTCAGAGTTACTGCAATTGTGGTCAATTTATTATGTTGAATGCACAGCAATCAAATGAAGATTCAGAAGACTGAACATGAATTACATTTGTCTTGCAACTGATACTCAGAAAAAGTGCCAGAATACACTTAATGTCCTAAAATCCACTGTTATAAGAATCCAGGTCTATATAGGACTGTAAGATCAGAGTCCAGATTTACGTATAAAGGCTCAGAGCATAAGGAGCTGCTTGTTAGGTTCTTTATGTCATTCCTACCCATGCCAAAAAGCATGGATGTAACATGAGTATTGCAGTGAGCAGTGGTTTGAAAGCATCTTCAGTATACTAATTGTGAAAAGTTTCTGAAGGAGGGACACTCATTTAAGCCCATTGCTTCTCCTAGTTTCCTTTTGCAGACCCCTTAGAAATCATGCATGGTCCTTCCTCACCCTAAGACACAGATTAAACCCCACTGCTGTAAAGCAACCAAAAAGACTGAGGAAAATAAATGCATCACTACTAAGGCTGGACAAAACCAGGCAGAGACAAACATTCAAAATCAGCCTGAACAAGAAGGCCAGAGAAAAAGATTCTTCTTTACTGTGAGCCTTCTTGCAAAGAAAGCAGACAGACATCTAATTATTCCTCTGCAGCAGTCAGAAAGCTTCCTCAGAATTTAGATTTTGTGAAAATGAGCTTTTACTGTACTGTACTGGTGGCTTTGCTCTGAAACATTTATGAAAATAAATTGGATTTAAACAGTATGTTTTCCAGCATTGTTCCAAATTGGAGGACTGAAGAGGATAGGCTACTCCTGAATAATATTACAAGGCTACTAATAAGTTGCCTGGATTTTGGTTAGCATGTCACAAGAATAAGAAATTGGAAATTTCTCCAGTTCCATCCCAACGCAATTAGCTAATGCCTGGTTCAAAACATGGGCAAAGTAATGTATGTAGGTTCCTTTGGTCTGCAATCTCAGTACATTTGCTTTACTTCAAACCTTAACACCTAAGACTTTGACAGGAGAAATCAGGAAAGAGATGGGGAATGAGGTAAACAACATCTAAAAGCTTACAGCTAAAGCAATAATTAAGATCATAGTGCTTAACATCGTGATCAGTACTTCAAAGTGGAAAGTTAAAAGTATTCCAACCTACCACTGTAAGCAATGTCCTCTGCATTCTCACAAACAAAGCAAAATCCTTTAATGCCCTTCATCCATTTTCAAGTTTCCTAATACGAAAGCAGTAGTTCACAGTGATGCCCCTCACCTTGCTGTTGGGCTTTGCTACAACTGTGATGGCTTGAAGCCTTTTCCCATGCTCAGTACAAAAGGGGAAAAAGAAATAGCAACAATAAAAGTTGCTTCTTAAGTTCTCTTCTCCTTGAAGTATGGTCAGAGAACTCAGGCTATCAATCTGGAGTCCTCTGCACAAGAAACACATCAACCTATTGGAATGGGTCCAGAGGAGGGCCACAAAAATGGTCAGAGGGGTAGTCAGTTCTCATATGAAGAAAGGCTGAGAGAATTGGGGTTGTTCAGCCTGGAGAAGAGAAGACTCTGGAGAGACCTTATTGAAGTCTTCCAGTACTTAAAGGGGGCCTACAGAAAGATGGGGACAGTCTTTTCCGCAGAGCCTGTTGCAGCAGGACAAGGGGTAATAGTTTTAAACTAAAAGAGGGCAGATTTAGACTAGGTAAAAAGAAAAAAAAATGTTTTACAATGAGGATGGTGAAACACTGGACAAGGTTGCCCAGAGAGGTGGTAGATACACCATCGCTGGAAACATTCAAGGTCAGGTTGGATGGGCTCTGAGCAGCTTGATCTTGTTATAGGTGTCCCTGTTCATTGCATGGGGTTGGATTAGATGACCTTTAAATGTTGCTTCCAATCCAAAGCATCCTATGTTTAAATGTCATTTTAATGTCAGATGGACCATAAAACACCCATGAATTATTTTACATAGACAATACAAAAAGCACAGACTTCTGCCCAGAAAATCTCTGTTAAAACCAGAAATATTATGTTCAGCAGCCAACTTAAAATTGCAAGGCTGGGACATCTTTGAATTATTTTTAGCACATCAGGGGAGGAAAGTATGAAACTACATTCAGAGATTAACAGCAAGACACAATGTCTGAGAGCAGCAAGAACACAGATTGCCCCATCTTAACAGTTAAAGTTGTCAACTCTTGAAATAGTCTAAAAAAATCTTTCCTACCACAGGTAACTTACCATACACCAGACTTCAGAGATCTGTATGATTGGGCTAAGAAGAAGAAAGCAGAGCAGCAATTAATAAATCAGGTTCCTTTATAATGTGCTTGTTTGGATACAGCAGATATCTCTCTGCCATTCTGCTTTAGACACACTTGCATTTCACAGACACATCCAGCAAATTCTGAAGTTATATGGACCACTTGCACGTAAAACATCCGTTAGTACTGTCATCCTCATTGTGTCATGTTTCCCCCCTGTATTTTCTGCTTCATTCACGTGCTGATACAAATTTCACTGCCTTCTCACCCAGTCCCGAGGAACGGGTGTCTCTAGGCTTTTTCCTGCAGAGGGAGCAGTTGCCCTGGGATTAGCATCTCTGTCTCCTACAGAGGTGGAGAGAGAGGTCTCATGCGACAGTTGCTAAAGAAAAAAATGTAGCAGCAGGTCCCTTCTTGCCTTTGTCCCATTACTGATCAGATCTGGTGTGATAGTGATGGCGCCGGTTCCCCATGTGTCAGGTCTTCACTCCTACGAGGTGTTTCTAGCCAGTTTTTCTAAAGGGGAGAAGTCTGCATTTTCAAAAGTAAAAAGTGGGATTAGGAAGCTTGTACTTTGCCTACCTTACTTAAAAGGGTTTTGCTCTGTAAGTAATGTACTTCCATCCTTGGATTCAGTGTTTACTTCAGGTATCTCATCCACTGAGTACCAAAACTAGTGTGTGGGGACTCTAGTCCTTTTCCAAAAATAAGACTAGACAATTTTAATAATGAACATCAATTTCCTTGTGTTAGCCATATGGACATGGGCCAGTTAATCTTCCCATCTGCCCCATGTAAGAGAGAAAAGTGTCAGTGCTAAAAGGAAAATGGTGAAAACACCAAACTTTCAGTCACTAGATGTGTCACTTATATGTCTCCTCTACTAAACCTTTTGAGGAGTGCCTGTTGACATTTACTGATTGTATTTGATCCCAAATGCTGAGAAACATCCTGTACTTTGAGTTCTCTGTAAGACGGCTCTTTGCTTTGCTGGTGGCCCTCTAACCTGTTGAGTAACACTGGATTATATGCTAACTTTGTTAACACACGTGATATATGTATGTGATATATAAACAGGTACTTCTAACAAAGGTAAAAGTCCCTTCAAAATCTGGAACAGTCTTGAACATCCATGATCAAACATAATTTCTACCTGCTCTGCTTCACATCAGCTGTGCTGTGACATTAGCCCTGTAGTCACTAATACTTTCCAGACACTCCCTTACAGACTATTTGAAAAGGATTTTGTTTGTTTTCACATTATCTCCTCTGTCTTCAAGACTATTTAAGGTGAAGAATGCGGAAATAACGTTCTTGGCTTTAAACATGAACTCAGGTGAAAGGCAGGGAAAAAACCTGGAAAAAAACCCAAAACCTAAGTGGGCATCTAAGCATAACCAATGTGACAAGACTTTTCAATACACTGCAATGCTATTTCCATGTCTGTTCAAAAATTACTGCTTCCATGAGTAGCAGAAGGGTCCTGCCACTGCCTGTCTGTGGGTTTGTGGGCTCTGTCCCTAAAACCCCTTCACTACCACATCTCCAGCTCCCCACAACCTCTGTGATGATCCTGGGATGGTTGAGAGTCACAGAGTTAATGCATGTCAGTCAAGGCATGTAGCAGCTGAGCCTGGATCCATCTCTGTTAATCAAAAACTTTCACCATGGGCACTGATTTGGGTCTTTTCTATCTACTCAGCACTTTATACAGAACCTCCAGGAATGCAGTTATTTTGAGATTTCCACATCTCTGCCACTAAGCAGATGTTAGCCAATAGAAGCCTGACTAACAGAGACAATGCAATCACAGAAGACTTTTACTTGTAGGAAAGCAGAAAAAACCCCCACGTTTCAAAGGTATTTCCTTGTAGGAAGATCCGTTCCGAATATTCACGGAGTCCTCATAGAGGTAAGAGTGAACTTCGTTTATTGTTTACATTACAGCACTTTATATAGGGTCTTACAGGGTTCACACGGGTAAAGCAAAGCTACTATAGGCTAAACTAACTTGTTCACACACTTTGTTACTAACATAATTGGTTACATTCACATCCATACAAACACACTGTTACAGTAACGCCCCCCTAGGTTCTACAGTTAGCATACCTTGCCTATCTCCATCTTGTCCTGTTTACAGCCTTACTATTTTTCCCTATCTTCAAGGACATAGCCCTCAGGATCGTGGGCTGGGTTGAGCAAACAGGCTCTCATGTCCTTGGTCTGCTAAAATATTCCCTACATTTCCTGAGTCCATGGGGAACACCACCTATTTCACTCATCCTGGAGGATATACAAATCAAAAACAGCACACTTCTTCCACTGAAAATATTTAGTTTGTACAAAATCTGAATCAAAAATTATGTTTGATGGTGCACTGATGTGACAAAAGAAGAGTAAAAACCACATTAAAACAAATGGCCAAAACATAAATGCTGAGTGTGCTGGGTTTGGTCTGCTAGATGTTGCACAGAAAAGGTTTACCTTCATATTTCATCCAGGAGTTTCTGGATTTTTCCAAGGGGAAAGGCAAGGATCATACACCTACCATACTTGCCTGTGGATCCAAAAAGAAACAGAGTTACAAAATCAGAATGGAAACAGTAAAAGACACAGAGAAGGACAACTAGAAAGAAGCCATTTCTTTCCTGTTGAAGGTAGGCAGGTAAAATTTAAAGTGGCGTCAGGGTCAGTTAGGAGAAGAAGTCAATGTTAACATCCACTATTTCTTTACTGCTTTCCTCTTTAGTGAAGAAGAAGAAAAAAAGGCAGTTTCCCTGAATACAACCGGAGTCAGACAACAGCAAACAGCACTGTGGCTCACCAGAAAGAAATTCCTCACTATGGGAATGTTTGTTCTCTCAGCAGTTATTCCTTTCTAAGGGAGAATAGTGTCATGACTTCTAAAAAAAAAAATTGCAAGACACAGTAACCACCATGAATATTCAGTGGCTCTGTGGTCATAGAGTTTGCGCTGGATGAAGAAAATTCAAGGGTTGGTAGCAGCCTGTGGGTTCCCTCTTACTGTACCTCTGAGCCTACCAGCTCTTCTGGGATTTGTCTCTGTGTTTTTGCCCATCGACCTAGACCTAAAATGTTCTTGCTTGAAGCTTCACTGAAAGGTATTTGGGAATTTTCTTTAAATAATTTGTACTTTTCTATTTTTTTTCCTGTTTCAGATTTTTACAAATATGGCATTTCTCTGTTCTACAGATCCACTTCTCTTTCTTCACCTCAAGGAAGTATTTTCTCGGCTTTTCTGTGGACTGTATCCCTGGGCCTGGGTCTGGCTTTTTGCTCTCTCTCCTGTCTTCAGACACACACACCCCTTTGCTCAACAATGCCAAACAGGGCCTTTGCATGTCACACTCTTTAACATCCAGACAGAAGAACTGGTAGCAGCAAGAGCCCGACCAAATGGGGTGGAAACAGAGGAAGAGGCAGGTGAGGCAGATGCTTTTCACCACTTGAGTTAGAGATCCCTAAGTGATCCCTGTATGAGCAGTCCAATTTTTTACATAGAATTGCACACATTTCAAGCACAAGCAGCAATTTTGACTCATGTAAAAACTTCTGATGGTCATGATTTTGTTATTTGTGAGATCTGCAAAGGTCTTTCTGACAATGAGCTTTAAATAGGACTTTTAAATAGAGCCTATGCTGCAGGCAGATAACCACTGAGAAAACAATTGTATTTAGTGAACATATTAGTTGAGAAAAAACAGATGGCAATGAACAAACTAACAGCACTTTTTTTTAGTAATGACAAAATGATAGACTTTTCTTTTCAGTCCCTCTGACTTGTCCTACACCCATGAAGACACTGTGACTCCTATTTTCTAAGTCTTCATTCAGCATGGCATGCTTGAATCTGTGCATGACAGCTGCAAGCCATTGATGTCTTATTGCTGGAGTGTCTTCAGCAACAGACTTTCCAAACAGCTGGCAGAAGATTTCCCTCAGCAGAGAGGCTGAGCTGGAGATTTAGGCTACAGACTTGTTATAGTATTCCTTTATCACTCACTAAATATTTTACTGGAGTCTGGCATTTCTCCTCCAGAAAGACTGTCAAGAAGGTTTAATCTCTACTACTCCATGGGGAATAGCATTGGGCCATTCAGGTAAAGAGTACTTTGAAAAAGGCACTTTACGTAGCTCATCCCATTAGCAGGGGGACTCTGTACCTAAGCACAATTGTAATGTTTTCCTGTGTACAGCTGCTGGATAAAATAGACTCTGGTAACATCTGAGGGTACTAATCCATACACTATCTGCACAGCAGGTACATACTGTAAAGAAGTCAGCTCTTCTTTCCACAGTTCCAAACCCTCTACAAGACTTAATGAGATGCTATGTGACACATTTGGGCAACACAGATGTTTATTTTCCCTGATAGTCAACCAGCCAAATAAACAGAAGTGTCCCATTGCCCAGTAGAGTTGTTTTTATCACAGCTGCCTTCTCTGTATTGAGGGAGATTCCCAGTAGCAGGAGCTAGGCAGTATTAAAACAAACAAAGAAAAAAGACTAGCAAACTTCATGTTTGGAAATCGGTAAAAAGCAGAAAGAAAAAAAAAAANAAAAAGCAAAAAAAAAAGAAAAAAAAAAAGCAAAAAAAAAAGCAAAAAAAAAAGCAAAAAAAAAGATAAGCTGTTGTAGAGAGAAATTCTATTTTTTTCCCAGTCTTTTCTTTTTTGCTTTGAAAGAAATGGACTGATTTGGATTGATTTTCTATTTCTCCTCAAGCTGCTAAATATCAGAGCTCTTTGAAAATCATCAGACTTGTCCTTCCAAAGCCTCTGGGTGCTGAAATTAATGAAAGATTAGGTCCCTTCTGACAAATACATATCCATCAGTTTCTACAATAGATGCTCTTACTGCATATGAAGAAAATGAAAGTGGGTTCATTTTTAGAAGCAGCTACTGACCTTTAATATGGGGCAACAGGGAATATAACTTTCCTTTGTTTTTATATGGGGCTCCCAACCTCTCTCTTTGTGATATACGTATAAAAATCTGAGAAGGGTGAATTTTACAGGAAACAGCATTTAAGCATTTCCTAAGATTGTTTCCCTGACAACATACTTGAAGAATAAATCTCACAGACTGACTAAAAGAAGCCTTCATTATTTTCACTGCCCAATTTGAGAAGCAAGTGATAAAATCAAAGAACAAGTATTTTAATATTAGTATATTGTTCATTGTCAATTTTCCCTGATACGGCAAATAAATACATTTGAATTAATGGGTCAATTTCCTGAAGCTGAGAAACAGTCACTGTCCTTCACTTTCAAAGATGTTAGGAAGCAAGCTGAGTATTTGGTCCAAATATTTCACTAGTATGGTATACTTACACACATGTCCAGAGTTTACTGACTCATAGCTCTGATATAATTTGCCACCTGACTACATTTTGGAAAAAAAACATTAAGTCTGACACAGCGATAGAAGAGACCATTAGAAGGCAGGTAGAGGGATATAGGCTTCATAAAGAATAGTGCTTTTGTAAAACTCTAAATACTACATCTTACCATCACATCTGAAAAAATAATTCATATGGCCTTTCTGTGCTATGAACTGACAGACAAGAGGCTAATCGTGGATGTCTCAGAATTTCCTTTTCAGGCTATTTTGGGGAAAGATCTATAATGACATGGAAAACAGGATATATTCAATCTGAGCACAATCATGCATATTTTAGAGCTGTGTTCTTGAGACTTCAGGTACTGAAGGGAAATAATGACTGGCTGTTCTTAGAAAACTGAGATCAGCATGGGACACAACTGCATTACAAAGAAGCCAGCGAACTGCAGCAGTGGAGTTGTGAGAAAACAATACAAGATAAAGGTCTCAATGAGGTAGGAATATGATAAGCACCAACCTGTACTTGTACTGAGTGAAAAAGACCTAATGCATAAGTATCTAACATCCAAATTCTGCCAAAAGCCGAGTTTTAATAACATGCCATAGAAATAGAACAGAAAAGATCAAGAGAATTGCCACTGTCCTTAATCCTGCCAGCAACATGGAATTTGCCTTGGGAAGCTCCCGTTTTCTCCTCGTGTGTCCCACACATTGGTAAAACCACAGCCATCCTCCCTGGGAAGGGCTTTATCCCAGTCTTAAGAGTGGCTATCCTGTCAATCCTGTGAGTGATCAAAGCACATAGACCTGAGACCTGCAAAATATACAAATACCATTAGAAAGACCAACACACCCTACACATACCAGTAGTTGTAGCCAAACTACCATGCCTCAGAAATCATCAAGAGAGGGAA
This sequence comes from Galbula dea, assembly GCA_013399015.1. NCBI lineage: Eukaryota > Metazoa > Chordata > Aves > Piciformes > Galbulidae > Galbula > Galbula dea. The sequence goes on along the minus strand of VWZX01003680.1, from coordinate 23,197 downwards.
GAAATTCATTCCAGTTTTACCAAACTGCTACTCCTCACCCCTAAAACAAACAAAAAAATATTAAGACAAAATACATGTTCAGATCAACATTCCTTTCACCCCCCTGCAAGATGCCAACATATCAGACACAAAAGGGACTTGGTCCACAAGATTTTTATTTCTATGCCCAAAACCTGCTTTATTTTCTATCATTTTCACTTTATATATAATCTCTGAAAGTTTTTTTGTCTCTACTGCCATGTTTGGAAGACTATCTCAAACTTCATTCTTCAAATGGTCAGAAATCTTCTGATTTCCAGTCTAAATTTATGATCAGTGTACAACATTTTGAGCTCATGCCAGTACTTCAACTTAACTTGAAATGATCTTGTGTTTTTTACCTCCTTCTGTCTCCTAAATTCATTTATGCTTGAATTATCATACTCTCTTTCAGCTCCTTGCTAGGCCAAACAAATCTAGAAGCAATGGGACAGTTATGCACAGAGCACTTTGAATGATTCAAATAAATTGATGTGAGGGCCAGACAGCCTCACATGGCATCTCCATGTATTATAACAATGCAAGATATATAACAACTTTGATTTTTAATATGATTTAGACGATTTAGACTGTTTCTCTTCCATTTATTAGAATTAAAAGAAATGCAAAAGAAATACAATTGATGACTATCTGAATTCAATCTAAAAGAAAAAAACCCTCAATCTTAACAAATTAGACAGAAACCAGTATGTTCACCTAATTGAGTATTATACTGAGCTATGAAATCAGCTCATTAACTCCAATAAAGTCTCTCAGCATAAAACCACAATTAAGTTTAGTGTCATTTTAAAGAAAAATCCTTACACATTCACTAAATATATTTTGAAATGGCATTTATAGAAAAGAACATGATCAGATTCTGAACAGAATCACAAAATGTTAGGAGTTGGAAGGAACCTCAAAAGATCATCTAGTCCAATCCACCCTGCCAGAGCAGGATTCCCTAGAATAGGTCACACAGAAGTGTGCCCAGACGGGTTTTGAATACCTCCATAGAAGGAGACTCCACAACCTCTCTGGGCAGTCTGTTCCTGTACTCTGGCACCTGAACTGGAAAAAAATTTCTACGTGTATTCACACTGATCCTCCAATGATTCAGCTTACAGCCATTGCCTCTTGTCCTGTTACTGGGCTTCACTGAGAAGAGCCTGACCCCATCCTCCTGACACACACATTCACATATTTATGCTGGCTGACAGGATGTTTGAGGGTGAAGAAGAGGTGAAAGGAAAGGAATTATGCTGTATAGCAGTTTGCATTAACGTATGCAGTCTTGTGGAATTATTTTGATATTATATATTTCCATAACGGGCCAGTACAGTCTGTGAGCCTCTTACAGATTGGATTTCTGATCCATGGCTTCTGAGTTCAGGATCAGAACAGAACACACAGGGACAAAAGAGAACTCAAAGTCTGAATGTAATTTGCAAGAAAAAGTCCATGTACCCAGGGCAATTCTTAACCAAACTAGAAAGACTGAATCGGTTGTACTTCTCAAACATAACAGCTGAAGCCAGCTCAAAGCAGAACAAAGGTTTCAGCGTTTTGGTACTGTCTCTTTTTTTAGTTCTTCACTTCCTTCATTTTAATTAAAAATTAATTAAAAGGCATATCTAAATCTTTAATCATTGTACGGGTCTGCAAAGCCAGAGGCATTGCCTCAAAAGCCCCAAAGGAAGTAAGGTCAAACCTACAAAGAGCTTGGATACCTCCGAGAAAATCCACCATCTAGACGAGTGTCAATTATAGATAGTCTAAAGCCAACATCATTTTCCTGAAACAGAAATTTTTTCACATAAAGATCTCCAAAACTCAGCTCTTTCATTGCTCTAGTGTCAGTGGACTAGCTACTCTTGTCATTGAGTCAGTCCCAACTAAATTCTTTGGAGAAAGGCCTGTAGCAATGGTGTCTTTGGTTGAAATAAAAAAAAAAAGGGTGGGCAGGATTATCACAGCCCCACAAGAAATCAAACCTATGATACCCTCTGTTGATGGAAATAATTTTGCATCCAGTTTTCTATCATATTATGCAAAACATATTTCCATCACATAGCTGCCTAGTAGTATTTTTCACCAAACATTCTAAGCCTCAAATATTATTTTAGAGGAATTAAATGTACCTGTCAGAAAATGCCAAAAGATTGTTTTACATCATGTCAGTATCCTTTAGGTTCTTTTTTTTGTTTGTTTTAACAGTCAAAGGCACAGCTCAAGGTATGATAAGTGAAATAGCGTTTAATAACTGCAATCAGTGAAGTTGAGAGCTGCCTTTCTCTATTTTGAGTCCAGCACTTTCCTGCTGTGATCTGTCTTCATTCAAATTCCTGAAGCCACCATATGCCATCACACTCATCACAGTTGCACCTAAAAACAGAAGACAATCCTTCATATGTTTCTGCTCTACTTGGGGATGGGATACAAAGGGTGAATAGCTCCCCTGCTAAAAAGTTCATGGTTGTACTTCCTTTACACTAAATTTATACTGTGCCTCCAATACCCGATTCAGACAAAGGATCAAAACATACTGATCCCTGGGAGTCTCTTGACAGCAGAGGTGGCTTCTGCTGAAAACAGGCAACTTCCATTGCACGGTAGCAGACAGATAAAGAGCTAATGGAAATCAGGAAACTCCAAAACCACTTTGCATATGAAGTAAGTGATGAAACCTATAACCTGACTTGATTACAAGGTCAGTGGGGAAGAGTTCCCCTTAGCATACTGAATGCACCTGAAAATGAACACAAACCCCTGGCTCAATCTGTAAAGCACTGTTGAAGCAGGGCTGAAGGAAACAATAGCTTGAGTATCAAGTCACGTGTGAGCTAGCTGCCAAAAAGACATCACTCTCTCTGCCAGCAATGCAACCATCAGTACATAATCACTGAGCCAACCTGACAGTGCAGTAGGAAAGTGAGGAGTCTGCCACATTTTAGTCTCCAGTGTGGCTGCAAGAAGCCCAAGGCTTCCTGCTTGGCAAGCAAAATGCTATAGTTAATTACTGACATTCCAGGGAGAGGTTGATAGAGGTTGAATATCAGGTTTCCTCCTGTTTCAGCTGCCAGGAATGCAAAAATCTGTTGGAATGTGAGCATAGAGAAGATAAAACCAGCAGCTATGGTACAGGAGTGTGTCCAAGCCTCTTGGCCAGAACCACCAATGAAGAAAATACACTGGAAAGTGCCGTTCTGCTTAGAAAAGTGACTATGTAAACATACCAAATTCTGTCCAAAACAACCCACAGCACAAATCCTGTACTGGCAGAAAGAAGAGAGTCCATTCTCCAATGCCAGAGGAAGTGGGACAGCAGAACTTGCCTGGCTATTATCTGCTTGGTACTGAAAATCTGGAAGACTAAAGGCACTTCTATTCATCAGAAATTCTCAGTGTCAGACAAGGTCTCAGAGGTTTGGGCGTTTAATATCTGGGCAAAGAAAAGAATCAAACACTACTCCTCCTTATCTCACCCAATTCAATAGAAAAGGACCTATATGGCAAGAGATTTGACTCCCAAAATCATCTACTACTGGTGGAGATGATATATTGCAGCGTAGTCTCCCAATCCTCACAGCAAGTGTCTGACACACGCACAAACTTTGTGCGAACAGGACAAATGTAGATCTTGGCCAAACGTAGATCTAAGATTAAATTGAAACATTTATCATCCTTCTAAGTGTTCTCTTTATGGATTGGTTAGTTGAATATTGAAGCTTAGTAACAGGTGACAGGTGCTACAAATACATCTGGAAAACTTAAATCCTTATTTGAAAAATAATAATCATACAGCTACACAGATCCATGTTACAAATATCTAACTAGGAAAATGGAAAAATACTGCCCACACACTCTTCATAAAAGTAGACAGGGGTCACAAACCCATTCCTCAGGATCAGAAGATTGTTTGAGATTGATTTTATAATTTAAGAAAGAAGACAACCTTGGCATGTCTTTTGGTGCAGCAATCTTCTATCAAGGTTCTTCATACTTTATTAGCTGAAAAATGACAAAATAAGTTAACTTGCAATTGAGCCATCATTGTTTTCTTGAAGGAGAAGAAAGGTCACCTGATTTATAAAGATTACCATTAAATTAGACAGTTTGAAATTAGAGGCTCCAGGAACATCACAAAGGAGATTTATAGTCGAACAAAATACGTGAAAACTCAACATCTTCACAGAATCACAGTATATTATCTTCATCATGCTCTTAAATCTCCAGCAACTCTTTTAAGCTTCCAAAGAAAGCACCAGGTGATACCTGTACAAGATTTCTACAGAATGTATACAAAACCTTAAAGTAGAGATGAGAATTACAAGGTACTTGTAATTTCATCTGCACCATATATACATCCCTAGCTGAGGCAAATCAGTGCAGCTCAGCTCATAACAACAGAGCTGATTTTTCTAACACTGTCCAGGAATATATCTTTCAGCATTTAGCTCAGTCAAGGTTATCACTTCACAGCCTCACTAATAGATCTTGCTGATCCGAATATATTCCTGCTTAATGAAGTAGATCTTCAGTGGTGCAGCCTCTCCTTTCACATAAGCCACTGGAGTTTATTGAGCAGCAGAACATACCCGTGGTTTGCATGGGGAAATCTTTTTCCCACGCTAGAGAACATCAGTGCAGTTGCGAAGAGACTGTTCCATCATGGGAGGCAAGATGCAGGCAGACAACTCCCAGGCTCACTTTTGTTGAGTACTCTGCTTAAAACCAGTCAGGCTCTGTGGGAATCAGACAATTGCAACTGATCTACACGGATGAGAACAACATTATACATGCATCTGTTTTGCCGCTTCAGCATGAAGCCTGATCAGAAGATAAATATACTTGCTGAAGAGTGTAACTATTGCTGTAAACATGGAAAAAAACAGTGAAGCAGGACTGAAAAAAAAATTCTTTGACTATAAAAAATCAGTAACTGTAAACATCTGCTGCTTGGGGGACTAACCCAGGAACATTTTTGGCCTTGTCTATTCATATGTTTATGGACATTCATTAGCTGATTCCAAGGTCATAGCCTTGAGACACTGAATGAAGAATTCAAATACGCTCTAATGCTAGGTGAAGGGATGCTTTCATTTTACAAGCTCAACAAAGTTAGCACCTTCAGTTAGTATTTTATACACAATTAAGTCTTATGAACAATTAACAACCTGGCAAGGAGATTAGGATTAAAAGATTACGTCAGTGTTTCTTTCAAGTTCAAGATGTTAGAAAAATAGGATTTAAGAGACCATAAGAAGAATACACTATATGATAACACTATATATCTTCAAAGTGTTATAGGGAATAACCAAAGAGAGCATTAGTGTAATAAGGATAAATGGATTGCATTGCTTGTATATCCCTTCTTGTTTAACATCTACCTATCTTTCCAGTACCTAACTGGTGTTAATCTGTTTGCTTTTTGTTTTTCTTAGGACTGCATCACTAGAAGCAGCACATGAAATAAAACAGATTAGGTGATGGTGAAACCAAAGTGGCTGCTCTGGACAACCTAAAAACCTTTGTGCATTGACATGGATGATCTTCAGTCCAGAACTGCCTTTCCTCTACTGCTGAGCTGACACACTACTGAAGGAAAGAAAACCAAATCCCAAGGTTTGCAGTTGCACATGCTATGAACTATAGTGGGCAACAGAAAATTCCAGAGAATACTGAGTCCACGAGTCAAAAGATAAAACCATCCAGTTATCCTAATAGTAAAGGTCAAAGAAGTTATTTGTCACTTATTTTACTTGCCCAAAAGCATTCACACTGTTGATAGACATGCCTGCTTGTTTGTAATATGAATTTTGCAAAAAACATGCCGACTGGCAGAGCTTGTGACTGCCAATCTGCAGCATGTTGTGCTAGATGGCCGTGGTTTATTAACAGAAAGTAGCCATGTCTAACTGCAGGCTGCTCATGTACCTATTTAGTCCATTGCAATCAAAAGGGCTTTTTCTAAATTGTTTTGGAACTGTCCTCTGATTTGGGCAGACAGTGGTGCACTGGTGCAAACACTAGCATTAATAACAAGGTACAACACATTATCTCTCCTAAATGCAATAGTTCCCTGCAGAAATGAATTTCGCTTAAAACAAAGTATCATATGCAACTAAAACTAATGTTTCCCTGCAGGAGTCTTGCTCACCTGGGCATCAAAAGACAGTAACTGTTGTCTTCATAGAGCTGAAATTTGATGAAAGGCTGCAAGTTGGACCTTTCCTATCAATACATGCCAAACATAGCAGGAATTAACAGTATTTTTGCAGCTGACACTTCATGCTGAGAAATAAAAATGGAATGTAATCTTGTTCCCTTCTCAACTGAGACATGTCAGCATGGGAATCTTTTGCAGGTGCTTCCCCAAGACAAGGAAAATTAGCAGAACCACACAGGAATTTGGACATGGTCATTCCCACGATGGCAATACAACGTCTTACTAATTAAGCCAGAAGATTTATACAGCAAAATTCCCTTGGGAACATAAGCTCTTATTTGAATCTATGCATTACACAGAGAAATTCTTAAAGAGCCTCAGATTTTTCAGTGCTCTTGAAGCTTATTTTCCCCCTCTGCTCTAGATATTCTTTTGAGAAAGTTTTGTGACGCAGTTCACTGAGAGAGTGCCAGTCTATCCCACAGTATGCTGCAATGGATATGAGCAATAAAGCTTTTTGTACAGGTATAAGTGGGGTTTTTTTCTTTTTAAATGGACTGTATCAAAGTCACATGTACAATTTAAAAGAGAAAAAGAAAATAAGAGGCCAAGAGCCTAAATCAAGTCAAATGAATTAAAATCATAAGTTAGAAAGCTCACTAACATAAAATAGTTAAATAATTGACATTTTAAGTGTTAGAACTGGAATGATTTACACTGACATGCAATAGATTTTCCATCATTAGCATACTTTACACATACACAGGGCTTCTTTCCAGCAAAGAAGACTGGTGTTCACACAGAAGTTGTGTGTTCAATACAGGAATTATTGGGCGAGAATTTCTGATCTTTGTAGGGATAGAGGCAGATCTGATAATTACAGTAGCCTGACCTGACCCTGAAATCTGTTAATTTCCATCGCAGAAAGGCCATATGCAATGGATGCACCAATAAATGACACATTATTAACCGCCTGAGGCAAAAGAAAATTCAGTTCAGGGAATCAGAAGCACCTGCTCTGGCTCAGCTACTTGCAATAAGTCAAGTTAATTAAATACAGTTCTTCAGCTTTAATAAACTGACACACCACCACTCACCCTAGAATATTCCTTTTATGAACAATTGCTCAACATCATCATACTCAGCTAGTTTATGTCAGTGGCCCTAGTTTCCAAGAAGCATGAAGCTAAAATGAAAATGCTGAAGAGCTTCCAGCATGAAGCTGCTTTCATGTAATTATGCCTGCTGCTAATAGCCTCCCATTGCAGTTTTGTTAATCCATTACAAATGATTGGTTGGAATATAAAACACTGCTGGCAAGTGCACCAGTTTTCATATTGAGCTCAAATTGTCAGATTTCAACCTCTTTTACCTTTTTAAGTGACAAGGTGGGCCATGTTACAACAGCTAATACATAGGGGAAGTCTTGAACGTATCACTTGGATCTTCCTGGGGGTTCACCTGCGAGGTACTTTCCTGAAAATAATGAGACTAGCTCTGCCCATTTCTGGTATCAGCATGAGCTTTGAATTGAGACACTGGTCTCTAACAAAGGGCTTGTTGCATAAATCTCACCACTAACCAGTATTGCCTGTAGTGCTGCAGCTTGCCTGAAGAGGTGAACGCATAGGTAATTGAGCTTGAAATTTCTGAGAAATCATCTACATATACACACAAAAAAAAATCTTAAATCTCAACAAAACTCAGAGCATATGCAATACCTTGAATTTCACTCTGAGGTGCTTGATTTGTTTGCTCTTACATATTAGAGAAAAGCCACAATAAGTTCACAATGAAAGTTACAGAAAATATGTTTTTATTTTTCAGGTTCCATTTTATTTAAACACTGCCCTGTGCCAGAACCACTATTGATAGACCACTCAGTTCTAAAGCTATATTCAAATGCACTCTTCAATTAATTAGCTGACAGCCTGTAAGCATAAAGATATGATAGATGAAAGATGTAGCTGAATCAGAGTTTCTCAGATTTTCTAGAATTCAGCCAGCATTAATATAAATAAACACAGGAAAGTAAAAATGCAGGTGTCTGCAACTGAGCTTGATTCAGCTGCTTTCTCATAAATCTCAACTGCCCTTTCAGATGCTCTACTGTATCCCATGAGACTTGCACTGGCAGCTGCCTAAGTATCTCTCAGCCTTGCATCATATCCTGCCCCCCAGCCCTAGGTGGACCCTAGACAATTGATAACATCCCAAGCAGCACCAGACAGCCAAAAATGTAAAGAACAGAGCAGAGCCCTAAATCCACTCAGATTTTAACAGCAGTGCAGAGGACTAGCTGACCTGTAGACATACACATTTAAGGGTTTTAACCTTAACACAGTGTCTGAAGCTGATGAACTGAGGGAGAGCAATTGGTGGTTCTTCCCTGAACAGCATCTTAAAAAAGAATCCAACAAAACACAGCAAACTCCTTCACTAGAAATCTAGTTATTTTTCTTCACAGGAAATTCTCTCTTTACCTGTATTCCTGCTTAGTACTGGTTTAAGTAGCAGTAAATTAACAAAACAGCAAGCAAGATCAAATGAGAGTACTCGGATTCAGTTGCACATTGCACCTCCACTATGCTAGGTGGGGAGAAAGGCTTAAGATTAAAAGAAAGTTCTCTCTACAGCTGTCATTACCTTGCAACTTCGATATCATTTAGCAAACGTGACCCTTTCCATACAAGATTTTACAACCACAGAGAGGGCTTTTTATCATGTGCGCTTGCACTCTCACACTGCCATCTTGTGTTACTAGTGAATAATCCTTTTTGTCGAACTAGAGAGCTCCAATTAGTTTAGCAAGGATCAAATTAAACACATACAACAACAACTGTAGGTGGGTTTCTCTGCCTGTTCCCCTCCAGGAGAAGGAGAGGAGGAAGGAGTTGTTTTTGTTCATATTTGCCAACTCGAATTAGCAAATGCTATTCGAAGCAGCCTTATTAAACCTTATTTAACAAGGGTGGAAAAACTCAGCTTCAGTTCTGCAAGACCTTTGCTCTTGGAGCCCTGCTATATCCAAAATTCCACTCACTGTTTGCTCCCAGGCAAGCCATTTGGTACAAGGTAATGAACCAAACCCAGTTTTTCACAGAAGTGTTGTGGGAAATTCAAATTGGAGCCCAGATAGAAATACTTGACATTATTTAGGAAAAGCTGGCCTGGCTCAGAGTGCATCACTCCAGGCAGTGGGACACCAGTCAAGCAGCTCAAGCAGCATCACAGACAGCAGATTGCCAAGTTATCTTCTCTCAGTCCTTCACTCCCAGGTGATTTCCATGCCCACATAATTCCCAGCGACAGGGCAACACGACTGAGCTCAAGATGCAAAAGATGACAATAACACAGCACTGGGAGAGGGTACGCTAGGATAAATTCACTGATGCCTTGGAGATGGAGAAAGGTTGACATGTGACAAAAATTTTGTGTCTCACTGTATCTCAGGGCTGCTGAAGGGTACTGTGGGGAATTCACTGGGGAGGGAGCTGTTCATAGTCTGATGCTGCCTACCATAAAAGGCAGCTGAAAACTAGACAGTGCACGGGGGCATTTGCACTATCTACATTAAGTATGTGCCTAAACCAGGAGCCAGATCTGCACAGCAGCTAATGTGGCTTCCTATTCTGAATAGCTCTCAAGGAAGCAATCTTCTTCCACAGGCAGCAAAGAGGACTACAGGCTCCCAGAGCTGTGTGAGGAATTGAGGACTAGAGTCTTCATACCCCAGAATTCTTACCTGTGGTCTACTGTGTCACTACTTACCAGAACAGTGGAAACCAAATGAAATACCTTTACCAGTCCACTTCGTAGAAGACACTTTAATACCAAAAGCCAAGGCCAAGTCACGAAGGTGGTTGAGCAAGGAGCTTAGCAACTTTGGGTTGATGACGCATTTTACACTAAGTTTTTTTTAAAGCAAAATTTGAAAATGTTTGTCACTTTAACTCAACATTGATTAGCAGGCAGTTGCTTTGCACAAGGCAGAGCCCATCTGTTCAGGGAAAAGATCACTAAACCAAAGTGAAACAGGAGATAAGCAGAGTTACAAACAGGAGAAGTTACAGGAGGGTCACACAGGTGAGCTTCTCCCGCTACACCAAAACAGCATGATCTTCCCTTCCTACCCCCAGCTATTACAGCCACGATCTCTCTCCCCAGTCTGCTAGCTTTCCTATCATTCCCCAAGATCCCTCAAAAGGAAAAAACACTCTAAGATGCTTTGTCACCCTCATTTCAGCTACTGCTGGTGCCATGTACAAGCTCAACCTCAGAGCCCCACTGTCCTCCTACACTACCCCAGCTGTCCTCTTCCTTGGTTTCATCCACAAAATGCTTCCTCAAATTCCTACGATCCACGTCTCACATTTTCTTTGCTGCTTCCAAGGACATGGACACAGAAGGGTACATAACAGGACATGAACAGATTTGAGGAAGCCACTGACCAAAGCAATTTGGGAGCCACTGATGAGAAATATGTAGTGCACATGCCAGATGTGTTTTCAGAAAGAGCAGAACCTAACCTATAATATTTTCAGCAGCTCATTTCTAGCCACAACAGAGAAGCTTTGGGGAACTTCCACTCTTCCATTGTCGTGCTTCAGGGATAACCGTACAGGACAAAATCAGTCTCACCACTTGTATTAAAAGCTGAAGGGAAAGAGCATGAGGAGCTAGATGGAAGAATTATATACAAAATTTGATGTCTACTTGAAAGGAAAAAAGAAAAGCAAGAACTACTGTTCTTGCACGTATTTAAGTGGACATCTTAAACCTTTCATAAACATTTTTCCCAAGATAAAATTCAAACAACTATGTATTACAGCAAATCACCTTAGACACGTTTAGCTGGACAGAAAAAAATCCACAACCCTTCTAGTAAATGCAACATCAGATATTTTATTTACAAATATACCGTAATTCAACAACCACTCTCCACTCTGTGTGTGGAGGAAAAAGTGATAGTTAACATTTTCCAAATGGGAAAATAGATCTCTTCCCCTTAAATGAATTCCAAAGAATATTATGCCAACACCACTGAGCAAACAGATTATTCTTTGCACTTAAGTTTCAAAAAAGCACATACTTTTAGAAACCAGCATATGGAAAGCAAACACATTTGTGTGCTTTTAAATGCAGCTTCATATTAACCTAGAGAATTCACTTTCAGTATATGTCCAAAATAAAGACAGCAACTGCAAATAGATATTTATATTAGCTATTTCTGTAATGCTCATTTCAGGAGCTTAGAAACAAAATACCCTCTTCATATACCACTGGAAAGTCAACTAGTTGATTATAAGCCTCAAAAATATTTTGAAGTTATTACTGAAAATATCCTTATTCTCCCACGTGCTCTCTGTACTTGAAGCTGAAAAAGCGAAAGCATTTCCCTCAGATATTTCCTTACTGCAACTACTTTCTTATAAATAAGAATAGTTATATGAAGAATACAATGCATTGCTACAAAGACTAGACAAGCAAGAGTTACTCTTAGAAAAAACACACACACACAATACATATATTTATAGATCTACATCAGCAGCAATCACCTCTTCTTTTTTCTGCAACAGTGGTTTCATATCTTCATTTGCTTCACATGGAGGTTGGTTGTCCAGCTGTTAGAGACAGAAGAAATTGTCATTAAACTCCAGCTTCTGAATAATCTTCATGACAAAATCTAACATTTCCAAGTTAATTGTATTTCCAATACCTATTGAAAATGGTAACACAAACTAAGGTATACGTTCTGAATCTAGCAATCCAAATTTAATCAACAATACAAATTTGAGTTTAATTCAATTATAGCACTGCAAATATTTCAGGCCAAATAATATTCCACAGAACATGCACCTTACCAAGTTTGTAAGAATTATTTTTACTATTAGCATAGAGACAGGGTGACAGTTTTTTGAAATTTACCTTTCAATAATCAAATTAAGAGTTACTAAGAAACTAACAATATTAGAACTTTTTCATACTCTTTCTGGACATATTTATGGGTATCTGCCAACACCCTGGTGTTTTGCTACAATGATCCAAGTTTAAATCACAAAATCAACATTAAAATGTGCAAAAATATCACACCATGAAATTACACAGTGAATGTTAATAATGCTACAGTCTATCAAACCTTTTAGCCAATATGTTCATGTTGCAAACTAACAAATCATTAGCCAGGCTGGTGTCAAATGCCAGTTGCAAACAAAGCAATCTGTACCACAGACCAGTGCTGTGCTCTTAGTATATTTTCACTGTAGTAATCTCATAGCTGGGTTTTTTGTGTTATTCAAGTAAATAATTGCAATTACTAATCATTCATTTAAATACTTTATTCCATACCTACAAGTTCTTACAACTCCTGATTTACTCCTATCTCGTACAATTACATTTTGATGTGCCCACTGGCCCAAGCAGATGCAGTCTGAAGGGAAGAGAATAGAACTGTCTTCTTGCAGATCAACTCTGCTTCTGAAAGGCACTGTTGCAACTTTATGGGATGTAAATGGCAATTTAGCCATGATAAAATTTTTGGTTATGACAAAATTCCTGAATATTGCCTTGGCAGAGAATAAAAAAACCCCCCACATATTTTAGGGTTCTTTTTCAGTACCAAGCTTATCCAACTCATCCAGTAATTTTGCCTCCAAAAGAAAATACAAAGATAAAATAACATGAGCAGGGCTCCAGATTGAATCTCCCAAACATTCGGGTGCTTCAGATCGGAACATCATTGCTTCGGTGTAGTCTTGCTATCAACAAGAAGATAAATTCTCTGAACATTAACACAGAGATATAATGACCCAGTGGTCTGGGTCACCTCCAGATGAAAAAGAGTGATTCTCTTCCTCCTTCCACTGATCACAGTGGCATCCTTGCAACTACCACTAGCCTCTCTGAAAGCACTGCTAGCATCAAGGAGAGGTGCGTGATTTTCTAGTTTTAGCTTGGGCACCACACAATTATTTTTGTGGTGCTGGCAGCTGTTCCTCTTCCTGTAAGCCAAAAAGAGCCTGCAAACAGAAACAGCATCAGATACAGAGCTTCTCTTTCTCTGAGCTAGGCTTCTCAGCCAGCAGATGCTCAAGTCCTGCTCAAGTGTTGTAGCATGAGTATCCTGTTCCCTTCACTGCCTTCTGGATCACCATGGGAAAAATGTGCTGGGCTCATGGAGATATGTGGACATGTTTCCCAGGAATTAGTTCAGAAATACTTTCCCTTAGCTAAATTTTACCATTCCAGAGAATTTCATATTTATTACATAAAAATAGGGCCATATAAAACTCCTGAGACTTGTCAGAATTAGGAGGTTGTCTATCATCATCTACGACAGCAGAAAAAACCCCAACTCAACACCATTACTCAAAGCCTTAACATCATGCTGCAGTAAATCAGAATTCTGCAAACCACAATAAAGGAAAAAAATATACTGCACCTTTTAATTAAGATCTGTAAGTAAATCAATTCTTCCTGAACTTGTACCTAAATGAATAACCAATCACAGACCTATAATTCAAATAATAGCATTGCAAAAAGAAAGCAGCATTTGTGCCACCTGCACAGGAAAAACTAACATCTTCCCAGGTACGTGTTAGGATTCTATTAAAAACAGATTACTTTTAAAAAAAACACTGACAATTTTTCCAAAAGTCTTCTCTGTTATCAAGCCTTTCCAGCACCTGACAACTTCTTGACACCACTTTCTCAGAACTATGAGGAAAGCTGGATGATTATACTGTGGTGTTTGCTTGAAGCTGCTTAGTAACAAGGTAGTAAAATCAGCTACCAGCAATTTAAAAGTTTGGAATGACTACCCTACAAAAGACAGGAACTGACAATCAAACCCTGCTGAACCTATTCGCTAATGAACCAACTTAAAGCTAAACATGAAAGCTATCAAGTAGCTCAGCTGTGCAAACACTTGAGGTTGTGCAGCATAGAGAACTACAGTCAGGCACACTGCAGTTGGATTGCCTTACTTTTAAATCTGACATAGCAGTCATTGCAGAAGAGTTTGTTGTTTCGGATCCTAACTTCAGCTCCAGAGCAGGATCCCCCAAGGTCGCATCCGCAGGCAACACACTGTATGACAGATGAATAATTAGCAACTCCATGCAAAACACAAAGAAATGAAAGTGCTGCTCAGAAGCAGCTTGGATTAAGCTCGACAAAGCTTGAACCATAAACCCACAATTACTAGAAGCAAATGTGTAACGATTAGTAGATCAAAATGCAACCAACCCCGAGAAAGCATTTTAAGGTGACAACTGGACAATGAATAGCAGAAATACACCAACTAAGCAAACAGAAAGCAGACAGATTTTAGAGATTAGTTCATTAAATCGAATTTGAACTTCAGTTTCTATGAAAAATAAAACTGCCTTGACACTTTGTTCTTTAGATGGCAACAGCAATTTTGGCACAGAACACCTGGGTGTGCTCCTTGCAGATTTCCATGTGGCACTATACGCTGCTGGTGTCCTCAGCCCTTTGCCACTCAAAACAGCAAATACTCAGGCACCCCCAATTTCCTGGGTTTACATCATAGAAACAAGTCCTTATTTGGAGCAAAGGGGTCGATTTAATTTTTCTTGAATAAACACATGAATAAGAGGCTTGTTAGTTTTCATGCTGTCATGTTAACATTATACTATTTAATTATAGTGGCTAAACACGTCTTTGCCGTGAATACAACCCACCTCTGAAAATAACGTAACCCAAAACATAACACTCTACTGAACTTATGAAGCAAAGTACTCAGCTGACTGCAGAAAGACAGTTTGCCTGCTTAAATGAGTAGCAAATCCTTTGGGTGGCAGTCTGTTCAACAGCTCATTAATCTTTGGAAATTTGAAAAACAGAAATGGTATTTTCTTATGTAAGTTAGAAGCTACAGGTGGACTTGCTCACAGACACTACACGTTCTGAAGAAAGAAAATGATGACCGGTCCATGCTTAGGTAGGTAAGACCAGGAAGAGCTTTGAGTCAATCCCCTGTGATATTCCAGGTGATGCATTCAAGCTGGGCACAGAACACAAGTGTTCTGACCTAGACACAGAAGTCTTTCTTAAATCCAGGGAAGAAGTAGAGAGTTCAACATCACCTGCAAATGAGAGCCTAATTCCTCTTCTCGTCCTAGGGCAGGGGAACTAGGTGTACTGCTGCATCGTTTGCAAGCAGGCATTTATTCTTTCAGCTCTGAATATATCCCAAGCTGACTGGAAATCAACATAACTGCCTCAGTGCACAGTTTCTGGTTTGATGATGAGTTTTACCTTACTAGGTTGAACACTGACAATATGCCTTTGCCTGAAAACACCATGTGAACGCTGTCTGCCAGGACTAGCTTAGAGGCGATGAGTCATCTCAAATGACTCAACTGCCAGGGTCCAGGCTGAGACTTTTTTTTTTTTTCTTTGTAGGAGATGGTTTCTCTGGGAGAAGTGTCTCAGCATCTTCTGATTTTTTGCTGCCTACTCAAAGAATGAACTTTGATCCCACAGTCAACATGTCTGTCTTACATGTCAAAGTCCAACTTGCTAACTCTGGCGTCTAAAGAACACTTCTAGAGTTGGGTGCTAAATGCCTGCAGATAGGACTGCCTCATGGAAATATGCATGAAGCACGCTGTCAAGAGTAGAAGGCAAAGCAGGTGATTAGTAGAGCCCCTGTGAGCATAACATTGAGTAGCCATGCGTGCTCCTGATTAGTTCCTGTTCCTTCACGATGTGACTCCGAGCTCTCACCTTAAAGCACTGTAAATGATAACAAAGACCAAGAGACTCAATGATC
The DNA here is from genome assembly GCA_013399015.1 of Galbula dea. Lineage (NCBI taxonomy): Eukaryota > Metazoa > Chordata > Aves > Piciformes > Galbulidae > Galbula > Galbula dea. The sequence continues at coordinate 7,211 of VWZX01003680.1, read as the reverse complement.
ATGGCTGCTCCTTTGCCCAGAATGTTATTACAGTATGAACAGATTTTCTTCCCACTGACTGACCTAAATATAGAATGAAAATCCTTAAAACCAGCTTGAAAATATTTAAAAAAAAAAAATAAAGAAAAGTTAAAGACTTTGAGATTAAAAATAAAAACACACTGGTAAAAAGTGGACTATTAGGTTGCTTGAGGAAAAATAAACTGTAGATTAATATTATTTACAGTAGATCTGAAAGCCAGGGAAAGGTGAAGTGTTATAATTTAGATCAAAATTACATAGGACCAAATGAAGAAATTGTCACATTCTTGGGAAATATTTCATTGTATAAAATACCTTCTACAAATAACTATAAAAAGTGTATTGTTGAGTTTGGAGAGTAAAAACACAGGTTTTGTGCTTTTGTTTTATTTCTTATTTGTGGGGAATTATCCTGAAGGCTAAATTTTAGCAAGTGCCCCAGCCAAGTCCCACCATCTGCACCTTATTAGATAACAGAAGGCTAGTTATGGACATATAATATTATGTTAACTCTTTGAACATAAGTCATATGGAGGTCAGCTTCCATAGACTAAGATGTTAGCAAACGGAAGTGAGAACAAGATAAACAAACATGGTTAACAAGTTACTTTTTTTTACATTAGAAAGCATGTAAAGCCTAGCTTGAGCTTTAAAAAAAAAAAAAACAAACACAAAAAAAATGAAAAAAACCCCAAACCAAGTCAATTTATCACAAAGTGCCTGAAAGTGTAGCTAGTAGCTAGTGAAGCAGAGTTCACACTGTTGTTATATACATGTTGATGATTCTTTATAACCGCCTTATCCCAAGGTATTTTTAAAATGTTTTGAGGACAAAACCCAGCAGTTATCTACCCTACCACAATTGAATTCCATTTTTGTTTCAAAATATGTTGCAATTCTTGCTTTCTCCTCCTAGATTAAAACAAACATCCTACTCTTTAATTCTCCAGGGTCATGGGTTATGAGCATTCCTGAGTGCTCCTTGAGATGATATTGACCACATGCCAGGGAAGGGGGGCCAAGAAGAGACCAAGATGAAGGCCATAAAGCATGAGTTTCAGGAATCTTTTGTTAAAACAAACCTAAGAAAATAAATGTTAGAAATGCCATCTGGAGTAGCCTTTTACTAATCGTTTTGATAACCAACATACAGCTTGGAGACTGGAGATTTATTATTCCAGTCTCTTTGTTTCTTTAACATATGTCAAACAGTAACGACAAGCCTGGGGAATTTTCTGAATGACTGGGGCAGGGAGGTAATACCAGACCACATTTCCACAGTCCCATCCAGCTAGAGAATTCCAAGTACTTTTCAGACTTCTTAACCAATGTTATGAGCAAGAACACTGCTGCAGACCACCATAAATAAGAAGCCTGTTTCATGTGGTCTGACTTTCATACCTCCCCAGCAGAAGGACACTCACTCACCTGCTGCGTGTCTGGGACCCTTGCTGGGAAGCAGAGAGGGGAGACTGAGCCCGGGGAGCTGTCTGGGACATGGATAGGGATCTCGCAGAGGTGGCTACAGGAGGAGCTTTGCTGGAGGAAGGAGTGCACATGTAGGCTCGATTTGAAGTGGACACCGGGCGACTAATATCTTGACTAGAGGATAAAGATGAAGAGGAGGCAGACTGGTTCAGCCAGGAATGGTGCCTCCAAGAGCTCGTTCTTGAAGAATCAAGATTGTCCAAAGACTCCCCTCTGTAATACAGGTATGCAAACAAATATAAATGGCAGCATAGCTGGAGCTGTATTCTGATTTTAAAAAACCAAAAAAAAATTATCCTGGCAGTTTTAAAATTTACCAGCATGAATACGCTTTTCTGATCACCCTGAACAATATTCTTCAAGTACTGATTTAAAATGTTTGAGCAGCAAATTATTCTTTGTGTCCATTCCTAGTCTCATGGGAAAAAAGCAGGTGAGGTAAAAAAAGAGGTGGGCACTTAACCACTACAGAATAAAGGCAAAGCACTCTTCACTGCAGCCTTATCAGAGTGAACCATATCAAAATCTGCAGTATAGCAACAGACCTCAGATACCAGGATGTTTTTGTTTTCTCCAAGGGATACCAGATCAAAATAACAATCCACCCAGACTAAAGACAGGATCATGTAGGTACAAGGTGTTGGCCCAATAGCTAAACTTTCCTGACTGATAACTCAGCTGTTTCCTAAATGACAAATCAACCATTCATATGGCACTTAAAGTAAGAAACACTCCACACTTTGACATATCTCAACAGAAAACAGAAGTGCACTCCTCAGGCATAATCATTAATTTACACAATAAATTGTCATACTGAAATTCTTAAGCACATCTGTCAATGACACGGCACACAACTGATTTCCATTGCTGATATACCAACCAAGAAATAAGCAGCTGAGTTATTTACAGGTCACATCCACATTCTTTACTTGCAGAAAAAACATTCAATCCCAGCTGTAATACAGCTACTTTCCCCTGTTTGTGCTGCTATGCAGTTTACCTTACAGCATTTCACAAACTGTTTCCATGCTCTGTAATACAAGCTGAAGTTTGGAATAACAAAACAAAAATAGTTGATGAGAAAGTCAATTTTTAACACAATTCCTACCTCCTCATACTACTGCTATACAGACTAATGGGCTCCTTATGTATACTGGAACTGCGCTGCCTAATCCAGCTACTGTCCGTGTGTAGAGACGTTTTCTTTCTCATTTCCTGAAGGATTTGCTGTCTCTCCAACTCTGCTGCAGACAGGTTTTGCTCCTTCTGAGACTTCTTCTGTGACTCACCCGTGTTCCAGGATCTCTCGGAATATTTGCTCTGGGTACCTGGTTGGAACAACACGAGCAAACTTCAGCTAGACATCTTAAAGCATAGAAGTAGTTATCACACATTCAGTACCCTGGCTGTAACTCCAAGAGGAGTCATTCATCACCACATTCACAAGCTTCTCAGTTCCTTTTCACAGCCAGGTGACCAGTATCAAACTTCAAAATACATAATTATTAATTTTTTGTGTTTCCATCAATGTAGCCTTCTACATGCTGTTTAACTTAAATACAAGTAAGTATTTTCCTTCAGCTCCCAGGTGTATATGCATATAAATTTGTGTATATATCTATATAGACATATACATGTATTTTTTAAAAAGGCATGATCTCTTAATGCCACAGTTTGGACTCTTTCTCCAACACAAACTGAAGCATGTATAGGCCATACAGTTGAATAGTAGGTTACCTTCTTTCCCTTTAAGAGTTCATATTCTTTTTTGCTCTAAGTTGTCCCCATTTTCAATAATTCCTTCTCTATTCAAGGCACTAAGGACATTGTTTTACCTTGTTTTATATAAACATATATGTACGTGTTTGGGGGCAGAGGGAGAGGGAAATCTTACAGAGTTTACTTGGATGTTGTGTTAACGAGTCAGCTGAAATATATTTATGGTATAGATGGCCCTTTGAAATTTTGGAAGGAGATACAAACAGGCAGTTTTTCTCCATTGTGTGGTGACATGTTAGAAGGCAACAATTTTTAATTTATTTCCTAGATCCAGTAACTATTCTTTACAGTCAGACTAATGAAGAAAATTACTCAGCAATTAAGTCTTTTGATTGAAATTTAAATCCCTTTAAATACTGCCCTGACTTTGGATTTGCTCTTAGTTTTATTTCCATAGATTATCATTATAAAATATTGTGGAAGTTTACTCACTCATTAGTTTCAATGACCATGCTTTAATGAGTGAAAGTAATGTTGTTATTCTGCAATATATCCTCCAATACACCATCTACTTCTCCATGATTACTTAGACTACTTAGTTTTTACATTGATAAACCTGGTTTCTCTGTTTGCTTTACACACGTTCATCTAAAAACACAGTAACATAACTGTAAGACAACTCAAGAAAAGCAGCGAGGAACTGGAGTCCAGGAAACCAGTCACTGTGACAACATCAAGAGCTGACTTCTAGCTGTGTTATTCCTACATTAACAGAAGTTGAAAAGAGCAAAGAGTTGCATTAAATACATTAATATTTTGGTACGTGCAGTTATTTTATTGACAGAGAGAACATATCAAGAGCACATACATCTTCAATGATGCACCTACACAATTGGTTTAATCTCATATAAATATCAGTCACCCAAAATTTAGGCACCTAAGATCCATTTGTAATCACTGCTACAGTCTTCAAGAGAGCAGTTAATCACATTTGTCCTAGTGTTGTATGTTGACTGGATGAATTTCCACTTGCTGTTGAAATGTCATTAAATTGTGGCATGGTATGAATCTGAATTACAACACAGCTATCAAAAAGCAATTTGACAATTTATTTTCTTAGGATGACTATGTCCAATGCACCTTTTTTTAAAAAACCACATTTTAAAAATAATGGAAATTAACCAGTACTTACCATTTCTGACTGTGTTGAATTCATTCAGTTCTGAAGTGGACTTGGACTTATTTCTAAGGACATAGAGAAATGGATGTTTTCTATCTCAACTAGGAGACCTCATCACAGGCAAAGATCTTATCATTGTAGACCACAGATACACATTCCTTTTTTTCATCATCCCTCCCAACAGCAACTTATGCTGTACTTAAATATTTAGATGTCAATAGGTAATCACCAATTAAAAGTTAAAACTGTGTACCGAAAGTTTCCAGCGCTTCAGGTATAAGGACCAATCATTGTCTTTGCTTCAACAAAAACAGGTAAAAAACAAAGTCCCTCCCTGTGGAAACTTTGTAAAGACCACAGTCAGACACGCATTCTTATTGCATCTTGTTTCCATAATGCAGCTAACAAAGCAAATCAATCATAGAGACCAATGCCCTAACGTGCCATCTCCAGTTCTACCTGCACTCCTCTGAGTTGAAACCTTCAGCTTTATAGACATCCTGGAAAGGGAAGGCCATACACTCCAAGCACTGTATGTGGCTGCAGGAGGCACCACCTGAGCTGAGCTGCTTTTGATACATTTAAATAATACCCAACTGGCCTAATCTGCTGCTTATCTTCATTTAAAAATACAGTTTTCAAGTTTCAAATACAACTAAACTACTTTTAGCATCAGTTAATATTTTCTTCCCCTTTATTTCTTTTATTGCAGGTTTATAAATTTTTGACTTCACGAGAAACTTAAATCATACTCCAGCACCATTACTAGCACAAAACAACTCTTCAAACACTGCTTGAAGATTGTTCTCGGGAAATTTGTTATTCACTCATTATACCCAGCAGCCTAATTTTTAAATAAGTTTTAGCTGATAAATGTCATTCAATATACAGGCAGACAAATGGCAAAAAGTTGGGTTTCTGACAGTACAGAGCAGGAGTGTCTGCAACACCTCTATGCTTTATTAGTTTCAAGTAATACAAAGAATTTCTTAGTTTAAAATACTTCTGAAAGGAACAGAAATTCTTTGCTGGGTCACAACTCAAAGCTGCTACATTAATGTGTTTAGAGGTATAGCATTATCAGTGTAATAACATTTTGAGGGAGTCGTCCTTTGTCTATAGATAAACAATGCATAAACTGTGTCACATATCTTGCTCCCCCAAGTTCTGACTGTCTGTCCTACAGTGCAGACCTATTTTATTATCTGTTTAAACTGTTGCAACAATTTCACAGTTGCTTGTAGTGAACAGGAGCTCCAAAGAGCACATCAGCCTTGCCTGGGATGTTAATGAGCACCCGAGTGTCCTCCTCACACATATACCCAAGATTTAACTATTCAGTGCAGGCACCTTCTGAAAGCTAGGGTTAGCTCTTCCATTAGTAACAGATCCATTAGTTATACTCTAAGTTTTGGGGTTCCTCTTTACATATATATATATATAAAATTGCTTACTCCAACCAAAAGAACTGATTAAATAAACAGCAGAGGTGATCTTTCAGAACTACTGTGAGATGTCATCTAAGACAAAGGCTTGATACAAATATTCTTTATCTAGGTAACTTCAGCATTTTTTTAACCATAGGCCAGTCACTAAAAAGCAGAATAAAGAGCCCAATATGCAGTGGCTAATATATTCTATTGAAATAAAAATGAAACAAAAAAAACATTCAACAATAAAAACCTAAAACAAGCCACCAAGCAAAGCAAAATAGAAAATAGGCAAGGTACGAGAGTGTAACGTAACAAGTGGCACATCTACTATCGTCCTGATAAATACATTGCTGCTGCCTCTCACTTCCCTTTCTGTTTACTCTCTCACAAATTGCACAATCCTGATTGGGATGACTGCACCTTAGTTTGTACAGCACGCTATGACACAACCACAGTATTATCTGAAATTGTTTTCCAGCCACCTAAGTCTAGTACCACCCACATATTTACTTCCTTACAGTTCTGCTTCTCCCAGTAAAATCCTACTGACTGATTAACTGTTGTTTACAGCATAGTGTATAATCTGCCAGAAGTTTGGCTACTCTTTTTCTCAGTATGAAAACATGCCATCAAACCCGCAAATCACAACAGCAATGCAAACCACACAATAAGCTGCCATAGCTAAAGTTTATTGGAAGTTTCAAAGCTTTCTGACTGAAATGGTGATGATAGCATAGGGTAAGATTCAGTATCACACATACCTGTCAGCAAATGGCTGGCCAGGTTGCTCTTCAGTGGTTTTAGAAACTTCATAACGCTCATAATGCCTATGAAGAAAGACAGATTATGTTCATATACAGAAAAACACATACATAGACAAATATTTCCTACTAAAATACTCAAAACAGATCCCTAATGGAACAAAAAGGGGAAAGGAAAAAAAAGCTAAAACAGTTATATGGAAGCTTAATTAGTCAAAACCACATCTAACAAAAGAAAACAGAAAAAGGAAAGTTGTCAGAAAAAAATGCCTGAAATTACATTTTTGGATGTGACAAGGAAACTAGTCATGAGCATGCAAAATGGTTAATACTTATTGCTAAAGATGTTTCAACCTACTCATTGATGCTATTTCTTATTACCTGTCAATGAGAGGATGACCAGCTCGATTCTCTACTGTTTTAGATACTTCATAGCGCTCATAATGTCTAGAAGCAAAATACAGATAAAACACATTAAACAAAAAATCATTTTCTAGAAATTTAGCAAACAGCAAGTATACATAGCAAGTATACATAGCAAGTATACACATAGTATATACATAGCAAGTATACATAGAAAGGGCTAATTGATAGGGCTTTAAACTAGAC